>ML794884.1:211251-287632 GCA_009831015.1 Picea engelmannii | reverse complement strand
GTTGGTGCACATACATGAGGTGTATAGTTGATGATGTTGGTACATATTGATGAGTCATAGTTGATGAGTAGTTGACACATTATTGGTACATACTTCGTACATGGTTGGATGCACTTGTTTATGGTACAGGTTTATTACAAGTTTGTGCATGGTTGATGCACTTGTTTATGGTACAGGTTGATTACAGGTTGAGGTACAAGTTGATGCATGGTTCAGATTTATTGGTACAGGTTTACAACGGTATATCTCACAGTGATAGTGTGACAGTGGTTCCATCATTCTACTTCTACTTCAGGGTGGCAGGATGGGGCAAGGACAGGTGGTTGTAGCTGGAGAACATTGAGGGTTGTAGCCTTCTTCTGGTTGTAGCCATAGAATTGAGGAGTTGGAGCTTCCCTCAGGTTGTAGCCTGAGAAACTAGGGGGTTGGAGCCTCCTTCCAGTTGCAACTGGAAAACAAAGGAAGTTGGTGATTCCAATGAATGTAATTCTTCAAGAAATATAAGAAAAAACATTCCGTGGTTTTCTCCCGATTTGGGTTTCCACGCAAAACACTGGTGTACTGTGTATATGTGTAATTGTTTATTTCTTACTGCTCATTATTGGATAATAATTCTACATTGATATACAATTTGAAGAAAAATAATTATAACTACGCCATTACTGATTCACCCCCCCTCTCAGTAATCCAACAATTTTTGCTATAGCAGTGTTTGAATAAATTTGCAGATCTACAAACAATAAAAAAACAAAACAATAATGGCATTAGGAAATAAAAAAAAACAAAAAAACAAAACGAAACTGAAACTGTGATAACAAACCCTTTGTTTTTTTCCACAATCCAACTACGACGACAATAATCTTCTATCTCAGTCCTTGGCTTGAATCACAACAATACTGTGAATCTTGATGGCCATCAATTTGAACTTCTTTGTGAGAGACAAGCTCTGAAAGTTTTACCACAGCAGGCATCATCTAGTTTTCAATTTCTTCAGAGGTAATTGCCAAAAAACGTAATTGCCAAAAATGCGTAACTGTTAAAAAACATGATTTTAAAACGCATTTTATGATCAATCTGAGGTGAATGAGAAAAAAATAAAACATGGGTTTTCTCGGGAACGAAGGTAGTTAGGTAATGCATGAGCTCTTTTCAGGATTTCACAACAATTTGGGAGAAAACCAGGGTTCTTCGGAGCTTCATTTTGCAGACTGCGTGAGAAACAAAATGATTTGTTTTGAATACGGTGTTGGAGCCGCCTTTGTTTTTTTTTTTAGCCTGTCAGAAATTTCATTTTTAATGCTCGAAATCGAAAAATGGTTTTCGTATTTTCCGTATATGGTTTCAAAATTTATGAAGCTTTATCACACAAACAACGATGATTATTGTACTCTCAAGGCGAGTCCTACCTTTCATAAAAATGTTTCCTCTTTTTGTTCTACCTCGGGTCCTCGTAGGTCAGATGCTATAAATCACGTAGTTCACACGTCCCGAGAAACGAAACGGCGAAATCGTTTTAATTTTTCACCCAGGGCAGTAACGGGAGTAAAGTTTTCCTAAACCATGATTAAACGTCATCGGGTTTTTGCACCTCAGCGCTCACTAAATCCAAAAGTTTATTGTCCTAGCTCCGATAGTTGAGACCACGAAGTCATTATTTTAGTAACCTGTGTCAAGGTTAAAAGTAAAAGCTAAACCATGGTAACCCTCTGTCGGCAATTTGCCACTCGACGTTTTCTTTTCTAAAAGTTACACTGTTTAAGCCCTGAGTCGCGAAATCATGATAAGGATGTGAACATAATTAATTAATCACTTAATCCGAGTTTATATTCCCTTTTAATCAAGTCGTATTATCACGATCTCGCGGTTTCCCAGCTCGGCATGCAAACTTCCCGGAAACTTACCTTCGAAGCTCCAAGTCGCGATATGGCGAATATAAATAATTACAAAATTAATTAAACTCCTAATCATAATTACGTTTTTATTAATCAAAATCAATCATTGGAATTTTGAGGGTTAGAGGTTCAAAAGGTTAAAGAAAAATTCCTGATACAACGAGGGGAAAAAGATTAATTAACGTTGGTAAAACTAGATTAATTAAGCTAAATCAATACATATCCTGTGTTTCGATGCTTGCACAACTTACGAGATAGCCTTATTACTTCCATACGCCAACTGACATTTCAAAGCGCCAAAATTTATGACATTAATGAGGAAATAGGGCGGATCGATGAATAAAGATCGGATTTTTATGGCTAAATTTATTTCTAAACATGATTTGAGAGACCTGTTCTGAAAGGTACCGAGTTTTCAAATATATATAAGAGCCGTGGTTCATTATAACAAATGCATTTTCATATTATGCACAGAACATTTTCTCAGTGAGTTAACTCCTGCATGTATACGTATTTTTATTGCAGAAGAGCTAAAGCAGAATCTCCAGGCATGGCCCCGTGAAAAGCATCCAAGGCCAATGTAGATGTTTCGGGACAAGGTTCATACAATGTCGTTGATACTTCACCCCGAAGTATCGACTCGGTCCCAAATTGGTCATTCATTTCTGATGTTCTACAGGCCAAATTGGTGGATTATTCCGATGACTCCAGCGACAATGAAAAAGATGACATAACCACCAAGTATAAGATCGTCATTCAATCTGGAATGCATAAAGTAGCAGCCAGGCCACGATTTGTTCCATATTATGACATGGTCCGATGGGCATTAGACCATGTGGACATACCAACCAGAACCATCATGAATGAGCAGAAGGTCACCATCGAGACTTTCAGGCCCGAACATCTGCAAGCCTTGTAGAAGCTGCTCACAATGTTCGACTATACATATGGCAACGAATTCTTGGACGAGTTCAAATAGAAGGAATGTGTACAGTATGCTAAAACCATGTCCATCTTAATAAAAGATTGGGTTTCGCACACTGCGAAGTTCAGGGCTGAGAGCCACGACATATATTCAATAGCTTCCTTAGAACCACAGTACAAGTATGTATCTATGATGACATGCAAGTTATATGGGAGAGAGGACACCTCACATTTTTTTCTTCCTTGGGTGCCTCTAATGTTTCGGGTCACCGAAGGCAGTTCCTTCGATTGGGTGAAAATGTTGTCTGATAGCTTGACCAGTCGGATCACAGAGTATCGGGTGTAGAAAGAGAGCAGAAAGGCGTCTTCATTTTTCATGTATGCATACATTATGGACGTTGTGTGTTTTTTAACACCATTTCCCTTAATGAGATGGAGTTGGACCCCAACAGAAGATGAGCCTATCCACGTTTATCATGCGAAATTGTGGGAAAACAAAGCACCAAATTTCGTATATGAAGCAACACGACTCACCTTCCAAGAGGCTGTGATAGCCACAAACAATAGGGATTCGGGAAGCACTCCTAGATTCACCATTTCAGAGAAGACTAGAGGAAACATTCTATTAAAGGAATGGGAGCACAACATCGCAGAAGGCAAGCTGCAAGCCAAAAAGGTAACAAATTCTTTAGAAGAGGCCTTTAGTTCTGTATATGGGAATCTGCTAGGCATTGATAGCGGGAGTAATGCCGAGGCATTGATTCAAATGAATATGGAAAAAATATCGGTTGATCTAAAGGAAAAAGAAGAAAGAGATTCGACCAAGATCTCCCAAGTGACTATGGCGGACATAGTCCAAATAGATAAATGTATGATTAAACCAGGCACGCAATTATGCACTATCGACATCATAGACAGACATATGGGAGAAAGGCTGCCGCAATTAACCCGAGACTGTTCCTCTTTTGAGGTGAACTGTCAAGCAGAACCGTCGAGGCTGATATCTCAGCTGGTTGAAAAATGTGTCACCTGCACTGAGCACGCGTGAGGACAAACTTCTGGCACCAAGTGAATACAGAGAAGAAGAAATGGAGTGATTTCTCTCCTCCCTATTATAACCGAAATTTTTGTAACGATTGAGATTCTATCTTATTGTAAAACTGTATAAATATGTCATAGAAAGAAAGAAAAAAAGGGGGGCTGGACATTTTTGTGTCGATTGTAACAGAGTTTTTACATTTTGAGAGATAATACAAAGCAAATATGAAGATTCTCAATTCCGTCACGACTGTGTTATGAGTTTGTTTTCTGGTATCTCATATTTCATTTCATTTCATATTCATAACTGATGAATGCTTCTTTATAATTTAGTACGACCACTACTATAGCGAATGAATTTTGGTTTTCTGTAATTGTTTACTGTTTTTCCTCTGTACGAGCTATCAGCAGGTGTAAGACCAGTCAACACTTTCATAATTCTATATATATTTTATGCTACATCGGGTTATTTCCTTACAGTTTTCCTCTCCTGTTTATACGTGAGATTCTCCCTCGATAGGAGCCTTACATCATAGAAAACTAAATGTTTTTATCCCATCTCATACATTTTATTTAGATATAACTCAGTTATGGGAAAGAGCCTTTGATTTTTCACCCCCGTTTTATTTCCGAAATCCTAAACTCTCTTTTATTACGACCAAATTGAGACAACACTTAATTTCCCTCTGAAGTTTTCTTATTTTTACTGTTCCTCCCTGACTGTCCCTGTACCAACACAACCCAATATCAAACTCAGATTATCAAATAAAACACACATTGCCTTAAATCTTTTCGATACTATTCTTAAAACAACTACTACCCGGGTTGAACTCGAACGTTCATGGGCGGTGATTGAACATGATATAACTATCCAGGAACAATTGGAAGCTAGACAACGCCAATGTAGAAATCTTCCCTAGTTTCCTTCGTCGAAGGTTGACGTTTCTCTCTTCTCCACCCTTTACCTACTTTCGGATGCCTAGGCACTATACTTCTAAGCCTTAAGTACAGACTCTGGAACAACATCTTTTTGGCGTTGTTGCTGGGGACCGAAGTTACGAAACCTTTTTCCCTGGGAAAACGACATTCGTGTTTCGTTGAAAGTGTTACCCTTTGATAGTGAACAAAGAGTACACACCTTTTTAAGGCTTTTCAATCTTTCACTTGGCGACTCCACAGGTAATAAAATGACATCTGGTTGAAGGAATACCAGACAAAACCTGGATGGTAAGCATATTACGTCCATTACCGATCTCGAGAAGATTCTAAAGGCGAGAGGTTCTCTTAAGCCAACCGCTGCAGTCTTAAAAACTTAAAACCCCACAACTGAAGACTAAGAGTCCTTCTGAACCCTCAACTTCACTCAGTCCTCTCTTTGATACTAAATATTTAACATCAAATTGCTCCGAAGTTAGGAGTGAGATTCATCCAACAGTCGCCTTAGTACACAAAGGAGAGGGCCCTCTTGAAAGTTCGTCGGCAGTGGACATACCATATTTCCTTCAGGTAAATTTCCCAACCTCACCTAATTCTGAAGAGTGTGTTACACATTCGGTTTCCACACCCGTCGGTTCTCCTGATTTCGTCTCTTGCAAGTCTGAGGAACTAAGTCCTCGCGTTCCTTATTTTTCATCGCCAGATTTTCCTCCTCACGAAGAAAATAAAGATTCACTTTTAATTTTCCAAAACCCTCTTTACGACTTTCCACAAATAACGATGGCAGCCGCCAGAGGAGGAGGTGGAGGGTTTATCGGAGGAGGAGGGGGAGGAGCTCCTCTAGAAGGAGATGGAGGTCAAGGGCCTGCCCCCCCTCCCAGAGTGTTTGTGAAAATTGCAGCCAGATATGCCCCCTTGGTATTGCCCATTCCTCTACATGACCTTCCCGAAAATTACATAAAAAAATTGCCAAAATTCACTGGGGAGGGGGATCTAACCGCGACCGAACACATTAATTTCTTTGATCAATTCACAGATATCCTAGGTATCGAACATGAAGACGTATATTCGAGGATTCTTGTTAAAACCTTCGAAGGCCAGGTCCGAACTTGGTTTAAGAGTCTACCTGCAACATCTATCTTGTCTTACGACGCCTTAGAAGATGCTTTCCTCAGACAATGGGGTGAAAGAAAGGACCACTTATATTATTTAACCGAATTTGGGTCTTTAAGAAAAAATAATTCTGAAACAATCATGGAATTTATTCAAAGATTACTGTATAACAAAATCCCAACCGAGGTTAAACCGTCCCAACCCACGGCCAAGGTAACTTTCGCAGGGGCTTTCGAACCGGATTTCGCACTCCTTTTGTGAGAAAGAAGGGGAGCCACCCTAAACCAAATGCAAGACGATGCTGTAGAAATTGAGTCTAATATGATGGCTTCTGGTAAGCTTAAATCTAAAGTAGAAATGACAAACCGAGAGACTAAACGCTTTAGAGAACAAGCAGGTCCATCGAGGTCTAATAGATCCACAGATGATAGGGTAGACAATATGGCCAGAGTAATTAAAGAACTGTCTAATAAAATATCCATAATGGAGCTCGAACAGGCCAAACCTGATTCTTTCCCCAAAAAGGATTTCAAGAGGAACCCCAACCCCCCGAACCAGCAAAGAAAAATAAAAAATGAAGATCAAAAGATACAAGCTCCTCTAAAGAACATAATTTTTCATAGGAGCGAACGATTTTCAAGACTTCGGAGATTCGGATAATGATGTCACGAACTTAGGTGATGACTGCACACAACCATATCTGACTTGAGAAGATTATGAAAAATCTCTAAACATTCAAAAACCGTCGAAAAAGGGTGAAGAAAGTGACCGTACTGACCTTTGTGAATCTCAACAAGAAACTGAGATGATAATGGATGAGATCCAACCAATGTACAACTTAAGATCTAAGAGCAAGCCCACCTCAGCTACTCAACCCAAGAAAATCCTCCAAAGAGGTCAAACTTATGAGCCTACTCCGAAAGAGACCTTATTACCCAACAACAAAATGAAAGTAGTAAGCACACAAGAGTCCGAAGTGGAAAAAGTTGAGACCCAAACAAAAGGAACCAAAACAGCTAATAAAACCACGTCTTCAACCAGGACCATGAGTAATAAAGAGGTCCAGATGAATAAATCGGAAAGGAAGGATTCAGAAGTCTCAACCAAAGAAATAGACAAGGTGAACGGAACTTTCAGTTTTGAAAACGAGATAAATAAAATTAATATACCAATCCCTTTGGTAGAATTAGCAAAAAACCCCGTTTATCGGAAGCAGATTACCAAAGCGATGGGTGTCTCTGAGCTAGAAAGCTAGTCTGATGTTTTAAACTTGGAAGATGACAAGCCTAACATCACTTTTGGTCCCCATTTTGAAGGGGCCAAAGACACCATTGCTCCCTTTTATATCACTATAAATGTGTATGATCAATTGCTACATAATTGCATGTTAGACTCCGGAGCCTCCCATAACGTTATGCCTAAGATTATTATGGACAAATTGGGTCTTCAAATCACCAGACCTTATGGATACCTTTAATCCTTTGACTCGATAAGGGTTAAGTGCATGGGAATGATAAAAGACTTAGTAGTTACCCTGGCACAGGTCCCGGTTAAGAGTATCTTGATGGATGTGGTTATTTCAGATATTCCCCCTAAGTATGGCTTACTGTTGTCTAGGTCATGGGTAGCAAAGTTGGGGGGTTCTCTTCAATTGGATATGACGTTCACCACAATTCCTATGTTTGGTGGTCAGTTTACTCGGTTGTACAGAGAAACGAGATTAGAATATACAGTAAGCGACCCCCAAAACCCGAACAATTTCCCTATTTATATTGCTGATCAAGATTTAGGAGATTGTATCTTATCTTTTGATGATGGTTTAGATGGTTGTCTAGAGGAAAATGATATAGAACAGGAAGAGTCAAGTTATCTGACAGAGGATCTATGTAGCACCGGTGTCTAGAAAATGTATTTCAACGGTGCCTCATCTTGTTAAGGGGCTGGTGCAGGAGTGCTTTTAGTGGCTCCCGAAGGAAAGTTCGTGGTTCCTTTTTCCTACTGACTGCAGTGGGATATAGATTACACTAATAAAGTATGTGAATATGAAGCGTTGTTCATAGGATTAGAGGCTACCCAAAAGATAAATATAAATAACTTAGAGGTATATGGAGATGCAGAGTTAATAGTCAAATAGATAAATCGACAGTACCAAGCCAAGCATCCCAGATTAAGATCATACAGGAATTGTGCCTGGGATCTCATGGAAAACATTTTCTCGTCCGTAAATGTCCACTTCATCCCACGTGCAGAGAATTTACATGCTGATGCATTGGCTAAAGAAACTTCAACCTTTTCTCCTCCCACGACTTTCAAATTGAAGTATCACATTGAAATCAGACACATACCATCTATACCAGACAATATCCAGCATTGGAAGGTCTTTGAGGATGACGGACAAATCAAGAAATTTCTTGAAGCAGTGGGTGAATTCTCCTAAACTCACGTAGACCAAGAAAATCAAAACGACCCGATATGGATCATGTAAGAAGGGGAGGATCCTGAAGATTTTTGAGAAAAAATCGCGGATCATTGTATACTAGTCCTTAAAAACAACCAGATTCCGAAAGGATTAATTCCTTTAGAAAGACTTTTTGATCAAAACGACATACCTGTGAAATCCACCTTACAACCCCAACCAGAAGAAGTGGAGCACTGTGATATAGGAACCAAAGAAGAATCTAGGATGGTAAAACTATCCAAGTTCCTCCTTCCCGAAATAAAAAGTAAGTGTAAATACCTACTCAGACAGTATAAGGATGTTTTCGCCTGGTCTTATGATGAGTTAAGAACATATGACACTTCTATAATTGATCACAAGATACCTTTGAAGCCTGGGGTCAAACCATTTAGGAAAAAGATTAGACAGATCAACCCCATTTTGTTACCCGTGATCGAAACTTTTAAGAAACTTTTAGACGCGAAAATAATCATACCTCTGAGATATTCAGACTGGGTAGCAAACCTGGTCCCAGTCAGGAAAAAGAATGGGGAAATTAGACTATGTGTGGATTTCCGAAACTTAAATAAGTCGTCTCTCAAGGACAACTATCCGCTTCCCAAAGTGGACCATATTTTAGAAAAGGTAGTTGGAGAAAACCGAATGTCTATGATTGACGGGTTCTCTGGTTATAATCAAATCGCCATGAATGAACAAGACAGGGAAAAAATTGCTTTCACCACACCATGGGGTACGTTCATGTATGACAAAATGCCTTTTGGTTTGATGAATGCAGGGACCACATTCCAACGTGCTATGGACATCGCTTTCATAGGAGAAAGGGATAATTTCGTAGTCATTTACCTCGACGATTTGACGGTTTTCTCTAAAACCGACGAAGAACACTTGATGCATCTTAAACAGACTTTCGAAAAATGCCGCAGGTTTGGTCTATCTTTAAACCCAAAGAAATCACATTTCTCCATGCGGGAAGGTAAGATTTTGGGTCATATCGTATCTAGGGATGGAATCAGGATTGATCCTAAGAGGATTGAAGAAATAGATATTATAAACATTCCCAGAAATGTAAAAGAAATTCAATCTTTCTTAGGTAAAATATTTTTTTTACGAAGATTTATCCCGAATTTCCCTGAAATTGTAAAACTGGTCACAGGTATGTTGAAAAAGGACAGCGAAGTAAAATGGACAACCGAGGCCAAAGCATCATTCGCACATATTAAGAAATTCAGAAGCGAGGCACCTCTGTTAGCGAGCCCAGACTATCTGAAAGATTTTCTTATTTTTTCATTTGCCTCCGAACACACTATCGCCGCGGTGATCCTACAAAAGAACGAAGAAGGATTAGAATAACCGATTTCCTTTTTCAGCAAGATCCTTAGAGACGCAGAACTGAAGTATGATATAATAGAAAAATAGGCTTACGCCATGGTAAAAGCATTAAAGGCATTCATAATGTATGTACTACACTCAAAGATAATTGCATACGTGCCTACCAGTTCCGTGAAAGATATATTGGTACAACCATACAACGATGAAAAAAGATGGCGATGGCTTGCCAAAATCCAAGAATTTGATCTGGAAGTCAAACCGACCAAATTGATAAAAGGGCAAGGCCTGGCCAAACTCTTAGCTGAGTCGAATTTTAGAGCCCTAGATATCAATTGCCTGCAGGAAGGCGACGAAGACACAAACCTAAACGAGGGAAATGAGGAAACAGGTCCAAACAAGATCAAAGAGAAGTTCATATTGTCAGTCTAGTACAGGGACATAGTGGCATACCTGTTAACTCTAAAATGCCCAAATGAGCTATCACCATCTAAACCCAGGACTTTAAAACTCCATGCAGTTAAATATTGGATTGCCGAAAGTCAGCTATATTGGAAAGATCCACTCGGTTTCCTGCTAGTCTGTTTAGTCGAATCGGAAACTCATCGGGTTATAGATGAATTTCATGAGGGACTCTGTGGGGGGCATCACGCTTGGAGAGTTACAACTTACAAGATTCTGAGGGCTGGGTACTACCGGCCAAAAGTTTTCTCGGACGTTAATGCCAAAGTGTGTGCCTGCAACTCTTGTCAACTATTTGCAGGTAAACAGAAGCTCTCGGCAGTGCCTTTAGTTCTAGTCAAATCTGAAGCCCCGTTTTAGCAATGGGGCCTAGACTTCATAGGCGAGATTAATCCCCATTCCATTGCTCAACACAAGTGGATATTAACCGCAACAGATTATTTTACTAAATGGTTGGAATCCATTCCAACCAAAAGGGCAACAGACTCGGTGGTAATCGATTTTTTAGAAGACAATATTTTGTCTAGATTTGGGTGCCCCCGAAAGATAGTTACTAACAATGCCTAGGCCTTTAAATCTATGGATATGATCAGCTTCTGTCAGAAGTATAACATCGTTCTCGACCATTCCAGAGCATATTACCCCCAAGGACATGAAAATAAATTGAAAATAAAAAGTATAGATGAGATTTCCTAAAGGACATGTTCTAAAGGACTATTAGAGAAAATTGAGGTAACCTCATTCAAACTGCAATATCGACCGAACAAATAAATGACAGAGTTGTTTCCTTGTTTAATCAAAATCTAAGACAAATTAAAAGATTCACCCAAACTAAAAATAGTCAGCAGAAGTAGAGTACCCCCAAAGAAAGGATCTATAAGAGTCAGTTTTGATTTTTTTTGACCTTTGTATTCTCAGTCCGAAAATCACTACACGTCACCCCTCTTTTATCTCCGGGTTTACCTTTTGAAAGTTATGCATCTTTGCGTTTCTCATAAGAAGGGATCAGAGTTTTCGTTTCAACCTTTTTAGCTTCAAAGGAGATTGTGGAAAGAAGGCGGGTCTTCACAACTCCTCAATCCCCTGCTAAACGAAGAGATGCCTAAAGAGATCCTAACTTTCCTAGGTTTTTCAACAACATCGGAGGATTGAGGCTTGCTCAAATAGAGTGCCCTAAGAAATTTATTTTCCCTTTTATCTCCTGAGAACGAAGGTGTTGTGAAGGTAAAGGGAAGGTTGGTTCCGAGTAATCAAAGTAAGATGACAAACCTATAATGCAAAATATTACACAGATATCAGCCCTGATACAAACTGATTGCCCCCATCTTCGCGCTCTAAAAAACAAATTATAAGATAGGTGGTGAAAGGAAATTCAGAAATGATTGCCCCCACCTAGTCCAAGAGATGATGAAAGGAAATTCAGAAATGATTTCCCTCATCTCAACATTTAAATGCATGAATATATTCCAAAATGGTGAAAGGAAATTCATTAAAAGGGGCCAGATAACTTCACCGGGGTACTGAACAGGCTCGCTGGCAGTGAAGCAATATCTGAGATATCTGTAAGGCTGTTATACATGAATATCACTCTACTTCGGTAACCAATTCTTTTTAAAAACCTGATCTACATCCCAAGTTTAGACGAGACTTCCCAATTAAAAACATATAATCTGCTTCTTTTGATGCAAGGTGATAGCCGCAAGATCTGTTGGGTCTCCTAGAACTGTTTTGATTATCTTAAAGTAGACCTGAATTTAGTAGTAGGAAAAGGAAAGTCATGAAAGGGACTACAACTAAGTTTAAAAAGAGTATCTGAGTTTGAAAAAGCTTTTCAAGGTAAAGAACGAAGTCTCTTTCCCCCTTCGATACCCTGTTCTCAGGAACCCTTTCGCCTGATTGAAGCTATTGACTCCATTTACCCAATATTGACACATGGTCTACTGTTCTTCCCACCTTACAAGAAAGCAGGATCCCTAGTTGGAGCCTATGTTGGAGCCGCCTTTGTTTTGTTTTTAGCCCGTCACAAATTTCATTTTTAATGCTCGAAATCGAAAGATGGTTTTCGTATTTTCCGTCTGTGGTTTCAAAATTTCTGAAGCTTTATCATGCAAACAACAATGATTATTGTACTCTCGAGGCGATTCCTACCTTTTGTAAAAAAATTTCCTCTTTTTGTTCTACCTCGGATCTCCTAGGTCGGATGCTATAAATCACATAGTTCACACATCCCGAGCAACGAAACGACGAAATCGTTTTAATTTTTCACCCAGGGTAGTAATGGGAGTAAAGTTTTCCTAAACCATGATTAAACATCATCGAGTTTTCGCACCTCAGCGCTCACTAAATACAAAAGTTTATCGTCGTAGCTCCGATAGCCGAGACCACGAAGTCGTTATTTTAGTAACCCGTGTTAAGGTTAAAAGTAAAAGCTAAACCATGGCAACCTTCTGTAAGCAATTTTCCACTCGGTGTTTTCTTTTTTAAAAGTTACACTGTATAAGCC
Organism: Picea engelmannii; assembly: GCA_009831015.1. Classification (NCBI taxonomy): domain Eukaryota; kingdom Viridiplantae; phylum Streptophyta; class Pinopsida; order Pinales; family Pinaceae; genus Picea; species Picea engelmannii. The sequence goes on along the minus strand of ML794884.1, from coordinate 274,980 downwards.
CCGACTCGCGAAATCACGATAAGGATGTGAACATAATTAATTAATCACTTAATCCGAGTTTATCTTCCCTTTTAATCAAGTCGTATTATCACGATCTCGCGGTTTTGCAGCTCGACATGCAAACTTCCCGGAAACTTACCTTCGAAGCTCCGAGTCACGATATGGCGAATATAAATAATTACAAAATTAATTAAACTCCTAATCATAATTACGTTTTTATTAATCAAAATCAATCATCGCAATTTCGGGGGTTAGAGGTTCAAAAGGTTAAAGCAAAATTCCCGATACAACGAGGGGCGAAAGATTAATTAACGTTGGTAAAACCAGATTAATTAAGCTAAATCAATACATATCCCGTGTTTCGATGCTTGCACGACTTACAAGGTAGCCTTATTCCCTCCATACACCAACTGACATTTCAAACCGCCAAAATTTATGACATTAATGAGGAAATAGGGAAGATCGATGAATAAAGATCGGATTTTTATGGCTAAATTTATATCTAAACATGATTTGACATACTTGTTCTGAAAAGTACCGAGTTTTTGAATATATATACGAGCTGTGGTTCATTATAACAAATGCATTTTCATATTATGCAGAGCACATTTTATCAATGAGTTAACTCCTGTATGTATATGTATTTTTATCGCAGAAGAGCTAAGCATAATCTCCAGGCATGGCCCCGCGAAAAGCATCCAAGGCCAATGTAGATGTTTCGGGACAAGGTTTAGAAAATGTCACTGATACTTCACCCTGAAGTATCGACTCAGTCCCGAATTGTTCGTTCATTTCTGATGTTCTGTAGGCCGAATTGGTGGATTATTCCGATGACTCCAGCGACAATGAAAAAGATGACATAACCACCAAGTATAAGATCGTCATTCAATACGGAATGCATAAAGTAGCAGCCAGACCACGATTGCTTAAATATTATGACATGGTCCAATGGGCATTAGGCCATTTGGACATACCAACCAGAACCATCATGAATGAGCAGAAGGTCACCATCGGGACTTTCAAGCCTGAACATCTGCAAGCCATGTATAAGCTGCCCACAATGTCCGACTATACATATGGCGTCGAATTCTTGGACGAGTTCAAACAGAAGGAATGTGTACAATATGATAAAACCATGTACAGCTTAATAAAAGATTGGGTTTTGCACGCTGCGAAGTTCAGGGCTGAGAGCCACGACATATATTCAATAGCTTCCTTAGAACCACAGTACAAGTATGTATCTATGATGACATGCAGGTTATACGGGAGAGAGGACACCTCACATTTGTTTCTTCCTTGGGTGCCTCTAATGTTTCAGGTCACCGAAGGCAGTTCCTTCGACTGGGCGAAAATGCTGTCCGATAGCTTGACTAGTCAGATCACAGAGTATCGGGCGCAGAAAGAGAGCGGAAAGGCGTCTTCATTTTTCATGTCTGCATACATTATGGATGCCATGTGTTTTTTAACACCATTTCCCTTAATGAGATGGAGTTGGACCCCAACAGAAGACGAGCCTATCCACGTTTATCATGTGAAATTGTGGGAAAACAAAGCGCCAAATTTCGTATATGAAATCTTCAACTGGGTGATGGTGCCCCTGCATGTCACTATTTTCGGTCACCCGCCACCTAGGAGCTCGGAAAGTATAGTGACAAATCTGAGCAGCATAGCCGACTGGTATGTAGAAGCTAAATTTTCATATCTCAGAGTTTTCAGGGTTTCTGTTCCCCCGCATGCATTGCCATTGTTCATTTCCGACAAGTTGGCTTGTCGAGAGGTTGCTAGAGAAACAATAATTGGTGGTATAAGCAAGGAGCTTAAGGGATACTCAAAGAAGGTATGGCCACCTTTTCCTGTTCATTTAAATTCATATTCTTTATTATATTTCGGGCATGCCAAAGCTCAGGAAGCATCCCTGGAAGACCTAAATTTGGTCCTCATTGAATACAAGAAGAACGATCTGCAAAGGGTTGTGAGCAATCGTTTGGCCAGTTGTGGGCTCAAGAGATTTGAGCACGAGAATTCACCCTCGGATGACATTTTTCGAGGCGCAAGGTCCTATGCCAAGATTCTAGCTCGGATACAAACCTTGGCACCCGAGGAGAGAGGCAATGTTCTGAAGTTCCAAGAACATCGACGCAGTTGTCTTCCCGCAATGTTGTGGGGTGAGAGTGCAAGTACGGTGGAAGTGAAAAAAAAAGATGCCGAAGGCTCTAAGGATGCGACTCCCGATCGGAAAAAACACAAAGACGAGGGAGAGCAAACTAAGAATTCAAAAGCAGAGATTAAGACTCCTGACCCACCGAAGAAGCAGAGTCGGTTTACTACTACGGGAAAATCAACGAAGCAGACCGGAGAACCTATCACATCAGTTACTCCCTTGTATTCAACTCTGGGAAATATTGACGCAGGGTGGATCTTCAATGAAGAGTTGAGGCCTATAAGGGTAGAAGAGCTCCCTCTGAATGAGTTCTTCTTCAATAAGAAGAGAAAGGCAGTGGTAAAGATGGAATTCTATCAGGAATTAGAGTCAATAGCCAAGAAATACAAAGTCATAACTGACGGGAAGGACAAGAAGAATGAACAATTCGCGATTGAGATAGCAGGGACATTAGGAGCATATGCCTCGGCGAATCAATTTTCAGTCGGGCTTTTGAGAAACCATCTTAAACGAAAAAATCATCTCATCAAGACCCTTGAAGCCAGACTAGCCACAACAACAGAGACTGCCAAAGACCAGGCAAGCGTAGGAATAGAGCAGGCCAGGTTGGCCGATAAAAACAAGATAGAGCTACTCAAGACTAATCTGGAGCAAGCACAGTTGGTGGTCCAGGATGGCCAGATGCAAGCGAGCCAACAAAAATATTTGATCGAACAACTACATGCTAGAGTGGAGATTGCCGAAAGCAAAGTGATAAATATCGGGATGTTCTAATCCCAGGTGATGGAGATTCAGAGCAGAGTCTCTGTGGCCCAATGAAATTTACTCTCCAAGGTAGAAGTGATCCAGGACAACTGTTTGCTAGTCAACCAGGTTTCAGAGAACTTATCTGCTAGAGAAAGGGAGGCTGGAGCAACACGGGTCGCCTTCCAAGAGGCAGTGATAGCTACAAACAATAGGGATTCGGGAAGCACTCCCAGATTCACCATTTTGGAGCAGACCAGAGGAAACATTCTATTAAAGGAATGGGAGCAGAGCATTGCGGAAGGCAAGCTGCAAGCCAAAAAGGTAACAAATTCTTTAGAAGAGGCCTTTAGTTCTATAGATGGGAATCTGCTAGGCATTGATAGAGGGATTAATTCCAAGGCGTTGATTCAAATGAATATGGAAAAAATCTTGCTTGATCTAAAGGAAAAAGAGGAAAGAGATTCGGTCGAGATCTCCCAAGTGACTATGGCAGACATAGTCCAAATAGATAAATGTATGATTAAACCAAGCGCACAATTATGCGCTATCGACATCATAGATAGACATATGGGAGACAAGCTGCCGTAATTAATCCGAGACTATTACTCTTTTGAAGCCAACTGTCAAACAGAACCGTCGAGGCTGATATCTCAGCTGGTTGAAAAATGTGTCACCTGTACCAAGCATGCACGAGGACAAAATTCTGGCACCAAGTGAAGACAGAGAAGAAGAAATGGAGTGATTTCTCTCCTCCCTTTCATAACCAAAATTTTTGTAACGATTGAGATTCTATCTTATTGTAAAACTGTATAAATATGTCATAGAAAGAAAGAAAAAAATGGGGGTTGGACCTTTTTGTGTCGATTGTAACAGAGTTTTTACATTTTGAGAGTTAATACAAAGCAAATCTGAAGATTCTCAATTCCGTCACGAATGTGTTATGAGTTTGTTTTCTTGTATCTCATATTTCATTTCATTTCATATTCATAACTGATGAATGCTTCATTATAATTTAGTACGACCACTACTATAGCGAGTGAATTTTGGTTTTCTGTAATTGTTTACTGTTTTTCCTCTGTACCAACTATCAACAGGTATACGACCAGTCAACACTTTCAGAATTCTATATATATTTTATGCTACATCGGGTTATTTCCTTATAGTATTCCTCTCCTGTTTATACGTGAGATTCTCCCTCGATAGGAGCCTTACATCATAGACAGCTAAATGTTTTTCTCCCATCTCATACATTTTATTTAGATATAACTCAGTTACGGGAAAGAGCCTTTGATTTTTCACCCTCACTTTATTTCCGAAACTGTAAACTCTCTTTTATTACGACCAAATTGAGACAACACTTAATTTCCCTCTGAAGTTTTATTATTTTTACTGTTCCTCCATGACTGTCCCTGTACCAACACAACCCAATATCAAACCTGGATTATCAGATCAAACACACATTGCCTTAAACCTTTTTGATACTATTCTTAAAACAGCTACTACCCGGGTTGAACTCGAACGTTCATGGGTGGCGATTGAACAGGATATAACCATCCAGGAACAGTTGGAAGCTAGACAACACCAACGTAGAAATCTTCCCTAGTTTCCTTGACCGAAGGTTGACGTTTCTCTCTTCTCCACCCTTTACCCACTTTCGGATGCCTAGACACTGTACTTCTAAGCCTTAAGTACAGACTCTGGAACAACATCTTTCTGGCGCCGTTGCCGGGGACCGAAGTTACGAAACCTTTTTCCCTGTGAAAACGACATTCGTGTTTCGTTGAAAGTGTTACCCTTTGATAGTGAACAAAGAGTACACACCTTTTTAAGGATTTTCAATCTTTCACTTGGCGACTCCACAGGTAATAAACTGGCATACGGTCGAAGGCATACCAGAAAAAACCCGGATGGTAAGCAAATTACACCTGTTACCGATTCCGAGAAGATTCTAAAGGTGAGAGGCTCTCTTAAGCCAACTGTTGCAGTCTACAAACTTAAAACCCCACAACTGAAGACTAAGAGTCCTTATGAACCCTCAACTTCACTCAGTCCTCTCTTTGATACTAAAGATTTAACGTCAAATTGCTTCGAAGTTAGGAGTGATATTCATCTAACAGTCCCCTTAGTACATAAAGGAAAGGGCCCTCTTGAAAGTTCGTTGGGAATGGACATACCATCTTTCCTTCAGGTAAATTTCCCATCCTCACCTAATTCTGAAGAGTGTGTTACACATTCGTTTTCCACACCCGTCGGTTCTCTCGATTTCGTCTCTTGCAAGTCTGAGGAAATAAGTCCTCGCATTCCTTATTTTTCATCGCCAGATTTTCCTCCTCATGAAGAAAATAAAGATTCACTTTGAATTTTCCAAAATCCTCTTTACGACTTTCCACAAATAACGATGGCAGCCGCCAGAGGAGGAGGTGGAGGGTTTATAGTAGGAGGTGGAGGGTTTATCGGAGAAGTAGGGGGAGGAGATCCTCTAGGAGGAGCTGGAGGCCAAGGGCCTACCCCCCCACCCAGAGTGTTTGCGAAAGTTGCAGCCAGATATGCCCCCTTGGCATTGCCCATTCCTCTACACGACCTTCCCAAAAATTACATAAAAAAATTCCCAAAATTCACTGGGGAGGGGGATCTAACCGCGACCGAACACATTAATTTCTTTGATCAATTCGCAGATATCCTAGGTAACGAACATGAAGACGTATATTCGAGGATTCTTGTTCAAACCTTCGAAGGCTAGGTCTGAACATGGTTTCAGAGTCTACCTGCAGCATCTATCTTGTCTTACGACGGCTTAGAAGATGCTTTCCTCAGACAGTGGGGCGAAAGAAAGGACCACTTATATTATTTAACTGAATTTGGGTCTTTAAGAAAAACGAATTCTGAAACAGTCATGGAATTTATTCAAAGATTACTGTATAACAAAATCCCAGCCAAGGTTAAACCGTCCCAACCCGTGGCCAAGGTAACTTTCGCGGGGGCTTTCGAACCGAATTTCGCACTCCTTTTGCGAGAAAGAAGGGGAGCCACCCTAAACCAAATGCAAGACGATGCTGTAGAAATTGAGTCTAATATGATGGCTTCTAGTAAGCTTAAAGATAAATTAGAAATGAAAAACTAGGAGACTAAACGCTTTAGAGAACAAGCAGGTCCGTCGGGGTCTAATAGATCCACAGATGATAGGGTAGACGATATGGCCAGAGTAATTAAAGAACTGCCTAATAAAATATCCAGAATGAAGCTCGAATAGGCCAAAGTTGATTCTTTCCCCAAAAAGGATTTTAAGAGGAACCCCAATGCCCTGAACCAACAAAGACAAATAAAAAATGAAGATCAAAAGATACAGGATCCTCTAAAGAACGAATTATTTTATAGGAGCGAACGGTTTTCAATACTTCGGAGATTCGGATAATGATGTCACGAACTTCGTTGATGACTGCACAAAACGATATCTGACTCGTGAAGATTATGAAAAATCTCTAAACATTCAACAACCATCGAATAAGGGTGAAGAAAGTGATCGTACTGACCTTTGTGAATCTCAATAAGAAACTGAGATGATAATGGTTGAGATGCAACCCAAGTACAACTTAAGATCTAAGAGCAAGCCCACCTCAACTACTCAACCCAAGAAAATCCTCCAAAGAGGTCAAACTTATGAGCCCACTCCGGAAGATACCTTATTACCCAACAACAAAACGAAAGTAGTAAGCACACAAGAGTCCGAAGTGGAAAAAGTTGAGACCCAAACACAAGGAACCGAAAAGCTAATAAAATCACGTCTTCAACCAGGACCATGAGTAATAAAGAGGTCCAGACGAATAAATCAGAAAGGAAGGATTCAGAAGTCTCAACCAAAGAAACAGACAAGTTGAGAGAAACTTTCAGTTTTGAAAATGAGATAAATAAAATTAAGATACCAATCCCTTTGGTAGAATTAGCAAAAAACCCCGTTTATCGGAAGCAGATTACCAAAGCGATGGGTGTCTCTGAGCTAGAAAGCCAGTCTGATGTTTTAAACCTAGAAGATGACAAGCCTAACATCACTTTTGGTCCGCATTTTGAAGGGGCCAAAGACACCATTGCTCCCTTTTATATCACTTTAAATGTGTATGATCAATTGCTACATAATTGCATGTTAGACTCCGGAGCCTCCCATAACGTTATGCCTAAGATTATTATGGACAAATTGGGTCTTCAAATCACCAGACCTTATGGATAGCTTTACTCCTTTGAATCGAGAAGGGTTAAGTGCATGGGAATGATAAAAGACTTAGTATTTACCCTGGCACAGGTCCCGGTTAAGAGTATCCTGATGGATGTTGTTATTGCAGATATTCCCCCTAAGTATGACTTACTGTTGTCTAGGTCATGGGAAGCCAAGTTGGGGGGTTCTCTTCAATTGGATATGAATTTCGCCACAATTCCTATGTTTGGTGGTCATTTTACTCGGTTGTACAGAGAAACGAGATTAGAATATACAGTAAGCGACCCCCAAAACCCGAACAATTTCCCTATTTATATTGTTGATCAAGATTTAGGAAATTGTATCTTATCTTTTGATGATGGTTTAGATGGTTGTCCGGAGGAAAACGATATAGAGAAGGAAGAGTCAAGTTATCTGACATAGGATCTGTGTAGCGCCGGTGTCTGGAAAATGTATTTCGATGGTGCCTCATCTTGTGAAGGGGTTGGTGCAGGAGTGATTTTAGTGGCTCCCGAAGGAAATTTCGTGGTTCCTTTTTCCTACCGACTGCAGTGGTATATAGATTACACTAATAACATATGTGAATATGAAGCGTTTGTCTTAGGATTAGAGACTGCCCAAAAGCTAAATATAAATAACTTAGAGGTATATAGAGATGTAGAGTTAATATTCAAACAGATAAATCAACAGTACCAAGCCAAGCATCCCAGATTAAGATCATACAGGAATTGTGCCTGGGATCTCATGGAAAATTGTTTCTCGTCCGTAAATGTCCACTTCATCCCACGTGCAGAGAATTTACATGCTGACGCATTGGCTAGAGCAACTTCAACCTTTTCTCCTCCCACGACTTTCAAATTGAAGTATCACATTGAAATCAGACATAGACCATCTATACCAGACAATATCCAACATTGGCAGGTCTTTGAGGATGAAAGACAAATCAAGAAATTTCTTGATGCAGTGGGTGAATTCTCCTAAACTCATGTAGACCAAGAAAATCAAAACGACCCGATATGGATCATGCAAGAAGGGGAGGATCCTAAAGCTTTTCAAGAAAAAATCGCGGATCATCGTATGCTAGTCCTTAAAAACAACCAGATTCCGAAAGTATTAATTCCTTTAGAAAGAATTTTTGATTAAAACGACATACCTGTGAAATCCACCTTACAACCCCAACCAGAAGAAGTGGAGGACTGCGATATAGGAACCAAAGAAGAATCCAGGATGGTAAAAATATCCAAGTTCCTCCCTCCCGAAATAAAAAGTAAGTATAAATACCTACTCAGACAGTATAAGGATGTTTTCGCCTGGTCTTATGATGAGTTAAGAACATATGACACTTCCGTAATTGATCACAAGATACCTTTATAGCCTGGGGTCAAACCATTTAGGAAAAATATTAGACAGATCAACCCCATTTTGTTACCTATGATTGAAAAAGAAGTTAAGAAACTTTTGGACGCGAAAATAATTGTACCTCTGAGATATTCAGACTGGGTAGCAAACCTGGTCCCGGTCAAGAAAAAGAATGGGGAAATCAGACTGTGTGTGGATTTTCGAAACTTAAATAAGTCGTCTCTCAAGGACAACTATCCACTGCCCAAAATGGACCATGTGTTAGAAAAGGTAGTTGGAGCAAACCGAATTTCTATGATTGACGGGTTCTCTGGTTATAATCAAATCGCCATGAATGAACAAGACAGGGAAAAAACTGCTTTCACCACACCATGGGGTACGTCCATGTATGACAAAATGCCTTTTGGTTTGATGAATGCAGGGGCCACATTCCAGCGTGCTATGGACATCGCTTTCATAGGAGAAAGGGATAAGTTTGTAGTCATTTACCTCGACGATTTGACGGTTTTCTCTAAAACCGACGAAGAACACTTGATGCATCTTAAACAGACTTTCGAAAAATACCGCAGGTTTGGTCTATCTTTAAACCCAAAGAAATCACATTTCACCATGCGGGAAGGTAAGATTTTGGGTCATATCATATCTAGGGATGGAATCAGGATTGATCCTAAGAGGATTGAAGCAATAGATACTATAAACATTCCCAGAAATGTAAAAGAAATTCAATCTTTCTTAGGTAAAATAATTTTTTTACGAAGATTTATCCCGAATTTCGCTGAAATTGTAAAATTGATCATAGGTATGTTGAAAAAGGACAGTGAACTAAAATGGACAACCGAGGCCAAAGCATCATTCACACATATTAAGAAATTCATAAGCGAGGCACCTATGTTAGCAAGTCCAAATTATTTGAAAGATTTTCTTATTTTCTCTTTTGCCTCCGAACACATTATCGCTGCGGTGCTCCTACAAAAGAACGAAGAAGGATTCGAACAAACGATCGCCTTTTTCAGCAAGAGCCTTAGAGACGCAGAACTGAAGTATGATATAATAGAAAAATAGGCTTACGCCATGGTAAAATCATTAAAGGCATTCAAAACGTATGTACTACACTCAAAGATAATTGCGTACGTGCCTACCAGTTCTGTGAAAGATATATTGGTATAACCAGACAACGATGAAAAAAGAGGGCGATGGCTTGCCAAAATATAAGAATTTGATCTGGAAGTCAAACCGACCAAATTGATAAAAGGGCAAGGCCTTGCCAAACTCTTAGCTGAGTCGAATTTCAGAGCTGTAGATATCAATTGCCTACAGGAAGGCGATGAAGACACGAACCTAAACGAGCTGAATGAGGAAACAGGTCCAAACAAGATCGAAGAGAAGTTCATATCGCTAGGTTGGTATAGAGACATAGTGTTGTACCTGCTAACTCTAAAATGCCCAAATGAGCTATCACCATCTAAAGCCAAGACTTTAAAACTCCATGCAGTTAAATATTGTATCGCCGAAAGTCAGCTATATTGGAAAGATCCACTCGGTTTCCTACTAGTCTGTTTTGTCGAATCGGAAACTCAGTGGGTTATAGATTAATTTCATGAGGGAATCTGTGGGGGGCATCATGCTTGGAGAGATACAACTTACAAGATTATGAGGGCTGGGTACTACTTTCCAAAACTTTTCTCGGACGTTAATGCCAAAGTGCGTGCCTGCAACTCTTGTCAACTATTTGTAGGTAAATAGAAGCTTTCAACACTGCCTTTAGTTCCAGTCAAATCCGAAGCTCCATTTTAGAAATGGGGCCTAGACTTCATAGGTGAGATTAATCCCCATTCCAGTGCTCAACACAAGTGGATATTAACCACAACATGTTATTTTACTAAATGGGTGGAAGCCATTCCAACCAAAATTGCAACAAACTCGATGGTAATCGTTTTTTTAGAAGACAATATTTTGTCTAGATTTGGGTGCCCCCGAAAGATAGTTACTAACAATGCCCAGGCCTTTAAATATATGGCTATGATCAGCTTCTCTCAGAAGTATAACATCGTTCTCGGCCATTCCACAGCATATTACTCCCAAGGAAATGGATTGGCCAAATCATCTAACAAGAGCCTTGTAAATATAATCAAGAAAGTATTAGATGAAAATAAAAGGTCTTGGCATGTGCACTTAAAATACGCATTGTGTGCGAATCACATAAGCACAAAAAGGTCAATCGACATTTCGCATTTTCAGATGGTATATGGGACTGACGCTGTGCTACCTATAAACCTAGTGCTCCTTGTGATGAAGTTATGGCAAGATCAAAATGAAGAACCCAATCATGTCACTAGAAGGATAAATCAATTGATCGAGGTTCAAAAGCATAGAGTCGAAGTAGATGAAAAGATGCAGAAGTACCAAGATGACATGAAGGCATTATTCGACCGCAAAGCAAAGGACATATATTTCCTCCCCGATGATCTAGTGTTAAGGTGGGATGCAAGAAAGGAAGAAGCAGGAAAACATGGTAAATTTGACCACCTCTGGTATGGGCCATTCAGGGTCTCGGCTTTGGAAGGAAAAAATTATTTCCTACTGGAAAATATAGATGGTGAAGTCGTCAACGCCCCTATCAATGGGCAGTATCTGAAGCATTATATGACGTAACAGTCGCCAGATTCAAAAAAAAAAATTATATATATTTTGTGTACATATGCATATTTTTCATTTACACATCGTTTTTTGACTTTATTTTTCTTTCGTGAAATTTCGATACTTTTTGGATAGCCACGATAACCTTCATATTTGCCTCTTACAGGGTCCTAGCGGCACACAAAATAAGCAGGAGAAGTAAACCAAAAGAGGGTGTCAGAAATAAATCGGCTTAAACAGGTGATACCCAAGAAATTTGATATTGTGCAAAGAAATTGAAAAGAAAAAGTATAGATGAGATTTCCTAAAGGACATGTTCTAAAGGACTATTAGAGAAATTGAGTTAACCTCATTCAAACTGCAATATCGGTCGAACTGATAAATGACAGAGTTGTTTCCTTGTTTAATCAAAAGCTAAGACAAATTAAATGATTCACCCAAACTAAAAACAGTGAGCCGAAGTAGAGTAGCCCCAAAGAAAGGATCTACAAGAGTCAGTTTTGATTTTTTTTGACCTTTGTATTCTCAGTCCGAAAATCACTACATGTCACCCCTCTTTTATCTCCGGGTTTACCTTTTGAAAGTTCTGCATCTTTGCATTTCACATAAGAAGGGATCAGAGTTTTCATTTCAACCTTGTGAGCTTCAAAGAAGATTTTGGAAAGAAGGTGGGTATTCACAACTCCTCGATCCCCTGCTAAACGAAGAGATGCCTAAAGTGATCCTAACTTTCCTAGGTTTCTCAACAACATCGGAGGATTGAGGCTTACTCAAATAGAGTGCCCTAAGAAATTTATTTTCGCTTTTATCTCCTGAGAACGAAGGTGTTGTGAAGGTCAAGGGAAGGTTGGTTCCGAGTAATCAAAGTAAGTTGACAGACATATAATGAAAAATATTACACAGATATCAGCCTTGATACAAACTGATTGTCCCCATCTTCGCGCTCCAAAAAGCAAATTATAAGACAGGTGGTGAAAGGAAATTCATAAATGATTGCCCCCACCTAGTCCAAGAGACTATGAAAAGAAATTCAGAAATGATTGCCCTCATCTCAACATTTAAATGCATGAATATATTCCGAAGTGGTGAAAGGAAATTCAGTAAAAGGGGCCAGATAACTTCACCGGGGTACTGAACAGACTCGCTGGCAGTGAAGCAATATCTAAGATATCTGTAAGGATGTTATACATGAATATCACTCTACTCCGGTAACCAATTCTTTTTAAAAAACTGATCTACATCCCAAGTTCAGACGAGACTTCCCAATTAAAAACATATAATCTGCTTCTTTTGATGCAAGTTGATAGCCGCAAGATCTGTTGGGTCTCCTAGAACTGTTTTGATTGTCTTAAAGCAGACCTGAATTTAGTAGCGGGAAAAGGAAAGTCATGAAAGGGACTACAACTAAGTTTAAAAAGAGTATCTGAGTTTGAAAAAGATTTTCAAGGTAAAGAACGAAGTCTCTTTCCCCCTTCGATACCCTGTTCTCAGGAACCCTTTTGCCTGATTGAAGATATTGACTCCATTTACCTAATATTGGCACGTGGTCTACTGTTCTTCCCGTCTTACAAGAAAGTGGGATCCCTAGTTGGAGCCTATGTTGGAGCCGCCTTTGTTTTTTTTTATCCCGTCACAAATTTCATTTTTAATGCTCGAAATCGAAAGATGGTTTTCATATTTTCCGTCCGTGGTTTCAAAATTTCTGAAGCTTTATCATGCAAACACCAATGATTATTGTACTTTCGAGGCGAGTCCTACCTTTTGTAAAAATGTTTCCTCTTTTTGTTATACCTCGGGATCTCATAGGTCGGATGCTATAAATCACGTAGTTCACACATCCCGAGCAACAAAACGACGAAATCATTTTAATTTTTCACCCAGGGCAGTAACGGGAGTAAAGTTTTCCTAAACCATGATTAAAAGTCATCGGGTTTTCGCACCTCGACGCTCACTAAATCCAAAAGTTTATCATCGTAGCTCTGATAGCCGAGACCACGAAGTCGTTATTTTAGTAACCTGTGTCAAGGTTAAAAGTAAAAGCTAAACCATGGTAACCTTCTATCGACAATTCGCCACTCGACATTTTCTTTTTTAAAACTTACACTGTCTAAGCCCCGACTCACGAAATCATGATAAGGATGTGAACATAATTAATTAATCACTTAATCCAAGTTTATCTTCCCTTTTAATCAAGTCGTATTATCGTGATCTCACGGTTTCGTAGCTTAGCATGCAAACTTCCCGGAAACTTACCTTCGAAGCTCCGAGTCGCGATATGGCGAATATAAATAATTACGAAATTAATTAAACTCCTAATCATAATTACGTTTTTATTAATCAAAATCAATCATCGCAATTTCGGGGGTTAGAGGTTCAAAAGGTTAAAGAAAAATTCCCGATACAACGAGGGGCAAAAGATTAATTAACGTTGGTAAAACTGGATTAATTAAGCTAAATCAATACATATCTCGTGTTTCGATGCTTGCACAACTTACGAGGTATCCTTATTCCTTCCATACGCCAACTAACATTTCAAACCACCAAAATTTATGACATTAATGAGGAAATAGGGCAGATCGATGAATAAAGATCGAATTTTTATGGCTAAATTTATTTCTAAACATGATTTGATAGACCTGTTCTGAAAGGTATCGAGTTTTCGAATATATATAAGAGTTGTGGTTCATTATAACAAAATCATTTTCATATTATGTAGAGCACATTTTCTCAGTGAGTTAACTCCTGTATGTATACGTATTTTTATCGTAGAAGAGCTAAAGTAGAATCTCCAGGCATGGCCCTGCGAAAAGCATCCAAGGCCAATGTAGATGTTTCAAGACAAGGTTCAGACAATGTTGCTGATACTTCGCCCTGAAGTATCGACTCAGTCCCAAATTGGTTGTTCATTTCTGATGTTCTGCAGGCCGAATTGGTGGATTATTCTAATGACTCCAGCGACAATGAAAAAGATGACATAACCACCAAGTATAAGATGGTCATTCAATCCAGAATGCATAAAGTAGCAGCCAGGCCACAATTGCTTCCATATTATGACGTGGTCTGATGGGCATTAGACCATGTGGACATACCAACCAGAACCATCATGAATGAGCAGAAGGTCACCATCGGGACTTTCAGGCCCGAACATCTACAAGCCATGTATAAGCTGCCCACAATTTCCGACTATACATATGGCGTCGAATTCTTGGATGAGTTCAAAGAGAAGGAATGTGTACAGTATGATAAAACCATGTCCAGCTTAATAAAATATTGGGTTTCGCATGCTGCGAAGTTTAGGGCTGAGAGCCATGACATATATTCAATAGCTTCCTTAGAACCGCAGTACAAGTATGTAGCTATGATGACATGGAGGTTATATGGGAGAGAGGACACCTCACATTTTTTTCTTCCTTGGGTGCCTCTAATGTTTCGGGTCGCCGAAGGTAGTTCCTTCGACTGGGCGAAAATGTTGTCTGATAGCTTGAATAGTCGGATCACAGAGTATTGGGCGCAGAAAGAGAGCGGAACGACGTCTTCATTTTTCATGTCTGCATACATTATGGATGTCGTGTGTTTTTTAACACCATTTCCCTTAATGAGCTGGAGTTGGACCCCAGCAGAAGACGAGCCTATCCACGTTTATCATGCGAAATTGTGGGAAAAGAAAGCGCCAAATTTCGTATATGAAATCTTCAACTGGGTGATGGTGCCCCTGCATGTCACTATTTTCGGTCACCCGCCACCTAGGATATCGGATAGTATAGTGACAAATCTGAGCAACATAGCCGACTGGTATGTAGAAGCCAAATTTTCATATCTCAGAGTTTTCAGGGCTTCTGTTCCCTCGCATGCATTTCCATTGTTCATTCCGGACAAGTTGGCTTGTCGAGAGGTTGCTAGAGAAACAGTAATTGGTGGTATAAGCAAGGAGCTTAAGGGATACTCAAAGAAGGTATGGCCACCTTTTCCTGTTCATTTAAATTCATATTCTTTATTAGATTTTGGGCATGCCAAAGCTGAGGTAGCAGCCCTGGAATACCTAAGTTTGGTCCTCATTGAATACAAGAAGCATGATCCACAAAGGGTTGTGAGCAATCAATTGGCCAGTTGTGGGCTCAAGAGATTTGAGAACGAGAATTCACCCTCGGATGAAATTTTTCGAGGCGCAAGGTCCTATGCCGAGATTCTAGCTCGGATACAAGCCTTGGCACCCAAGGAGAGAGTCGATGTTCTGAAGTTCCAAGAACATCGACGCAGTTGTCTTTCCATAGTGTTGCGGGGTGAGAGTCCAAGTACGACGGAAGTGAAACAAAAAGATGCCGAAGGCTCTAAGGATGCGACTCCCGATCGGAAAAAACACCAGGACGAGGGAGAGAAAACTAAGAATTAAAAAGAAGAGATTAAGACTCCTGACCCGCCAAAGAAGCAGAGTCCGGTTACTACTCTGGGAAAATCAGTGAAGCAGATCGGAGAACCTATCACATCAGTTACTTCCTTGCAGTGAACTCAGGGAAATATTGACGCAGGGTGGATCTCCAATGAAGAGTTGAGGCCTATAAGGGTAGAAGATCTCCCTCCGAATGAGTTCTTCTTCAATAAGAAGATAAAGGCAGTGGTAAAGAGGGAATTCTATCAAGAAGGAGAGTCAACAACCAAGAAATACAAAGTCATAACTGACGGGAAGGACAAGAAGAATGAACAATTCGCGACTGAGATAGTAGGTACATTAGGAGAATATGCCTCGGCGAATCAATTTTCAGTCGGTCTTTTGAAAAATCAGCTTAAACAAAAAAATCGCCTCATCAATACCCTTGAAGCCAGACTAGCCACAACAACAGAGACTGCCAAAGACCAGGCAAGCATAGGAATAGAGCATGCCCGATTGGCTGATAAAAACGAGATAGAGCTACTCAAGACTAAGCTCGAGCAAGCATAGCTGGTGGTCTGGGATGGCCATATGGAAGCGAGCCAACAAAAAGATTTGATCGAACAACTACAGGCTAGGGCGGAGATTGCCGAAAGAAAAGTGATAAATATTGGGATGTTCCAATCCTAGGCGATGGATATTCGAAGCAGAGTCTCTGCGGCCCAATGAAATTTACTCGCCAAGGTAGAGGCGATCCGGGACAACTGTTTTCTAGTCAACCAGGTTTCGAAGAACTTATCTACTAGAGAAAGGGAGGCTGGAGCATCACGGGTCGCCTTCCAAGAAGCTGTGATAGCCACAAACAACAAGGATTCGGGAAGCACTCCCAGGTTCACCATTTCAGAGCAGACCAAAGGAAACATTCTATTAAAGGAATGGGAGCAGAGCATTGCGGAAGGCAAGCTGCAAGCCAAAAAGGTAACGAATTCTTTAGAAGAGGCCTTTAGTTCTGTAGATGGGAATCTGCTAGGCATTGATAGCGGGAGTAATGTTGAGGTGTTGATTCAAATGAATATGGAAAAAATCTCGGTTGATCTAAAGGAAAAAGAGGAAAGAGATTCGACCGAGATCTCCCAAGTGACTATGGCGGACATAGTCCAAATAAATAAATGTATGATTAAACGAAGCATGCAATTATGCGCTATTGACATCATAGACAGACAGATGGGAGACAGGCTGCTGCAATTAACCCAAGACTGTTACTCTTTTGAGGCCAACTGTCAAGAAGAACTGTCGAGGCTGATATCTCAACTGGTTGAAAAATGTGTCACCTGTACCGAGCATGCGCGAGGACAAACTTCTAGCAGCAAGTGAAGACAGAGAAGAAGAAATGGAGCGATTTCTCTCCTCCCTATCATAACAAAAAATTTTGTAACGATTGAGATTCTATCTTATTGTAAAACTGTATAAATATGTCATAGAAAGAAAGAAAAAAAGGGGGGCTGGACCTTTTTGTGTCGATTGTAATAGAGTTTTTACATTTTGAGAGTTAATACAAAGCAAATCTGAAGATTCTCAATTCCATCACGACTGTGTTATGAGTTTGTTTTTTTGTATCTCATATTTCATTTCATTTCATATTCATAACTGATGAATGCTTCGTTATAATTTAGTACGACCACTACTATAGCGAATGAATTTTGGTTTTCTGTAATTGTTTACTGTTTTTCCTCTGTACGAGCCATCAGCAGGTGTAAGACCAATCAACACTTTCAGAATTCTATATATATTTTATGCTACATCGGGTTATTTCCTTACAGTTTCCCTCTCCTTTTTATACGTGATATTCTCCCTCGATAGGAGCCTTACATCATAAACAACTAAATGTTTTTCTCCCATCTCATACATTTTATTTAGATATAACTCAGTTACGGGAAAGAGCCTTTGATTTTGCACCCCCGTTTTATTTCTGAAACCGTAAACTCTCTTTTATTACGACCAAATTGAGACAACACTTAATTTCCCTCTGAAGTTTTCTTATTTTTACTATTCCTCCATGACTGTCCCTGTACCAACACAACCCAATATCGAACCCGGATTATCAAATCAAACGCACATTGCCTTAAACCTTTTCGATACTATTCTTAAAACAACTACTACTCGGGTTGAACTCGAACGTTCATGGGCGACAATTGAACATGATATAACCATCCAAGAACAGTTGGAAGCTAGACAATGCCAACGTACAAATCTTCCCTAGTTTCCTTCGCCGAAGGTTGACGTTTCTCTCTTCTCCACCCTTTACCCACTTTCAGATGCCTAGACACTGTACTTTTAAGCCTTAAGTACAGACTCTAGAACAACATACGACACCCTCCAAGAAGAAGAACTCAAGTTAATAACGAACTTTGCTACACATGACACATGATCTAAGAGTCCGATTTGATTTACTAATCATCATTTAATATTTCAATCTCTTTTAGATCTTCAGTTAAACTCCAAATTGTGGAAGCTTCCAATGTCACTGCCTCGTTGTTTTAAATAAAACAAATTATTTTTGTTTATATATATTTTTTTGTTTTGTTTTATTACTAGCACAACCACTCAAAACCGTGGCTGATGAACACTGAAAGGCGCGAACAGAAAATGAAACGCACAGCCAGAAAATGAAATGCACAACCAGAAAATGAGCGTCTATAGCTAGCATGATAAATCCAAAGTTTAATCATTTAAATGTGGCAATCATATAGTGCTACATTAATTTCTTAATATGATTAGGTAAATGTTAAAAGGTAAACAGGTTAACGGATGCATTAAAAAATACAAGGAAGTTATGAAGAGGAAATCACATTCATTAATTTGGGAGGACGATTAAGAATATGCCAACATCTTCAATTGTTATCCATCAGATTAGAATTTTAGATTAAAAGGCGATTAATTGTGCTCATTTTCAATAGGTGTACGCCTTTCGGTGTAATAAAACAAAAACAATAAAAACAAACAAAGAAAAATAATAACCATTTTTGTTTCATTTTAGTTATAAAACAAAAGCACTAAAAACAAGCAAACAAATTTAAAAATTGAAAAAACAAAACACTATATATATATATATATATAGAGAGAGAGAGAGAGAGAGAGAGAGAGAGAGAGAGAGAGAGAGAACAAAACAAAACCAAAACAAACAAAAATTGCAAATGGACACTTTAAAACATTCTTTAAAACAGTAATAAATACATGTTTTTACGTTTAATGTTTCTTTGTTTTTATTAAATCACTTTGACGGAAGCAATGATGGAGCTATCAAGTGCGGACAACAGGTATAACTGCATTTATTTTCTACTTTGAATTTGTTCACATTTGTACTTAATCTTGCATCTTACATTGCTCCCACAAGTTTGATTGCAGGATGATTATTTAGATTGATTGCAGGAACAAGACGCTCGTAATTCATGCCGAAGTGATTTTCAAGAATCACAAAATTATTCAAAGAAAACATGTGATAGACATATTGAAGGAGCTGTTACACAGAAACAGTTTGCTGTTACATAGAAATATTTTTGCTGATACACAAAAACATTTTGCTTATACACAACAACATTCAAAGCTGATTAGTCATCCTGTGTTGAAGCCATCTTCCATTTCCTTATCCATCATGACTTAACACATGCATATTCCTTTCCGAGTTGCATACATTCCTTTATCTTTTTCAATTCACTTTTTCCTTCTTTTTCCATTCCAGTTTGCCTCCTAAATAAAACCAATTCCCTTTCCATGATTACATTTCCTTGCCATAAACAATGTTGAAGGTGAGATATTTCATATAGTCCTACCAATTTTTTTTATACAAACTCGCGTTGACTGATGTGGGATTCCTTAAGGCCCACCTTTCAACAAGTCTTTCCCCATCGACTTCAACACCTTATCTAAGATATAGACTAGAGTTCCTTTTGAGTACCTAGAGGCTTGCATGCCTTAATGGCAAGCTCTCTCGCTAGCAATCATGGGAATACATCAATGTCCCTTGATCGTTAGATCTTGCAAGTGGCTCGACATCAGCCCATCTATTCGTACTTCACATGATGTATTTGGGTACCTTGACACTCATTGTCATCACTAGTGAGTTTTTCTTGCATTGGTTAAACAACATTCATCAATGGCCGGTAATCCAATGATTTCTCTTCATGCTCGACATCGACACATTCATTCACATGATGAGAATTGTACCATCTATTTTATAGCAAGTAAAGACTATTCACTTTTTCGTGATCCCCTCAGCAGTTGCAATAGTTTGATTTCATATCTATGAGAGTTCCATATCCTCTGCCTTCCACATTTCTCATGATTCAATAGTAGTAGTTCAGATTCCTTCACTTCCCATGATCCAATTATAGCGACAACAACATTAGCAGTTCCATTTTCCTGATCCAGCAGCCGCAACAACTACATCTACTTTTTGGGTAAGTGGAGGTATGTTCTTTTCTAAGATTTAATCACACAATTCCTTATATGTCTACTTGAATATTTTGGAAAATTTCCTCTCCATGCTCTCTTTCCTTCCATGAACTACACTAAGTTGCATGCGGGCATGCAACCGATTCAGTTGGGGGGGGGGGGAACTATTTCACCACATATTCATTACCATTATTCCATTTTACCATCTCATCATTACATTTATGATTCACTAACATTTCTTTTCCAACAACACTTTGTTGCATTTCGATTGATATGCATATTGGCATGATTCATAAAGATAAAGAAAAGGCTTTCTTACAACAATGATGCTTTCTTATGCACATTGATAGCTTATTATTTCCAGTGAGTATATGGCTAAATTATTGTAGAAAGAAAATAAATAAGTGAAATGAATGTTGTTAACACAAGAACCAACATCTTTTGTATTCATGGTTGTCACACAAGAACCAACCATAAGAAAATTTCACATGTTGTTACATATGTATTTTACATGATGCTACTCTTGTATTTCAAATCCTGGAAATATTCATTGTTAAAAGGACATCATCAATCAAAGCCATAGTTTGAATACCAAAAGTTCTTAAGAATATCCATGCATGGTTGCATGAGGACATGCAACAAGTTGAGTTGGGGGGCATGTTGGGCCTCAGAAATGTCACATTTATATCCTCTTTTCCCTTCACCATTCCTTACACTTCATCATCCCATTAACCTTTTGTCATACGATTTCCATAATGATACTTGGGTTTCTCATTATTTTCCATTGTATTCATTTCAGTATTATAAGTGAATTTGTGATTAAATATTATAAAAACAACATGTTTTCATTATATATCAAGGTTGGATGAGTTTGATGATGTGTGCAGGCATATGTGAAGATTTCAACAAAGTCAAATATTACCACCTAGCCTCAAATTCGAATTTCATTCAAGCATATTCAAAGGAGAAGATCATGGAAGATTTGGATGACATATCTTATTTAAGATATGTGAGATATGTGTGGAGGATTTGAACGAATCATATCTTCTAATAATAGGAAAGTAGTTGAGAATGGTTGAGAGAATAGTGGATCTGTAATTATGACACTCTTCAAGATTCTCATGTATATAAGAGAGTGTTCTCTCTTTATGAGGGGGAGTATGTTATTCATAGGAGATTATCTTGGAGAGTTAGAGATCAAGTAATTCATAATTTAGTCTTGTAATGAGGAGAAGGGGATTCTTAGCTTTGTTATTCTTTTATGCTTTGTCATTTGACTCTTGTAATATAATTTGAGATTGATGTATTGTGTGAGCTCACATATGTCTTTTGCCATTCAACTCTTCACATCTTGTATTGTTTTCCTAGATTAATTTACTACTTTCATAGTTAGTCTTTCAATGCTTTCCTAGATTAATTTCATTTCAACAAATTAGATTAGATTAGTTCTACTTCAGTCCTGCATATATAGTGCGTGTTCTTCGTAAGCCTACGAACCTCAGATTGACAAATTAAATAGTTGGACAAGTACTACAACAGAATTAAACGACAATATTTTCGCCTAACACCCACCTTGGTGGGGTTTGATGAGGTGTCCGTTGATAGGTAATGGGCGCCTTATTCCCTCCAAAGTGGACAAGTAATATGAGTCATCAACTAATTCCACTCCAACTTTGAAGGGTTCGAGCCATGACTGAGTGCTTCCTTTTACATTAGTTGGCTCTCCTTTCTGGGTATCACACATCCATACCACATCCCCCTCCTTGTACTCTTTAATTTTGAAGTTGGTCGTTCCTTGAACAACCCTAGTGTATTTTGTAGAGGGAGGTGGGTGGGATTTTGCTATAAATATTTCCTGCTTCCAAGGACGGATCCGTACATCATCTTCTACCTTTTTTAGTATTTTCGCAATATTGGCTTCCTGGATTTTGAACTCGTCCAGGAGTTGTTGGTATTCCTCTTTCTTGATCCATTTAATCTGATTAGAATATTCCTCTGTTGCAAAATGTGTATCTTCCAGATAATATTTATGAGGAATCTGTTAGGTCTTGTCATGTGCTTTGTCATCTTTGATGGAATCACTAGGCTCTTGCACATGAGTTGTAGTCACAGGTACATTTTGGAGACGACCAATTCCATCTTTTAATGGTCCATCTGATCCTTGGAAAAAGTTGTCAAATCTCTCTTTGACAGATGGCACCTTGATGACTTCTTTCAAAGGGATGGTTACAAGCATCTTGGATAATGCCCCTTCAAAGTCAAAGTTCAGGTTAACCCTTTTAGTCTTCGATGTTTTAGGAAAGAGTACATCCAAAGGTGGCTTTTTTGTTTGGTCAGTGGCAGGCTGGTTCAACTTCTTTCTTCTATACACCTGGAACTCTTGTTTCTTTAAATTTTCTTTTGATTCCTGGTCTAGGTTGTTTATTAATGCCATTCTGGCCATCCTAGCTGCCTCTTTGATGGCCTCTTGATGTTCTTCAGTGGTGATATTTATTTGTGGGCCTTCTATGATGTGGCCTATATTGTTCACTTGTTGATGGCCACCATCACTGTAAGGACATTCATGTTCCCAATGTGTTTCACTGTATTGAAAACACCAAGGGTTTTCATCCAAGTTGTTGGTAGTTCCTAAGGTGTTTGGAACTTCTATGTCCTTGAAATTTTTTTCATTCTACTCAATGTTTTCATTGAGAGTAAAGGGAATCCATGCTTTCTTTTTCACACCAATCTTTCTTAAAGGCTTGTTCAATGTATTCAGGGGTTTTGATGCTTCCTTTGGGGAGTTTGTTAATCCATATTCTGGCACTTGCGGTGAGTGAGATCATAAAGAACCTTAAAAGGACATCAGGGTGTTCTTGTCCGGATTGGTGAAACTAGAATGCATCACAGAAGTTGGTCCAATGAGAGTTGTCGTAGGATCCATCTTCCCCTGAAAACTTAGGTAGCCAGGACTCGACCTTCTTGGGTAGATCATGTAACCCCCCTTGGGTGTTAGCTAAGCCTAAGGGGCCAAAGCGTTCTTCATGAGACCATTTGAGAGAACTTACAGGGGTGACAATATTTGTGGAGGTCATAGTAGTAGATGAAAGTATATACTGACGCCCACTACAGGTCATCATTAGCTATTTGTGGAGTCGCCAGATGATTTTCTTGAAACCATCAAAAGATAAAGGGAAAACACCCTGAGTGGAGTCACCAGGTAAGCTTGTGAGATAAATAGTCTAGAGGTAAGGATTACTGAAAGGTTGTCATCTTGAGGAAGGTTTGATTTAGTGTTCCCTAGCAACAATGCCAAAATGTTATCACACAGTTTGTAGCTATGAATAAAGGCTAGAAGATAGAGGGACAAATTGGCGTAACAGGAACCTATCCCACCCAATGTCACGAAAATGGGAAGGTTATTTCTCTTTAGGGAGGTGAGGCCCAGGGGAGATGTCCTCGGTGACCTGGGGTTTTGAAGAGGCTAAAGGATAATCAAACAATGACAAGTTTCCCCCTTCACAGATCACCACCAAAACAGATAGTCCGGCTTATAGCCAACAAAGATAACCAACTAGAATCCTTGCTCGAGAACAAAGAAACAATAAACTAATATATGCAGGCTTTGGTTAGTAATTCATATATATCAAAGACTATCTGATATTCAATATAAGCAATTTGAAAGTAAATGTTGACAAAGTCAATGTTTACAAAATAGAACTGAAAGATAATGTCACTTCACCAATATATACTAGAACGATATCACATTCAATGCAATAAATCAATACTTGACCTAATTAATGCCTTTAACTACCATTCATTTTATCATAAAGTAAAATGTTGTTGCATTAAGATGTAATAACCAAGGATGACGTCAACAACTTAGGGTTAGTAGGGTTAGCTAGGGCTAGGGTTAGTGTAGTTAGGGTTTAAAATTCAAAGAGTTTGAGAGTTGTTTGATCAATTTCACTTCAATGTTGGAGGACTTCTAGATCAGTGCCTTAGGGTTTAATGGAGTCAAAAGTGAAGGACGCACAGGTTGAAGGAGGATGGATAAGGATTGGAGGGAAGAGCTCTGAAGTGCTACTATGGCAGGGCCTCAGAGACAAAACCCTAGGGGAGATAGGCTCACTCCGGTGTTGTTGTGGCAAGGGCTCGCGCTCTCTACTCCTTCCTTAGATGGAAAAAATGGCTAGCATGAAAGATAAATTCAAGACAAGAGATTCAAATGAGGGAGACTGTTGCTACAACAAGGCTCTATCATCAAACCTCAAAAGAAAATGACCCTAAGTGTAGATAACCTAGGCCTAGGATGTCTTCTCCTTCTTGAGCTCAAACAGGTACGACTAGCAAAGGGAGAAAAGGAGAAAGGAGTGTAGCTACGGCTAGGCTCTCTTTTTCCTCTTCAATGGCTAAAAATCTCTCTATCAGGGGACATGAGACAAGGACCTACTTGTGTGCTTGTCACCTAGGTTTTTTGTTCAACAATAATCATAAATACATGTAAGAAATTAAACTACAACCATTCATTCAAGAAGTTTTGCAGAAAAATACTTACAATTCACCAAGAAATAAATGTGCAAACCCTAGTTGTAACACCTTCCTTCAATAGAGAAACCAAAATATGCCAAAATAGGCTTCCTTCAACAAGTGTTCATCACCCAATTATCCAATAACCCAAGATAGGGTGTTAATTTCAGACCTCACTAATGAGTGAGTGAGTTGTGACGTAAAAAATGAGAGTGAAAATCTCTCATTTGTACAAAACCTTGATCTAATTTTACATTTTAGGTCAGGTAAAAGGTTGGCAAGGCCAAATGATCAAAATCATACCGTTTTACATTAAATTTTCAAATTAAAACCCTAATTGATCTATAAAGAGATAAGAATCCCCTCTAAGGGAGGCATTATCCCCTTCTAGGGAAAATGGGGCATTCTGGAGCAAAACATTAGCCCTCCTTGGGATTCTCCAACTTCCCACACGTGCCAATACTGCCCAGTCTGCTTCCCAAAATGTCCATACTGCTGGATGCCATCATGGCTATGATGGGTGACGTCATAGGCCTTCCAAGGACAATGTTCCATTGAAAAAGGGCAAATCCCCCTAGGTCAAGCTCTGTCAGGGTGCCTCTGGTGGAATGTCCTCTTCTTCTTCGGTGCAAGACACCTATCCATCTCTGTCTCATCTTTGCCCCATGGTGGGGTCTTGGCATCCATTTGATGGGCTCTTCAGCCCCATGGAGGTTCGAACTGATCATCTCCCCATGTGTACCGGTCCAAATGGTACCTGTCAGTCGGGTATGGTCCTGCACATCAAAGGCTACGCCCTCCATGGGCTCATCAGTCACAGGGATCATAACAATGTCAATCAAATTTCATCATTAATATTATTAAACAAATGCATAAAATCCCTAATAATTCAATCAATAGCTCAAAGACGTTACACAAGCCTGCAATACAAGTCTGGGGAAAAGGACAAGGCTTCCTATTGGGCTAGTGTCCACAGAAAAAAGGAAAGTTCCCATAGATATCTCATCCAAACCATGTAAGTGGATGATGTGGTCAGGGGATGTCCAAGCATGTGGGTGCAGTAAGGGCCAAGGATGCAACGTGTTACCTATGAGTTCCTTTGTAGAAGGCGAGTTGTCCCTGTCATGGATGCATTTTTTTCCAAGCCCATTTTTGCCTTTATTCTTTTTATTTTATTTTATTGTTCAAAATCTAATCAAGGGACACTGCCTTGGCATGGTGACCAAAGATGAAAACGTTACCCACAATTACTTTCGCAGATATGAGAAGGATGGCTCATGATGAGACCCCCTTTCCCTTGGCCATGCAACCACGAGTCACTATCCTGGCGTGGTAACCAGCTGGTGGCAATGCCATACTGCTAGGTACCCATGGACCTAATAGGCTAGCTCATGATGAGATCCCCTATCCTTTGATTAGGTCTTTTTTTATTATTTTTCCGGGTCCCTCTTGTTTCTTGCTGAGAATCATTTTATTGCTTTCTCGGGGATCCCTGGGTGAAGCATCTCGAGGTTCATTTGTAGGCTTTTATATTTTACTAGCTTGCTTTTACCTTTGGGGCCTTTAGCCCCTTCTTCCCATGAGGTAAGGTGTAGTCCTAAAATAGGTCAACCCAATGCCTGGACAAGGAGAATGGGATAGGTGAGCGGGAAACAAGATGTAAGATTGGTGCTATGATGGGAGCAGACGATGGCTTTTTAGAAATCCCCCCAATGGAAAACCAAAACCTACAGACACAGGCTTTCTAGGGCATCTTGTCAATCCCCCCAAACATGGTAAAGTGAGAAAATGTAAGATCCAAGTAGTCGTTATAGATAAGAGGAACCAGATGCATATATTTAAAGGTTTCAATGATCAAAGGTGACACTACCATGATACCTGGACCAATTACCTCATGGAGAAAGAACCTCTTCTGACACAGGACCAATCCAATGGTGATGGATGCTACTACTGCTGTCAAGACAAAAGATAATGGGAGAAAAAGATGGGCCCTCCAGGGATATGCTCAGGTCAATCCTTCTCTCGGTTCTCCATGTCTAGGACTTGTGGGCCTCGAGACATGATCTCCTAGTTATCCCAAAAAAGTGGGGATAACAGGCGTTACCACCATATTCCACATGCAGCTCAAC
The DNA here is from genome assembly GCA_009831015.1 of Picea engelmannii. Classification (NCBI taxonomy): domain Eukaryota; kingdom Viridiplantae; phylum Streptophyta; class Pinopsida; order Pinales; family Pinaceae; genus Picea; species Picea engelmannii. The sequence continues at coordinate 248,413 of ML794884.1, read as the reverse complement.
AGTACACCAATGAAACACCATTTTTGCTCATTTCTAGGTACTTTTCATCATGACCATGGATCCCATCATAGCCTCAGTAGCAGAACAAGTGGTGAAGAAAGGGACCGAAACACTAGGGGAGCCAGAATCCTGATCTTGAAATGATTTCTTTCTTATCTTTGTAATCGATTTCAAAACTGAAACGTTTCTTTCTTATCATTGTAATCGGTTTCAAAACCGAAACGTTTCTTTCTTATCATTATAATTAGTTTCAGACCGAAGAAACACAAAGTGTATAAATATTAGGAGTTTCAAATGTATTAGAAGTTGGCAGAAGTGCAAGGGCACGATTTTAGCTATCTAGAACTTGAATGTAATTTTTTGAAGCTGAATAGAATGCACATGCAAATGTCTTGAAATCTCCATGAAAAGATTCTAATGGTGGTGGTCTGAGATTTGTCTTCTTTCTTTGTATGTATTTCCTGTGATCTTGATTTCATTTTCACTATATTTTGTTTAAATTGGATAGTTGAAGGCCCATAATTCATCTTGTGATGCTCTCGGCTAAAGCAATTTAACCTTTTTTAAGTTCTTCCTAACTAAGTCAGAATTCATTTATTTAATGCTATGATGCAGTTATATGTTTTTCGTTTCTTCCTAGACTTTGCAAATTTCAATTTATAACTCAGATTCATCACCTCATTTAGACTTTATCCTCTGGATAGTTCTACCGACACATCAATGCTTCCATTTGTTTTCAAGAGTTTGACTCCATAGTCCTAAGTGTCCCTCCCTTTCCTTGCCAACAAAATTATAAAAAACCTTTCAAAGTAGCAAAACCTAGCCAATGACTTGTTGAAGAAAACTCATGTATTAAAGACCAAATGAAAAGAGAGATCCGTCTCTAAGATGAACATGCTAGTACCCAACTCTAAAGTGGTTTATAGGTTACCTCTATCGTTTGTTTTATTAGCCAAACAAATTTATAGAGTGCTAACATTTTGGCGCCGCTGTCGGGGATGAAAGTGAAATCTTCCCTGGGAAAAGAACGACTTAAAGATTCAGATTTGATTCCTGAGGATGATAGTGAATCAAAGACCTTATTGGCAGAGACTAAATTTACCCTGGTGACTCCATTATAAAGAGACCAATAGAATAAAGTAGTTTGAGTAGAAATCCTGGCTCCCAAGAGAATTCATACCAGAAGAAATCCAGACCCAAAAGAAATAATCCTCGTGTTTGATCTTGAGAAACTTGTACACAAGAGAAAAGAAAGGCCAATAAGCCTAGTTTTTTGTCTGGACAAAAATATATCTTTACCCAAATATGGAGTAAAAACAATTGAAGACCTTGATTTTGATTTGAAGTTTGAGCAAACTCTATTTAGAACTAGATCTTAATCTAGTTTGAACGAAATCATCTTTGATGAGAAAAGGTTCCAAGATTTAATTCCAGATGCCTCTATTATAACTGTTGTGATTCCTACTCAGAATAATCAACCACTTCAAGTTCTTACTGCAACCATGGAAGCTATGTTTGCACCCCATGTCCTACCTGCTTAGTGACATGATTTACCCCAGGACTATAATCAGAGGATCAAGTTGTATGATGTTGAAGGCAATGTGTCAGCCCAAAAACACTTAGACTGGTTCAATGTTTTTGTGGACCTAGAAGAAGTAGATTATGAAGATTAAAAAATGAGTCTGTTTACACAAAGTCTCGCAGGTGAAGTTAGAAAATGGTTTAGAACTCTCCCAACAACAAGTATCCCAGATTTTGCAGCCTTTGAAACAAGTTTTGTTGCAAAGTGGGGTGACAAGAAGAACCCCCTTCATTTTCTAACCCAATACAACAACATGAGAAGGTCACCTGATGAAATAGTACAAGATTTTGCAGCTAGATTTATGAAATTTTACGACTCAATTCCTACTGAAGTAAAACCTCCTCCTAGAGCTTCTCAACTTAGATATGTTGATTCCCTTGACAATGATTTTTCTCTGTTGTTGAGGGAAAGAAGATCCAATTCACTAGATGATATGATGAGTGATGCAATAGAAGTTGAAGTAAATCTAATGGCTTCATGAAAGATCAAATTATGATAGAGTCATAAGCAAGGTTCAAGATAAGGCACATCCTTCAACTTCACAGTCATCATAAGAGAGATTTGAGTTGATGATGAAGACGATGGAGAAAATCATGGAAAGGATGTCTTTAGATAATAATCCTAACACCAGAGAGCAGGCTGATTGTTGACTCAGAAATTAAAGGAGACCAGCAGTTCCACAAATCAGACAAATAGACTAGAGGAACCAAGGTGATCAACAAATAAGACCTCCTTTTCAAAAAAATTATGTGAATGAAAATTTTGATGAAACTTTTGAAGACAATATCAGTTGTGATGGTGATGAAACGAAGGTGTTTTTAACTAAAGAAGAACATGATCAGTTCATGGATGCAAATGATATATTCATGCAGGAGAATGATGAAATGTTATCAATGGAAAATGAAGACTATTAGAAAGTACTGCAGAATTCCATCATGCAATTCCAGAAACAATATAATCTTCAGCGCAAAAATGTGCCTGCAAATCCTCCAAAGGGAAATCCTACCAAGGAATCTCAAAATAATACAACTTCTTTGAGTTAGCCTAAGAAGGACTATGTTGCAAAGGATGTTGTGGAGAAAGGAAATCATAAGGAAGAATCTCCAAAGAAAGTACCTAAAGTAAGAAAGGAGACAGTCATCAAAGAGGTAGAAAAAACATGATCTTCCTTTAACTTTGAAAGTGAGATGGCAAAAATTAAAATCTCTGTTCCATTCAATGAGCTGATAGAGAATAGTGAATATAGAAATCAGATTATTAAGATGCTCAATATATAAGAAACTTTTGATAATTTAAATATACAAGATTATCATCTTGCCATCTTGTTTGGCCCACGTAGAGAGGAGAGTAGTGATGTTGATGAGGTCCCTCCTTTCTATGTTAGTTTGAAGATTCATGATATAACTTTGCATAATGCTATTTTAGATTCAGGAGAATCCCATAATTTGATGCCAAAGGTGGTCATGGACCAATTGGGTCTAGACATTACAAGGCCTTACAAGGATCGTTTCTCCTTTGATTCAAGAAAGGTGAATTTCTTGGGCCTAATCAAAGATCTGTTAGTATTTTTGTCTTAAATTCTAGCGAAAAATATGGTCATGGATGTGGTGGTTGTGGATATCCCTCCTAAATTTTGCATGTTGTTATCTAGATCATGGGCTGGGAAGTTGAAAGGGACTCTAAAAATGGATATGTCATATGCCATTATCCAAGATAGGAGGTTTTACAGGGAAGTATTGCTCAAGTACATGGTCAGTAACAAATCCCAACCAAACAACCATCCCATTTACTCTGTGGAGACCGAGGTTTGTTCTGCCATTTTATTTAATGATTTGAGTTTTGAAGAGGAGGTGCAAAACACTAATATGACTATCAAAGACAAACCTGATCAACAAACAAATGAAATTTCAGATCAGCTATGTTAGCAACATTTCTTGTCACGGGCTCAAGAGCTTTCAGGTCTGCAGGTTGCACGAAATGATCAAGCGCAGTGCGGAAGAATCGTTGTTTTTCAAGCGAGCGGGAAAAGTGTCGTCGGCATCATCAGAGATCGCCAATCTCGCGAACTCAGGAGTTCATAGAGTAAGGGCCTAAAACATTGAGTAGCTCGAGTCGCGAAGATGCGAGAAGCGGGAAGAATATTGACCGTTGGATCCAGATCATGGAGAGCCGTGGGATTCGCGTGCGTGGGATCGCGTATCAGGGCCTCGCAAGAAAAAACTCGAGGGTCTTGGCTCAAAAGTCATGAAACTGCGAAATGCGACGTCCCAACAGATGGAAGAAGTGGGGCCCATAGTAGAGTCAGCAAGTGGGGTACAGGTGGCACTAAGCCTCGGGTCTTCGCTGGGAGAAGTCTCAAAGAATTGATGTTTGGATTCGCGAGTCGCGAAGTGCCGAGGACATCCAGGATTCGGGCCCGCAGCTCCGCCGAGAAGATCTCAGCCATCCGTTTGAAGCGGACACCTGGCGCACGATTGAACCCACCGCCTTTTCTCCCGTCGTGGTTTCAACGCGCAAAAGGAAGTTCCCTCATGGCCCGATACATGAAGTAGCGAGAGCATCCAGGGCCTGGGGCCCACTGTAGCTTCAGGCAAATTTTGAGCCGTCTGATTCAAAGGGCACATGGCGCCATATCGAGCTATCTCTACATATAGCTCATCGCGATTTCAAAGAACAAGGAACAGACCCTTCAATTTGCGAGCGCCGAAAAGCACATTTGAGAGTAAGTGTCGGGTCACAGCCCGCGGTCACTAAGGAAAGAAAGGAGTTGCACAAAAGGGGCCAAAGGCACCGAGTTTCAGAGAAGCCCTCCACGACCTCCAATTTCCATGGGCTCCGACCTCAAGCCTAATCTTCGCTTATAGTAAATGCAGACGGGAAGAGGTGGTTGAAGCCTCCCTTCGCTCATTAATTGTGAAGTATGGAGGGTCTGGTAAGCGGTCCGCTCGAAAAGGTCCTGTATACCCTTTCTTACAGAAAGGCCATGCCGAGTCCTCGACCAGCCGGAGGAGTTCTGTACATACTAAAACAACATTTATTGGCTCAACTAATCCTCATGCAGGAGCCATGCGTAGTTAAGGAGGCGTCTAACAGAGAAGGCCCGTCCGATTTTGGCTGAAAAGACACCAAGCTTGAGATGGTTACCCGCGCCTCTGTGAGGCAATTTTTCTCTGAGTATATAGACTCAGTTGTTGTATTTTTGTAGGGGATCGATGGTTGACCAGAGCTCCCAACTGTAATGTTTTAACTGCTATTCTAGCTTCCAGCTTATGCATCTGTATATGAGATTTCTTGTTTTATGACAGATAGTTCTCCTTTTCCATCTAATTTCGTCTCATGACTAGGGAGTTCGTGATTGACTGAGTCATACGAATTGTTGCAGTTCTGTTGTGATAAATGATTTATCGCTGCATTACTGCATTCTCTGGTTTTTTGCGTTTGAATGCAAGCTAATCTTGTGTTTAAATGAATTCCTCTACATCCTATTAGGAACCTGTTGTTTATAACAGACCTTTTCATTTCTCTGATACAAGTCTTCCTCCCTACTCACCCTTACTACAACTCACTGTCTGGAGTTATTCAAGACCTCACTTGCTCGTGTATATCTGGCCTGGTTTCAGAGTTGGAACGTTATCATTTTGGGTTTCCCTCCATTTGATCAACCATATTTAAACAAATCGTGACACTAAACTGATGGGTGTCAGGCTCTGCTCCTGATAGCAATCCAGGAGTGACTTCCGATGCTAACATTTCTGGCGCCGTTGCCGGGGATGAAATTGAAGATTTTCCTTGGGAAGAACGACATCGAGCCTCTGAATCCGAGGGTGCATCAGATTATCGGAGCCTTTCAAGATTGCTAATTTTCACCTGGAGACTCCATTGTGACGACTCCACTGGAGCGAACCCGTTGTTTTAATTGTGGCTTCCAGAGGCAAACATACGCGGCTACATCCACAACTACCTCTAGCTACACCTATAGCTGATCTGAAGAAGGTTCTCGGAAAAGGAAAGGCCCCCGAAGGAGAAGCTTCCACCACCAAAATAGGTAATCCGCCATCTCCTTCTGTGCGAACTCTGTTTTCTCCTCCTCCCTTTCTTTATCGACCTCCTTCAGAGGTTTCCCATTCTCTAAATTTTGGGAGCGTTCCTGCTGAGTTTTCCCCTACTGGTCTGGGACTAGAGGGAGAAATCCTTGTCACTCCCCTCTCCTTTGAAGCTGTTTATCGGTGAAGACCCACGACCACCGTAGATTTCCCCACTCCTGCACAAGGAGGAGCGCCTGCTGACTTAAGCTCACTATCCTTCTCCTTAAACCCGCTCTCATTTCCCGCAGCCCCTTCGCGAACTCCTTCTCGTCCAAGTTCTCCGCCACCTAATATTTCCATGGCCAGTGCCAATCCCCCTATGACCAAGATGGAGGCTATTATAGCCACTAGGTATTCTCCCCTTGTGTTACCTCAACCCCTCAACGCCCTCCCGGCGGATGGTTACCTCAAGCAGCTACCCAAATTTACGGGTGAGGGAGACGTAACGACAGACGAGCACCTAGAAGCCTTTTACAGTTTCACAGATGACAATGTTATGATGCATGCAGACGTATGGATGAGGATTTTTGTCCACAGTCTCCAGGGAGAGGCTAGAAAGTGGTTCAAGGCCCTGCCTCCCGAATCCATTGATGGGATCGAAGCACTAGATAATGCCTTTTTGAGGCAATGGGGAGATAAAAAGGATTTCATGTATTATATGACGGAGTTTGGGTCGTTAAAGAGAAAGGAAGGAGAGTCTGTCTCCAACTTTTCTAAGAGATTTAATAAAATGTATAACATAATCCCTGCTGAGATAAAGCCCTCCGAAGATTTTGCAAAGATCACTTACTCCATCACTTTTGATCCCAATTTCTGCCTACTACTGAAAGAGAGAAGAGCCACTACCCTGGATCTCATGCAAGATGCAGCCGTGGAAGTAGAATCTAACATATTGGTCATTGATCAACTCAGGAGCACTGCTAGCAGAAACATACCTAAGAGTAGGTCCGAAGCTTCTCCATCCGGTTCCTCTTCCACACCCTATCAGACAGATGAGACAACTAGAACATTAAAATCACTTGTTGCTAAGATAGAAAGGTTGGAATTGGAAGGGAAGCCTATGTACAGAAATCCTCAGAACACTGATACTAGATGTTTCAGGAGGCCTAATAACAATGTACCACAGGCCTTCCCAAGGGAACATAGGGAAAAGGACATGGAGGATCAAAGGATTCAAACCCCTCTCCAAAATAACCTGGTTACTCATGAGGAAGGAGAGGAGATAGATGAATTTGACCTTGAAATTCACTGTGTAGAGGAAGTTCCTCCTTTTCCTCATTTGACTCAGTATTCATATGAAAGATCCCTGATGAACAGTAAGATCCATGAGTTAGGAAAGGGAGAAAAAGCCGGTCAGTCCTCTAACAGATACAATCTCAAGTCAAGAAAGAAAGAAGGAGACTTTAATGGCCCAGACCAGCCCCTCATAGCAGATAAGCCCGCAAAAGTTGCAGCAACCACAAGTAAAGAGAGGAGAACTCATAGTGCCCTGCCAACAACCAAAGAACCTGCCACTGAGGTGAGGGAAGCTCCTAGACCCTTTTCCCCTTTTAATTTCGAGCATGAAATTCAAAAGATTAGGATTCCTGTTCCCATCTCTGAGCTGATTAAAAATGAAGATTTTAAACGATCCCTCTCTAAGTTGCTACTCTCTGAGTCCCCTCAGCCTACCTCTAATTCAGTGAACCTTCAAGATGAGAAACCGGCCGTCATCCTAGGTCCCATGGTAGAAGACAGAGATGACTCATCCCCCCCCTTCTACACATCCCTGAACATTCATGATAAAGTGCTGCATAACTGCCTCATGGATTCAGGGGCTTCCCATAACCTCATGCCGAAAATAGTTATAGAAGAATTGGTACTGGAGGTGACAAGGACTTATCATGATTTATACTCCTTTGATTCAAGGAGGGTGCAGTGCCTAGGAGTCATCAAAGACCTGGCAATTTCCCTGTTTCAGCTTCCCATGAAAAGTGTGGTCATGTATATTGTGGTAGCCGACGTTCCCCCAAAATTCGGTATGCTGTTGTCTAGATCATGGATCAAAAAGCTGGGAGGAACACTACAGATGGATCTCACATATGCCACCATTCCGATCTTTGGAGGAGAGCACATGAGGTTGTACAGAGAAGCCCAGCTGGCTTTTATTGTTAGTGATGAAGCAGACCCTACCAATCACCCCATCTTTGCACTTGACACCGACTTAGGGTCTAGCTTGATGCAGCTTACCGATGCCCTTGAAAGCTCTTTAAACATCAGAAAACATCTCAGCCCTAATCATCCGATCTCCCCCAAAATCTCCTCTGTGTGGAAGATGTTTTTTGACGGAGCTTCTTCTAGCGAAGGAGCTGGCACTGGAGTGGTTTTCATATCACCTTGTCAAGAAGTCGTATCTCTGTCATACAAGCTGGAATTCGAAGTCACCAACAATGTGGCAGAGTATGAAGAACTTTTTCTGGGATTAAGGGCCGCAAGGGAAATGGGAATTCAAGAGGTAACAGTGTTCGGAGATGCCGAGTTGGTGGTCCAGCAGGTCAGAAACGCCTATCAGGCTAAGCACCCCCGACTTAGAATCTACATAAATGAGGTATGGGATCTTATTGACAGTTTCTTCTCAGCTTTTAACATTTCTTTCATCCCAAGAGAGAAGAACACAGTGGCAGATTCCTTGGCTGTCTCAGCAAGTAATTTTATAGCACCCTTGCCCTCTAAACTGAGGTATGATGTAGAAGTAAAATACAGGCCCTCCGTACCTGATAATGTTAAGCATTGGAAGGTGTTCGAGGATGAATCTGAACTTGAAAGGTTTCTCCAATCAATGGATGAGATTTCTGCGTTGCATATTGACCAAGACCCTGATTTGGAAGGTGACCCTCATTCTGAGGAGTTTTTAAATAAAATTGCTAATCATCAGATCATTCAGATGCCCAACAATCACATCCCAAGAGGCCTTGTCCCTTTAGAAAGATTGTTCGATGGGAATGATGTGCCAGTCGAGGGTAAGGTCTCAAACAAAGATGCTGACACGGCCGAGTGAAACATTGGCACACCGGAGGAGCCTAAGTTTGTCAAGTTGTCAAGAAGTTTAACCACAGAGCAAAGGGCCGAATATACTGAGTTCCTGAAAGAATTTGCTGATGTGTTTGCATGGACCTACGAAGACCTCCAGACATATGACACAGTTGTCATTGAACATAATATCCCATTAAAGGAAGGAGCTAAACCGTTCAAGCAGAAGCTAAGACAGATAAATCCCATGTTGCTGCCTGTCATGGAGAAAGAAGTAAAAAAGTTATTGGAGGCCCAGATCATTGTCCCCTTAAGATATTCCGACTGGGTGGAAAATTTGGTTCCGGTAAGAAAGAAAAGTGAAGAGATCAGGCTCTGTGTCGACTTCAGGAACCTAAACAGGAGCTCAAACAAAGACAATTACCCCCTACCCAATATGGAGCACCTCTTGCAAAGGGTAACCGGAGCATCTAGGATCTCCATGATTGATGGTTTCTCAGGTTATAATCAGATATCGGTCATGCCTGAAGACAGAGAAAAGACAACCTTCACCACTCCTTGGGGAACATTCATGTATGCCAAAATGCCATTCGGACTGATGAATGCAAGAGAAATATTTCAGCGAGCCATGGACATAGCCTTCATTGGAGAAAAAGATTAGTTCATGGTGATTTATCTGGACGACATCACAGTCTTCTCAAGGTCCGACAAAGAGCACTGCAGTCACCTGAGGAAAGTCTTCTCAAAATGTCGAAGATTTGGCCTTTCCCTGAACCCCCATAAATCTTTGTTTGCTATGAAGGAGGGAAAGATACTAGGCCATATAGTATCAGCAGAAGGAGTGAGGATTGACCCTAGCAGAGTGGAGGCAATTCAGACCTTGTCGCTTCCCAGGTCGAAGAAGGAAGTTCAAGCCTTTTTGGGGAGGATTAATTTTCTGAGGAGATTCATCTCTAATTTCACTGAGCTGGTGAAACACATCACAACCATGCTCAAGAAGGGAAATGAAGTAAAATGGACCACTGAACCCAGGGAATCTTTTGTCCAGATTAAGAAGGCATTGACTGAAGCACCAGTGCTGATCAACCCTGATTATTCGAAAGATTTCTTGATTTTCTCCTTCGCTTCTTTCGATACAGTAGCGGTAGTCTTGTTGCAGAGAAATGAAGAGGGGCGAGAGAAGCCCATTTCCTTCTTCAGCAAGGCGCTGAGAGATGCAGAGGTCAGATATGAAATCATGGAGAAACAGGCCTATGCCTTAGTAAAAGCCCTCAAATCTTTCAGGGTCTATGTCCTGCATTCAAAGGTGATCGCATACGTTCCTTCATCCTCTGTGAAGGACATCCTTATACAGCCCGACATTGACGGGAAAAGGAGTAAATGGATAGTCAAGATCCTGGAGTTTGACCTGGAATTAAGGCCTACCAAATTGATCAAAGGTCAAGGCTTAGCCAAGTTGATGGCTGAGGCCAACTGCCAAGATTTAGGGATAGATTTTATGAATGAATGCTCAAGAATTCAGCAGGGTCAACTTCCTGAAACAGATCCTCAAAGAGAGCCCCCATTAGCTCAATGTCCTTGGTATAAGTATGTCATATATTTTCTGCAGGAATTGCGGCCCCCAGATGGCCTGCAAAGAAACAAAGCGAGAGCTCTTAAGCTCAAGGAAGTCAGGTACTGCCTTATTGATCAAATTTTATACTGGAAAGACCCCCTGGGGGTACTTTTAAAATGCATGGATCCACAAGAGGACGATAACATCATGGTTGAATTGCATAGCGGCCTATGCGAAGGGCACCATTCCTGGAAGAATACAGCCCACAAGATTCTCAGAGCTGGATACCATTGGCCCACCTTGTTCGCTGATGTCCATAAAAGAGTTAGAGCCTGCATCACATGCCAAAGATTTTTAGGAAAGCAACAACTCAAGTCTCTGCCTTTGCAACCTGTGTTTGTTTCGGGACCTTTCCAGCAATGGGGTCTAGATTTTATTGGAGAAATCCACCCTGCCTCAAGTGGGCAATCCAGGTGGATCCTAACGGCCACGGATTTATTTACTAAGTGGATAGAAGCCATCCCTACCAGGAGCGCTTCCCACAAGGTAATCATTGGTTTCCTGGAGGACCTCATCACAAGGTTCGGCTGTCCAAGTAGGATTGTCACAGATAATGCAGCCGCTTTCAGATCTGAGCCATTAGCCAAGTTCTGTGAGCAGTTTGGGATCAAACTGATTCACTCCACCCCATATTACCCATAGGGTAATGGTTTAGCAGAGTCCTCCAACAAAAGTCTGATAAGAATCATCAAAAGACTGTTGGAAGAAAACAAAAGGGCGTGGAACTCAAAGCTCAAATTCGCTCTATGGGCTGATCGGGTGACTACGAAGAGATCTATAGGCACCTCTCCTTTCTAGTTGGTGTACGGGGTAGAAGCTGTCTTTCCTTCTCAGCTGGCCATTCCCGTAGAGAAATTCTTCCGGGACTACCAAGAAGAGCCCAATGACATGATCAGAAGAATTCATCAGCTGGTAGAAGTCCAGCAGACTAGAGAGCAGGTAATGGAAAGAATTCAGGATCATCAACAGAGGATCAAGCAGGTTTTCGATAAGAAAGCCAAAAAGGAGGAGTTCCAGATAGGAGACCTGGTGCTGAAGTGGGGCGCTCCTAAGCAAGACAAGGGAAAGCACGAAAAATTTGAAGCCCTATGGATCGGGCCTTTCAGAATCTCTGAAGCATTCTCGAATAACACATATCGGCTACGAGATTTGGAGGGCGAAGAAGTTTTCAGTAGCCCAGTAAATGGGCATTTTCTTAAAAAATGTTTTGTCTGAGCCTTCAATGGCTCCTGTATTCTGTAAATATTGTCTTTTCTGTTCTTCGTTTATTGTTTTTCATTATATCGGCTTAGTAAGTGACTCCATAGCCCAACAACAAGGCACTGGAACTGCAAAATGAGTTTAGAGCATCGCAGGGATGACTCTATCCCCCATGGAGCCTAATGTTAGCAACATTTCTTGTCGCGGGCTCAAGAGCTTTCAGGTCTGCAGGTTGCACGAAATGATCAAACGCAGTGCGGAAGAATCGTTGTTTTTCAAGCGAGCGGGCAAAGTGTCGTTAGCGTCATCAGAGATCGCTGATCTCGTGAACTCGGGAATTCGCAGAGTAAGGGACTAAAACATTGAGTAGCTCGATTCACGAAGATGCGAGAAGCGGGAAGAATATTGATCGTTGGATCCAGATCATGGAGATCCGTCGGATCCGCGCGCGTGGGATCGCGTATCGAGTCCTCGCAAGAAAAAACTCGAGGGTCTTGGCTCGGAAGTCACGAAATTGCGAAATACGATGTCCCAACAGCTGGGAGTAGTGGGGCCCATAGCAGAGTCAGCAAGTGGGGTACAGGTGGCAGTAAGCCTCAGGTCTTCGCCGCGAGAAGTCTCAAAGAATTGATGTTTGGATTCGCGAGTCGCGAAGTGCCGAGGACATCCAGGATTCGGGCCCATAGCTCCGCCGAGAAGATCTTAGCCATCCGTTTGAAGCGGACACCTGGTGCACGATTGATCCCCCCGCCTTTTCGCCCGTCGTGGTTTCAATGCGCAAAAGGCAGTTCCCTCATTGCCCGATACGCGAAGTAGCGAGAGCATCCAGGTCCTGGGGCCCACTGTAGCTTCAGGTGAATTTTGAGCAGTCTGATTCAAAGGGCGCATGGCGCCAGATCGAGCTATCTTTGCATATCGCTCATCGCGATTTCAAAGAACAAGGAACATACCCTTCAATTTGCGAGCGCCGAAAAACACATTTGAGAGTAAGCACCGGGTCACAGCCCGCGGTCACTAAGGAAAGAAAGGAGCTGCACAAAAGGGGCCAAAGGCGCCAAGTTTCAAAGAAGCCCGCCACGACCTCCAATTGCCATGGGCTCCGATCTCAAGCCTAATCTTCGCTTAGAGTAAATGCAGGTGGGAAGAGGTGGTTGAAGCCTCCCTTCGCTCATTAATTGTGAAGTATGGAGGGTCTGGTAAGCAGTCCGCTCGAAAAGGTCCTGTGTACCCTTTCTTGCAGAAAGGCCATGCTGAGTCCTCGACCAGCCTGAGGAGGTCTGCACATGCTAAAACAACATTTATAGGCTCAACTACTCCTCATGCAGGAGCCATGCGTAGTTAAGGAGGCGTCTGACAGAGAAGGCCCGTCCTATTTTGGCTGAAAAGACACCAAGATTGAGATGGTTACCCGCGCCTCTGTGAGGCAATTTTTCTCTGAGTATATAGACTCAGTTGTTATATTTTTGTAGGGGATCGATGGTTGAGCAGAGATCCCGACTGTAATGTTTTAACTGCTATTCTAGCTTCCAGCTTATGCATATGTATATGGGATTTCTTGTTTTATGACAGACAGTTCTCACTTTCCATCTAATTTCGTCTCATGACTAGGGAGTTCGTGATTGACTGAGTCATACGAATTGTTGCAGTTCTGTTGTGATAAATGATTTATCACTGCGTTACTGCATTCTCTGGTTTTTTGCGTTTGAATGTAAGCTGATCTTGTGTTTAAATGCCTTCCTCTATAGCCTGTTAGGAACCTGTTGTTTATAACAGACCTTTGCATTTCTCTGATACAAGTCTTCCTCCCTACTCACCCTTACTACAACTCACTATCTGGAGTTATTCAAGACCTCGCTTGCTCGTGTATATCTGGCCTGGTTTCAGAGTTGGAACGCTATCGTTTTGGGTTTCCCTCCATTTGATCACCCATATTTAAACAAATCGTGACACTACACTGATGGGTGTCGGGCTCTGCTCTTGATAGAAATCCAGGAGTGACTTCCAACGCTAACAAGCTAAATAATGCAGAAAATGTAACGTGGAATATGAGCTTTGATAAAGATTTCAGCAGAGAAGGAGCATGGGCTAGTGTGTGGATTAACCCCCGCAAATCAGGTACAAAAATTTGTTCTTACAAACTTGCTTTTGATTTCACAAATAACATGGCTTAATATGAGGCATTAGTGTTGGGATTGAAGATTTTGAAAGAAATGGGTTCTAGGAGGATAGTTGTACATGGATATTATGAGTTTATTACAAATCAAATAAAGGGTATATATCAAGCAAATCATCCTCGATTAAGAGCATATAAGAATATAGTGCTTGGTCTTCTTGAATAATTTCCAGAATATAATCTTTCAGTGATTCCAAGGGGGAAGAATCAGATCGATGATGCCCTGGCTACTTCAACCTCAGTTTTCAAAATTCCAATTTTTCCTACTAGAAGATATGAGATTGAGGTCAAGCACATGCCAACAGTACCTGATAACATTAAGTACTGGAAAGTTTTCGAAGATGACAAACAAGTAGAAATTTTCCTTAAGATGAATGGTGAATTTGCAAATTTGAATATTGATGAGGAGTATTGTTGTGAAGAAGAAGATGCATCTGTGTTCACAAATGATGACTATTTCAAAAATCAGATTGTTGGTAAGGATATAATGCAACTAAAAATTAACATCATTCCCAAAGGCTTGGTCCCATTAGAAAAACTCTTTGACAACAATGATGTAACCAGAAGTCCTAAAATTACTGCAAATGATGGAGATGTTGAAGATTTCAACATTGGGACTCATGAAGATCCCAAGATCATCAAGCTATCCAGGACACTTAGACCAGAGGTCAAGCAAAGGTATATCAGTTTAATGAAAAAATTTCCTGATGTTTTTGCATGGAGTTATGAAGATATAAAGGTTTATGATACTAAGGTGATTCAACATGTGATTCCAATCAAGGAGTATCATAAACATTTCAAGCATAAATTAATAAGAATTAATCCTTTGCTGTTGCCCTTGATTGAAAATGAGATAAAGAAGTTGTTTGAAGCCAAGATCATAGTGTCTTTGAGATTTGCTAAGTGGGTGGAAAATCTGGTACCTGTTAGGAAGAAAAGTGGAGAGATCAGATTATGTGTGGAATTTCAGAATATGAAAAAGGTATCTCTCAAGGACAATTACCCGCTGCCCAAGATGTATCACATTCCGCATAAGGTGGTTGGTTCTAAAAAAATATCAATGCTGGATGGTTTCTCTGGTGTTATCCACATTTTTGGTTATCGAGATGATATTATGATTATGTCATGATAATGGAAGATCAAACTCTTCATTAGGAACTTTTTCCTGAAGAAGGTTACACTTGTCATTTTCTCAAAATCATATTTTGAAAATAGTTCGCAGGCTGCATATATACTCTCCTGCGAGAATCCATAATTCCTGCAGGCTGCATTCAGCTTGACTGCGAACTTCTCGCACTGTGTCAATGGTTAAGGTGCGAACATGTTTCTAAAGGAGGAAAATGAATAAGTTCTCGATTCTTCTAGAAGGAATCTTCTAGAAGGGTGAGTTGGATTTCGAATGATTGGAAAAATACTGACTTTCCAGATATCTTGGGATCATTCCCTATCCAAGTAACCAAACTATCTTCTCTTATATATTGGGAAGATGGCTTATGGAAAAAGTTAGAAGTTGGCAAGCTAGAGAAATCTATTGAAGAATTGGTGCATTATTGTATGGAGAATTGATGCTGCAGCAGACAGAGACAACAACAAGGTCATCATGAGTAGTTGATTTTCTTCATGCATGAGCAAGTGTGTGTGTCAGAGCCAAGAGCCATCAAAAGGAGATCTACAACATCAAGGCTCAGGTTGTATATTTCTCTTTCAGTTAATGAAATACATGAATATGTCCCTTTCCCATAATGATGATGTCATCTTATTACATGATTCCTTGATCACATGTATAGATTAGGTATTGAATATATTGATGCCTTTGCTGTGATTGGTTTGTGTTGTTGTGATTAAACGACACAAGAGCACCGGATCAGAGCAAGGAACAACAGAGATTAAAGGAGAGCGTTTACAAGGTATGTACACTATCCATTTCTCTTAGTTTGTTCAATAGCTAGATCTAGGGAAAGAGTAGTATTCTGTCACGTTTTGTTCCATATCCAGGTGGATCTGGGGAGATTGGTCTGTGTCCGCACTCACGAATTTATCCTCAAACATCTGGGTACAACCAAATCATGGTACACCCTGATGATCATGAGGAGACAACCTTTACCACACCATGGGTCACTTTCATGTATGCCAAAATGCCTTTTGGGCTCATGAATGCAGGAGAAAATTTCCAAAGGGCTATGGATATAGCCTTTGTTGATGAGAAAGATAAGTTTATTGTTATTTACTTAGATGATATAATTGTATATTTCATTTCCGATGATGAACATCTTGGACATCTAAGGAAATCTTTTCAGAAATGTAGGAAGTTTGGCATCTCATTGAACCCCAAGAAGTCTAATTTTGGCATGGAAGAAGGAAATTTGCTTGGTCACATTATTTCAAAGGAGGGACTAAAGATAGATCCCAACAGATTTGAAGGAATCCTTAAATTTGACACACCTAGAAGCAAGAAAGAAGTACAATCTTTCCTAGGGAAAGTAAATTTTCTGAGAAGGTTCATCCCTATTATGGATGAAATCATAAAACATATAACTAAAATGCTCAGGAAAGGACGTGACATAAAGTGGACTCGTGAAGCCATAATGTCTTTTGAATATATTAATGTGGCATTGACCAAAGCCCCAGTGCTGGCCAATCCCAATTTTTCCAAACACTTTATATTGTTTTATTTTTCCTCAAAACAAACCATTGCTGGTGTTTTGTTACAAAACGATGAACATAACTTTGAAAGGCCTATAGCTTACTACAATAGGATTTTGAGGGATTCCCCACTAAAGTATGATATCATGGAAAAGTAGACATATGCATTGGTCAAGGCGCTAATTTTATGCAAGTATAAATGGAGTTATGGGAACAAAGTTTTTTAAATAAGCTTGTTGGTCAAGAAGTTTTCAGTTTGGGTTTTCAACAGTGTGTACATTCATATTGTAGTAGTTTATTTAGCGTTCGGTTTTCAGTTGAGAGCAGTGTACAGACTTGGGCTTTCGGTGGACACTGGTGACAGCTCAGAGAAGGGTACACACATGTTTTGGGAGAAACCCAATGTATCAGGCACTGGGTTTACAAGTTCTTTTCTACCTCACTGGGAGCATAACATCCCCGTTGGAGCCAATGTTATCACATGCTAATTTGTATTAATTTTTCCAAAACATCTTGACCTTGTGATATCTTTCCACTCATATTTTAAAATGTTTTCACCAGCTCCATCAAGTTCCCATCACCTAAATCATTCACTCGACTAATCATCCAAAATAGTCATGTACTCCATGTTAAGACCTAAGTCTGCACCCCTGCCCCATATCTCTCTTTTCCACATATCTTCCTAGAAATATTTCCTCTTAAAGTTGGTCAAGTCAATTTCCCATTTGTTCAATGAATTGGTTTTCCTTATTGTCTTTCTTGACTGATTCTTTGCACAAAGTTTTTATGTTTTTCTTGAAGGGAAAACACATATCGTGATTTGGTTCAAACTGCTTGTCAACTTGTTTGCCATTAATTGAGATTATGGTAGGTCAATCAAGTATGTTGTATGCACATAGAACAACCATGAGAAAAACACAACATTCAGAGAAGTCCATTTCGGGCTTGAAATATAAGCAAACAGACAGGTTCAATTTTCAACAGTGGAGATCCCATGTATAGTTCAGATTAATGCCTCTCATGCATTCAGAGTTTCAAAGTTGTGGAAGGCTTAACGACCAAACATAAGCGTGGAAGTGTTGAAATGACGTCAAGCCGCCACATCACTTTGGGCCCGTAATACTCTGGGAGAACTTCATGCTTCACAATCCAAAACTCTTGAAGCCCAAAATGCCAAAGACACTTGACGCTCCTCAGTTAAAATGCATGGCACTCATCTGTCAGATACATGTGGAATCCATCGGGCACTGACACGTGACACTCAGTTCATGCACCTTTGGGCATGTCATCCACTCATTTTCAAGTGACACATATCACTCTCCTTTTGTGACACATCAACAACTCTGGCATCATATGACGTTAGGCCGCCACGTCACTTTGGGCCCGTACTACTCCGGGAGAACTTCATGCTTCACAATCCAAAAATCCCAAAGCCCGAAGTTGCAAAGCACGTGGAAACCATCAGTTGAGACACGGGGCACACTCATCACTCATGACACATGGCACTCATTCCTGGTCATTTGGTTGCATCATTCACCCATTTCCATGTGACACATGTCACCCTACTTTCCATGACACCTCAACACAATGCCATCAGGTCACCACGTCAGATTCAGGAGATCGTCCTTTGGGAGGTATTCCTACTCAACATTCAAAGCTCTCAAACGCCAAATTGGCGCCATATCTAAACATGGTTAAAAGGATTCTAGAGTTGGAAGACAGATAAAATTTAGCATGGTGCTAAAATAACAGGGTTACCCAGATCGCAGATTGCAACAAGATCAATGGTCGAGAATGATTGTGGAGGGCGAAGCTGCGCGGGGTTTAATTTTGGAGAGCGGTCCCACAATTTAAACCACAATTTTCTCTTTGGAGTACGTGGCGTCACCAGGTGCATTGCGGAACAAAAAATGGGTTGCCTCAAAAAACTTTCTCATGCCCTCGCAAAATAGAAAAATAGTCGACCGGGTCTGAAGTATCGTAGATCATGAATTCTCAAGATCAACGATCGAGAGCGATTGCGTGGGGTGACGTTGCACAGAGTTTAATTTCAAATGGCGGTCCTGCAATTTAAACCATAATTTTATCTTGGGGGTACATGGCATCATCAAGAGCATTGCAGGATGAAAGGCGGGTTACCTCAAAACCACTTCCTCGCGCCCCCGCAAAATAGAAAAGTATAAAAGGGCATTTTGTCATTTTTTTTATTTGATTATTACTTGAACGTTGGACCATTAGAATTTTGGTGCGACCACCGTCTTCCACCTGTAGCTCAACAATACACCAATTTCATGCCATTTTCACTCGTTTCCAGGTATTTTTCATCATGACCATGGATCCCATCATAACCTCAGTAGCAGAACAAGTGGCGACGAAAGGGATCGAAACGTCAGGGGATCCAGAATCCAGATCTTGAAACGATTTCTTGCTTATCATTGTAATTGGTTTCAAAACCAAAAAGTTTCTTTCTTATCATTGTAATCGATTTAAAAAATGAAACGTTTCATTCTTATCATTGTAACCGATTTCAAACTGAAGAAACTCAGAGTGTATAAATATTAGGAGTTTCAAATGTATTAGAAGTTGGCAGAAGTGAAAGGACATGATTTGATATTTCTGGAACTTGAATGCAATTTTCTGAAGCTAAATAGAATGCACATGCAAATGTCTTGAAATATCCACGAAAATATTCTAATGGTGGTGGTCTGAGATTTGTCTTCTTTCTTTGTATGTATTTCCTCTGATCTTGATTTCATTTTCACTATCTTTTGTTTAAATTGGATAGTGAAAAGCCTAGAATTCATCTTGTGATGCTCTTGGTTGAAGAAATTTAAACTGTCTTAAGTTCTTCCTAACTAAGTAGGAATTCATTTATTTAATGCTTTGATGCAGTTATATTTTTTTCCTTTCTTCCTACACTTTGCAAATTTCAATTTATAACTCAGACTCATCACCTCATTTAGCCTTTATCCTCTGGATAGTTCTACCGAACAATCAATGCTTCCATTCATTTTTAGGAGTTTGACTCCATAGCCCTAAGTGTCCCTCCCCTTCCTTGCCAACAAAATTATAAAAAACCCTTCAAAGCAACAAAACCTAGCCAATGACTTGTTAAAGAAAACTCATCTATCAAAGACCAAGTGATAGGAGAGAGCCCTCTCTGAGCTGAGAAAGATAGTACCCAACTCTAAAGTGGTTTGTAGGTTACCTATGTCATTTGTTTTATCAGTCGTACAAATTTACAGTGTGCTAACACAACACAATAGAGCAAGAATTTCTAAAAGGACCCAGAGATAGGTATATTAGATCGTTGTATATTTCAATCAATATTTTACTGTATAATAACGGTGTGATGACTATGGAATTAGACAACTAAACTTCCCTGCGTGCATGGGGGAAGGGAGGAAGCACTGACAAGAGGTGGAGAAATGGAGGGAGAGATGGATAAGGGAAAGAAGAAGGAGGCCATGGACCCAACCATGATGGAGGAAGATCAGATAAAGTAGATAATGGTAACAACTGGAAAGACACTTAGTGGAGCACTCTACCAATATAAGATGAATAATAAGAAGAGAGCCATAACTGATAGAGAGGGCTTGGAAAGTGATGAGGAAGAGGTAGAGGATCTTCATGTTGTGGAGAAGAGTGTGGAAATATTGCACGCAACATATGAAAGGAAGATAGGTAGTCCAAGGGTAGGAGCAAAAGGCAGAAATCCCATGCATGTCAGTGTCAATGTGGAACCCATAACCCCATGTGCGACTAATACACCAAAAAGAACACCACCGTTCAGAAAAATGAATTTTAGTGGAAGAAAGACAACATGAAACACATCTAAACAAGCAGTAGCAACTGGAGGAGTCAGTTCAGGAAGTAACAATCAAATATCTACACCACACAGAGGTAGTAGTTCAACACAGTTCAAGATGGAAGGACATGATCCCACAATCAGGTTACCAAAATTTTGGGGAGAGGAATCTGAGGACCTTGAAAAGAACTTTTTCATCTTCAGGAAGATATGTGAAGCAAAACAAATCACATACAAGGATACAACACTTGCATAGTTAGCTATCACGTTAAGAGATCGCGCACTAGACTAGTATATGAGATTAGCTGTAAATAGTCCATCAGGAGTAACAAGAACTATTACAGATGTGAAGAAGCTATTGATCAATGAATTCCAGAAGCCTAGCTCAGAAGATCAGTACATGAATGAGATGATTGAAATCAGGTAGAAACTAGGTGAGTCCATTTGGTAGATTGATCATAGGTTTAAGCATCTTAAAGGTAACCTGAAGTATGTCATGACTAACATGCAACATAGACATCTCTTTGTGAATTCACTACTACCACATTTGAAATACCCCTTGAGACAACAAAATTTCCAAACTCGGTCAAAGGATCCGCAAGAAGCCTTACAACTGGAAGAGAACTAATATCATAAGACATTTCCAACAATAGAGGAGTTGAAGGAGGATTTGAAAAATCGAACATTTCAGCTTAACCAGAATAATGGAAAAGAGAAAAGAAAAGTTGTTTGGTGTACCACATGTAGGACAGTAGGACACAATAAGAATTAATGTCCAACTTTCACATAGTATATGGAAACAGGAGTACCAAACCCCTTTCCAATAGGATGACCATGGTGCGAGATTTTTAAAATGCATGGGTATTATTCATATCACTGTCCAACAATGCATAAGTATATGAAGAGTTCCCAAGAGCTCATACTGCAATTTTTGCAAGTAAGTGGGCCATGATGATAAATATTGTAGGACGATGGAGATGATGAGGGAAAGAACTTCATATACCTATAGGGTGCAAGAAGAAATGATGACAAGGAAAAATACACATTAGTTCAACCATGTACCACCTCCATATAACAATGCGCAACAACAGTATAACACTGCACAACCACAATATAACAATGCACAACCATAGTATAACCTCGCACAATATAATCAGGTGCCACAGTACAATGAACAATGAGGAGATAAAGTTGGATACAGAGGTGGAGGATGAGGTAGAGGAGGATTTGGAAGAGGCATAGGTCTATTAGTGTGCCACAACTATCAACAGTCAAGACATTATGCAAGGGAATTTCCACTTCCACCAATGACATGTTTATATTGTCACGCAGTAGACCATGATACAAAGGAATTCCCAACACTTTTGGGAAAGATTCAAGAAAAGAGGAATCATAACAACTAGAATGTTTAGTGGATTTCTACAGAAGGAATGGATGATGGAAGAAACATCAACATATTCACACAAGGAGGTGCTAAGATAGGAACTGACACAGTAAGGCAAGACCCAACGCAACACCAATGGGTGAAGAAAAATATTGAACCACATAAGTAGTTTGATGCGTGGGAAGAAAAGGAGACATTCAAGGAGCCCATAAAAGAGTTTCTCAAGCAAAATGTTGCATCTACATCAGTTGCACAACATACTCAAAATGTGCTGATGTACGAGATGCCTTCATCAATGGACCACACCAATGAAGCACAACCTTTAGGGAAAGTAAGTACCATAAATAATTTTCTGCAATCGTGTGTGAAGTTACTGAATGATCCATCATCTGTTAAAGTTTTGTAAAACATGTTAGAAATATGTAACATAGAGGTAGAGGGGAAGTTAGAGCAGAAAACAATCAATCACCTCCATACAAGAAGGACAAGAAGGGAATTCAAACTGAATGTTAATATTGAATATTTCAATATGGGGGATATTATACTGGAATTAGGTTTTGAAGTAAATGTTATACCTAAGAAGGCATGGAAGTGTATGGGAGAAACCACACTAGGCTATTCACTTGTTCAGTCGAAATTGGAAAATAAACATAGAGTTCTACCAACTGGAAGGCTTAAATGTGTGACAGTAGATTTGGATGGATGGATATTGTAGATAGCAAAACACCATATCCAACATTCCTTGGACTGGATTGGGCATTTGATAACCAGGCCATAATCAACTTGAAGAAAAGGAAAATGGAATTTGAATAAGGAGAATACAGAGTCATTGCGCCATTAGACCCCTCAAAAGGAGAAAGGTTTGTAGAACCCACCTTTCTAGAACTGGAAGAAATAAACCAGTTGTACAAAACTATCGCGCGAGAAGAAGATTATGTTAACCCAACTGCAGATGGGGTAATCAACTGGAGAAGCATCACATCATGTGCTTCTGACTTCGATATAGGTATGGAGAATTGGAAACATAGAATGCAAGAGGTTTCCACAAGAAGGTAGGCAAGAATAGACTGCGCAATAAGATGGGTTGGTACATAAGTAAGAGAACCTCCTAGTTTTCATGGGGTAAATGGCTTAGATGAATTTATGACAAAATATGAAGAGGAAGTATTAGAGAATCATAGGTTGTTAGCCCTAGATATTGCACTCAATGCTACACCTGCAAGATGGTGGGGTGTGCACAAAGAAACAATTAAGGACTGATACCAATGTAAGCGATTATTGCGCATTAGATTCGGTGTACAACCAAGAAACAATAAAATGCATAGGTATGATGGGAAAGGAACACCATCATAACAATTGGAAAAGTGCAAGACACAATGGAGGATGACACCACCGGAATAATGGCCTCATAATTGCATCCACACATTGGAAGGAATCCCAGAAAATTGGTATGTAGACTAGGAGATGAGCAGAGGTAGTACTGGATGGACATCATTACAAAATAATTTTGTAGTAACCTTCTCATTCAAACCTGAGAACCCCAACATTGCTTCAGCACTGAAGCAGATAAAAGGTGTAATATTTATTGATGAACCATATGTTGAACTTATGACAAAATATCAACAAAAGAACAAACAAATAGTCAAAGAACTATTCTCGTGCTATCATGTTGAAGAGGAAGTACCAGATGAAGATGACCTGCACAATATTATGATTCCAGAAATTGAAGGGTAAAGAGAGGTGGAAGGTCCATATTTGGAGTCAGAAGTATTTTATGCACCTATCAAGGTGAAGAAATTTGATGTTGGTACAACTAATAAGCCTAAAATGGAAACTATTGGAGACTATTGGGATGAAAAAATAGTAGAAAGAATAATAGAGTTACTGCGCGAATACAATGACCTGTTCCCAATGACCTTTACAGAGATGAAATGAATATAAGGAAAGCTAGGAGAGATTAAGATACCTCTCAAACCCGAGGCAAGACCTGTCAGACAGAGATCTTACAGATTGAATCCAATGTATAAGTAGAAAGTGAAGGCTGAAATTGACAGAATTTTGGAAGTTGGTATCATAGAACGAGTAGAGGAATATGAATGGATAAGCCCTATGGTAGTGAAAGAAAAGAAACAAGGGGGGATAAGGATCTGTGTAGATTTGAGAAAATTGAATGATGCTTGCCTACATGACCCTTTTCCTACCCCTTTCACAAATGAAGTCTTAGAGAATGTGGGAGGCCAAGAAGCATATTCATTTACAGATGGATTCTCAGGTTACCATCAGAAGAAGATAACTCCAGAAGATAGGTATAAGACTACTTTTTCCATAAAATGGATATCCTACCAGTACACAGTCATGACTTTTGGGCTGAAGAATGCACCAACCATATTTTCAAGAGTAGTCATAGCTTCCTTTAAGGAATTCATACATAAGTTTTTAGAAGTATATCTGGATGACTAGACTGTATATAGTCTGTTAAAAGATCATGTGGAAGTATTAAGGATAATTTTGGAAAGATGGAGGCAATTTCAGATATCATTGAATATCAATAAGTGCATTTTTGGGACAACTTTTGGAATAATGTTGGGACATATAGTATGTAAACAAGGTTTACTAGTGGATCCTGCTAAGATTGTAGTCATTGTCAATTTACCACCACCAAAATCAATGTGCCAACTAAGAGCATCACTGGGACATACATGCTATTACAAGAAATTTATAAACGGGTATGTGCAGATCACTGTGCCAATGGAAAAACTGTTAGAGAAGGATATCAGATTCCATTGGAATGAGGACTATCAACAAGGGTTGGACACCTTAACAGAAAATATGGTCACAACACCTATCCTAGTATTCTCAGATTGGGAAAAGACATTTCATGTGAATGTAGATGCATCATCCAAATCACTTGGATCAATTATGGTGTAGCTAGGAGAAGGGGATTTAGACCATCCTATAGCCTTTGTAAGAAGAAAAATTTCAAAATCAAAGCAGAATTACAACACCACAGAAAGAGAAGGCCTAGCCATGGTATATGCACTTCAGAAATTCATGCACTATTTACTGGGGAAACACTTTAAAATGTTCATAGATCACTCTTCCATAAAAATACTTAGTCAACAAGCCAGTGTTGGGGGGGAGGATATGTAGATGGTTGTTGTTATTTCAAGAATTTGATTTTGAAGTGATAGTCAAACCAGGGAAGCTGAATGAAGGAACAAATCACCTTTCAAGGGTAACTAATTGAGAAGAACCTACCAATTTGGAAGACAACTTCCCTGATGCGCAGTTGTTTTCAGTACAAGTAGCTGATGAATATTTTGCTGATATTATTGAATACTTGAGTACAAGGATGGTGCCACAAGAATTTAGCACTGTGTAGAAGAAAAATCTGGTATTCATAGCTTGAGACTATCAACTAATTGCAGGACACTTAATTTTGAGAAGGTGTGTACTAGAGCATGAAAGGCCTAGAATTTTGGCAGAATCTCATGAGGGAATAGCTTGAGGACATTATGCAGGAAAATATACCCTCCATAAGGTATTTCATGTAGGATTATGGTGGCCAAAAGTCCATAGAGATGTTAAGGAATATTGCCAGACATGTGATGTCTGTCAGAGGGTGGGAAAACCCAACAGAAGGGATGAGATGCCCCTAAGACCACAAGTAACTTTGCTGGTATTTGAAAAATGGAAAGTAGACTTTGTTGGACCAATCAATACACCAATGCGAAGGTAAGGAGCTAGATATATCATCACTGCAACAAAATATTTAACAAGATGGGCAGAAGTAGCACCAGTCAAAGACTGCAACACAGAGATAGAAACACATTTCTTGTTTGAACAAGTGATCACCAGATTTGGATGTCCAAGAGTGTTGATGAGTGACTAGGGTACTCACTTTATCAACAATATTATCAAGGCTATGACTGAGGAGTTTGAAGTCTATCGCCAGAAGAGTACACCATACCATCCTCAGGAAAATGGAACAATAGAAGCTTTCAATAAGATCTTGGGGAATGCTCTAACAAAGATTTGTAATGTCAACAGGGACGATTGGGAATTGAAAATACCAGCAGTACTATGGGCATACAAGACTACATGTAAGAAGTTGACAGGACATAAACCATTTAGATTGGTGTATGGGAAGGAAGCATTAGTACCATTATAATTTCTGGTACCCAATATGCACATAGCAACAATTACCAACATGACAGAAAGAGGCGTAGTGAAGGAAAGGTTAAATCAACTAATGGAGATGCAAGAGGATGGGATTTTGGCAGGGTTTCACCAAGAAGTACAGAAATATAGAGACAAAGCCTGGCATGATAGACATATCAAGAGGAAGATTTTCAAGGAAGGAGACCTAGTCTTTCTCTATGATAGTAAATTTTTTCAACATCCTGGTAAGTTTAGAATGCATTGGATAGGGCCCTATGAAGTAAATACTGTCACAGATGGAGGATATGTATAACTAAAGGATCTGGCAGGAACAAAACTGAAGGGAATGATCAACAAGAGTCGACATAAACTGTACAGGGACAGTCGACCTCCTAACATTTAAAAGTTACATCACAGTAAGAAGGACATGCACATAGTGTAATATAGTAGAAGCTAGGATAGAAAAATGACAAAAATAATTAAAAAGGAGAAAAATATGGAAAAAGAATTACAAAAATAGAAAATAAATAAAATAAAAAACCACTGGAAAACGTTGTGCACAGTAATTACCGTGACAAACATCAGAAGACAACGCGCAATAAAAATTGAATTCGGTGCAAATGCACGAAAAAAGTGAAAAGTGAATGTGACCAGGTCTATAAAAGGCGGAAAGCACATGGTTATTCAACACTTAGAAAATTTGGAGCTCAGAGTGAGAAAAAGAATACATTCCCTAGTTATCAGTTTACGAAAGAGTGAACAAGGTTATGAATTTGAGAGAAGATGACTCCACCCAAGTTTGGCGTAGCAAGACAGTTTGTCCGGGTTACTCAACAGGGCCAAAGGTGCAAGGAGAGCCGAAGACTGTGGTCGAGATGGAGGATGTTACCACCTCGGAACCATAATCTATTAGCTCGATGCAGGTCGAGGAAGAGTTCCCTACAATGAAACAAGGAGAAATAGGGCAGAGCTATGGGGTTCAGAATGAAATTTCAAACCCTAACCCCAAGACACTCGCAAATCCTGATGAAACAATGGGACCACGACAGTCCCAGGAGAATGAAGAGGTGTTGGTGCAGGACATCATCGACTGACCAAATTCCACAGGAGAAGAAGAGGGTGCAAAAGAAGCAGAGCCAAATACATCTACTGCAGACCAGAAAAGAAAAAACACCAGACTCCTTGGAGATTACCCTCCCTTTTCTCCCAGACATAGTCATCACTGTTGATGACATGCTGGGAAAGGTACCTAAGTTGAGTTACGCTAACCACGATGTGCACGACATGACCAAGTTTCCAAAGTTTGTTGAGGAGAACTACTTGATAAACACAGGGGGAATTGGAACCCTAGGTCGACCCGTGTTGGAGCCCACATAGTGGATCATGGGGCTTTAACATTCTGACATTATGAATCTGTCAGACATACTGCATTTTGGGCACAGTAATAATGTCGAACTTTGAGTTAAACAACTAGCCTCCTATGTCCACAGAGGCATCCTATGGATGTATAGACTAGTGCATATCGATGTGGAATTGATTTCCAAGATTACAGGATTTCCCACAATCGGTGAAAAAACCGAAGAATACTTAGAGAACAAAGCGCATGAGCAAGAAATGACAGAATAGGTTAGAGAAAAATTCAACACTACTCAGGGAAACAAAGGCATATTCATCAAAGATATTAATGAAAATACGCAAGGTTCACCAACAAACTGACGGTGTGTAAGTTGTTGAGGAAATGTCGTAGAGAGGAAGCGCCAGCAGGCATGATTGCAATGACAACATAGTGCATGAAGGGAGTTATGTTCAGTTGGGCGCCCTACCTACTGAACCAATTCTTAATTAACTATTTCTACACGCAAGACAATGGAACCAAGTTCCATTACTCATGGTTGATAATATTGATAGCCTTGGTAGGGTGGAAAGAGCCCAAGTTCTCAAAATTCTTGGACAATATGGGCAAGTGTTATGCGGCTAGGTACGAGTCCCTCTAGAAAGAAAAGGACAACAAGACACATCAAGAAAATAACACGGTGTTTTCGATGTTGCTAGAAGAAATATGACAACACACAATGAATGTGTGGTGCATACCAATGGGGGTATCACAGGAGACAGAGGGGATAGCCAAATTCAAGGCATCCTGGAATCATGTATGGATCCAAGCTGCAAGGGATCCCAAAAAGGCATGGTTGAAGATGTAGTATTGCATCACGAGGGAAGAAGTGGACTGGATCATCAAAGAATTGCTTGTGTAGTGGCAATCACCAGTAAAAAAACCAACCATGAGGACATGCACGACGTAGTTCTCCAAGCCCAAAGATATGATTGAAGTAGGCTCGTCAACCCAAATAGGTAGCCTGACTAACAATACCAGGACAACCAAAACGCTAACCCAATCAAGTGGGAGCAACACAATACTGAAACAGTCAAGGAGAACACCCACAGCCGCAAGGACAGAAAGCCAACCACATACTAGGAAAAAAGAGATGACACAGGTCGCAGAAGAAAGAGGCCAAGGAACAACAAGTGGGGCGCCGCCATCATAGACAACAAGGAAGCCCGCATAAGGAAACGATGCACGTAAGAAGAGAAAGTATTATATAGAGGACCCAAGCATCACCTTGACATGAAATGATGGAGATATTGTCGTGGACAAGCTCCAAGATAGGAGTGAAGAAGTGGTTAGAGTTGCAGAGGCATAGAGGGAAGAAATTATGGCCAAAATCCTAGAGGTTCATGAAAACATACAACAACTATGGAGCTGGGTAGAATAAAAGGTCACCATGCAACACCAACAGAAGACATAGAGGCCACCTACGCAGAAATAAGGTGAAGAAACTGTACAATTTTTCATCCAAGTCAGGGAAACATTCATGATAACACTTCAAATGATCATGTTTGATCGGGAGATGATGCAGAAACCCCTGCAGAAGGTGGATTAAGTCGATATTGTCATGCCACATATACCCACCAAGGCATTATATGGGATACATGCCAGTGTCATGCAAGAAGTGCAGTCTAGAGCCCGTGCAGATGCCACAAATTTAGAGGTGGGTAGAGGGGTCACATAGATGCTCCGAATAACTTGCGACCAATTGACCACAAAGAAGGAGGAAGAGAAATCACACACAAAAAAACTGTAGTAGGGATTGATAGTGATGTACAACCACATTCCCAACAGTGTGCAAGCAACAAAGAGAAGTGCGGAGGAGAAGATCAACCTCATTGCAAAAATAATCGATCAATATATATAAGAGATCAATGATCTAAAGGAGAGGCTTAACCCCACAACCCCTCCGGAGGTTAGAGAACAAAGGAAAGTAGAATATGCACTCCAAATGGTTGATATGGAGAAACAAGCAAGCACACTAGAATAATTGTTCGATAGAGTCGCGCGGCTCTGGACAATGCTGGAGGAGGATGAGCAGGTCCAATAGTGGGACTATGAAGAAGAAAGAGTTAGCGCAGCCATACAAGACCTCAAACAGAGGCAAAAAACAATGAGCATGACAGAGCACTTGAAGGGTACTCAAGATATAAAGAATTTGTAGTCAGAGTTGAAAGCATCACAGATGCAGAAGTAGGAAAGACAAGTGCAAGTGGAACCCCTTCAAGAGAAAGCAATGTAGATGATCATGAAATTAGAGGAGGAAAAGAAAAATATGGCACAAGAAAAGATAGAGTGTGCAACACTAATTTAGTAGGATATCATAATGTAATCAGTGGAGGCACTCATGGGAAAATCCGCACAGGTCTAGGAAAGAGGAAGGGAACGCACAGAAAAGTTCCACAACTTGGAAGAGACTGTTCAGGGAGCGCGCACTACCTAGGTGGCTCGAGATGAGACACATGTCAGTTTTGGGGGCCTATTGCGTGCATGGCTATTTTGAGGTAAGGTCTATGTTTGCACAGGGGAAGACTTGGGGTTCAATGCTACAACAATGCACCAACAAAACCCTAACTACCATCCCTTTTGACAACACCTGCAAAGGAGATGAAGTCTCACCTAAGGTAGAGGCAGGGTTGGTTGTAGGACTTAGATGTCTGCAAACTTAGCTGGGACACAGATCTGTGATTGTAACACCTTAACAAAGAACTTAGTAATTACAGTTCATTAATATTTAGCCTTAGTTCACAACGCAACTAAACCCTAACAACAAATCAACGCAACATTCACACAGATCCAATAGATTCAAGCACTAAGCATACCAATAGAGATCAGATCTAGCATTCGTTCACATTATTCAACACTAAGCTATCATATCATATTTATCTATCATCTAACAACACACTAAGCATATAAACAAGAGAGCAATCATAAATCACAAAGAATTCATAACACAGGATATACGTGGTTCACCCCCTCCCTAGGGATACATCCACCAACTCTCTGTCTTATTTATTAGCTTCTTTCAATCTTCTTACATGCACAAAGCCTCCAAATAAACTCCGTAGAAGACAGGAGATCTGCACACCTCACTTGATCCTCCTTCCCTGAGTAGATCTTCGCACATATCCTTACATAGTCTTTTATAGTCGCTTGCAATTAGCCTTTCAAGTCTCACATAGTGTGCACAAAGCCAAATCACACATATCTACTTTTGCACTTAGAAACAATGGCTCACACTGACTAGTCACTACTAGTTATTACTGACTACTTATTACATTGCCTAGACTTCTATTTATACATTAAAAAATAGGCTAAGCATGGGTAAACCCATGGGACGACATCCCCATACCCATTACATAAGCCCAAAACCCCAAAATCCCTAAAAAGGGGCCGAGATCCCGTGATCCCTGCTTCGACTTTTGCTCCACCTTCGACAGCCTGTCGAAGTCCCAAAATTGTCAAAAATGACCAAGGATCCTCAAAACTTGGTCAAGGGACAACATGCCCCCAACACTCACCTGTGACTTATCTCAAGTCACTCTGATCTGGGTAGCTCTGCCTAAAAATCCTCGAGCTTGGCTCAAGCGACTTCGACATGTTGCTATGCCACGACCTCCTACTCAACGAACTCTTGGATTACTACTTCATTGACAGGTCCCTCTAAGTGTTATTCAGCTTCAATGATGACTTGCTCCAGTTCTTCTCCTCGGACTTCGATCTTTGCGAATAGTTGGTAAGCCTCATCCTGTATTGGTTGGAGCCTCTAAGTTACTTCCATGACTCTGCTTTGAATGCTATGGGCCTATTGTTGGGCAGTGCATTGTTCTTGGGATCGCTTCATCCTCTCAATGGATGACAGGGGCTTCAACTACACCTGTACTATTTCTTCTTGCTTCTTCGCCTCCTGGAGCTGTGACTCCAGTGCCTTCAATTCATGATCCTCAATGAGTTTCTCATAAGTTTGGGCACTGCGATCACTCAGTTGTTTACAGTCCATGGTGAGGCCCTTGATTCTTTCGAATGTGCCTCTAGCAGTCACTTCTCTTTGATCTCTCACATCCTACGGAGTACCGAGCACTATTCTTATCTCCAGATCTATGATTCTCTGTTGAAGCTTGTTGGGGTCCTATAATTATAGGTAACTTGATTCTTCAACTGTTGATTTGGCATTTCCCCCGTGATGAAGACTTCTTGCTCGGTTGACCCCTTTTTTCCCCTCCATCCATTTCGCCCGATCCTCCAGAGCCTGCTACATCCTTCATCCTCTGCTGCGCCCTCACTCCCTTGTCTTTTTGACCCATTAAGTACGCCTCGCCCGCCACTCATCCAAATAAACAAACTTAGGTTAAAAGAAAAATCAGTTGGTTTAGTATAGTTAGACTAGATTAGTCTTATGAATAATTAATTATTAATTAATTAATGATTAATTATTAAATTCGTTTTTTAATATTTAGGTTAGTTTATTAATATAAACATTCAATAAAAATCAAACATTAATAAACAAAATACAAAACATTTAAATAAACCAAACTTAAATTAATTAAAAAAAAACAGATTAATAAACAAATAAAAACTAAACTAAACCACACATAATAAATAAAACAAAAGCTAAATGCAAAAATTTAAAAACAAAATATAATAAACATATTAAAACATAAAACAAAAAACATATAAAAATAAAACAAAAAACATATAAAAATAAAACAATAATAAAAAACATTAATTGAAAAAACAAATCAAAACAAGTAATAAATAAAACAAAAAAGTTAAAACATAATAAAACATTAAAAGGAAATAAAAATAAAAATAAAACAAAAAGGAAAAGGAAAAACACGTAAAAAAAAACAATTAATAAAAAATTAAATAAAAAAAAACAAAAAATAAAATCTCAAATCATTTTCCCCCCACCCGCAACTTAACCTTCACACATCCCAAAATATTAATCCACGGACCTAAAAAATTCCGGACCCCCCACAAAAAACATATAAAAATAAAACAATAATAAAAAACATTAATTGAAAAAACAAATCAAAACAAGTAATAAATAAAACAAAAAAGTTAAAACATAATAAAACATTAAAAGGAAATAAAAATAAAAATAAAACAAAAAGGAAAAGGAAAAACACGTAAAAAGAAACAATTAATAAAAAATTAAATAAAAAAAAAACAAAAAATAAAATGTCAAATAATTTTCCCCCCACCCGCAACTTAACCTTCACACATCCCAAAATATTAATCCACGGACCTAAAAAATTCCGGACCCCCTCGTGCTCTTCGAACTTTAACGGACGACGGGGTCTGGAATAGTGGTATTGGGAGGGACACTTGTCACGTCCAGGTGATTTCGGACCCCCCCTCCCAATACCACTTACCACCTCAGGGGGGGTCCAGAATACCACTTACCTCTCCAAAACCGCTCTCTCCCATTTTCACAAAACTGTTGTTTTTCCAGTTTTGACACCTCATCTTGCGAAGTGGATTGTGGGAAAACAAAGATGAAATTTTAAAAACCAAAAGAGGTTTTTGTTCATCATGGGCTGAATAAAAACAAACATCTCCCATTTTTTTCAAAGGTGCCACCATTTGGGAGAATCGAAGTTGTCTCTCAGCCTCATTTTCGGATTTCTGGTTTTTCCTATTACAGTCCCGATTTTGCGGGAGCTGTTTCAGAGAGGTGGAGACGAAATTTGAGAAACTGAAGGAGGTTGTTTCTCCAGACAAGCTAATATACAATAAAATCCTTCGGTTGTTTCACAGGTGTCACTTATTGGGATAAATCAATGACTGAGCGTACCCCTATTTTCAAGAAATTCGACCAAATTTAGAGTTCCAGATTTTTGGGGATTTTATACTATTCTTGGTCGAGGTGGTTAAATCCGACTTACACAACTTGTTGGGGGATCTCTCCTATTTATTGAGATGATTTTAATTTAAAAGGGTTTGATCATTGCACCCATAAAGGCTGTTCTCTGTAATTTTTTAGATCCACCAGTAATACAAAGGAATTGGTGCACATGATTCTTGCGTCTGGACATTGGTGATGTTTTTCTTGTGATGTTAATGTTTTCTTACTTTGTTATCACCTTGTTTTCTAATTCCAACTATTAAAAGGAAGTTAAAGAAAATAATTTACCTTGGGTACTCTGTATCTGGCCTTTTATTAGTCTGCATGTTATTCTTCTGATTTTGAGTTAAATAAATTCTTGAATGCTTCTTTACTTAAATGAACCTCTCACCTGTTCTATCTTTCCATCGCATTTTATCTTAATCGATCCAGTATCTTGGCTATGTAGCCTTGTGAAGAAGCCCTTTAAAATATGTTTATCTGACCTTAAGTTTTGACACAAACCCCATAGCTCAATGGGATTCTAAAGAAATCATTCAGCTAAACACCTCAAATAAAAAAAAAAACTTTGAACCCATTAGCTAGCCTAATATCTATTCAAACAAATCTATATCACATAGAGAGATCCCTCTTTGAGTATTGGAGGGATAGATCCAAGACTCGAAGTGGTTTTGATGTTGCCTCTGTGACTACCTCCACAACCTTGGGCAAATTACAAAGTGCTAATAGAATGACGACCATACTGGGGAACTTTCTCCAGTAGTACACTTCAAAGCTCTAGATCTGATCACTGATGGTGGACAGTGACTAGAAACAAGAAGGCTGAGATCATTCACCTGGTGACTCCAATTATCTCCAGACAGTGCTAACTCAAAGACTCCATTGGAAGAAGAACCTAAAGCATGGCCAAGCAGCCTAGAAAGACCAGGTACTCAAGCTCAAATTTCATTTAAGACATCTTTGGTTTTATCTACAATTATGTTTTGTCTTATTCTAAGCCTGATCAAAAGTATATTGTTGAATATTACATTGATCATATGCAAACTAATGAGCCTCAATATATCATATCCCCAATTGTAGATTATGTACATACTCATACACCTGTGCACATCCTAGATGCACCTGCAGAAGTCCTAGTGAGACATAAGCCTCATGCTTTATCTCCTACTCTTGCTAAAGATCCAGATGGTTGTAAGCCTCTTGCTTCACCTCCTGTACCTATCAAAATCCCAGACAGATACAAACCCCTATATTTTCCTCCTATCCTCCATGAATTCCCTACAAATTACACCAATAATCTACCTAGGTTTGATGGAGAGGATGCCAATATTACTGCTGAAAAGCACATCCAGAGGTTTGAATATTTCCTTGACCTTTATGAGGTTGAAGATGACGATGTATATATAAGGATGTTTGCCCCATATTTGCAAGATAAAGTTAAGAACTGGTTTAAAAATATCCCAGCTGCAAGCATTAACAATTTCCATTAGTTTGTGCAAGCTTTCCTAGATCGGTGGGTGATCATGAGAAATATCTTTCTCATCCTAGAAGAATATGACCATTTGAAAAGACAGCCAGGGGAAACAGTACATCAATTTTCAACAAGGTTCAATAAGATATATCATGCAATGCCTGTTGATATAAGGCCACCCCCAGGATCAACACACTTGCATTTCCCAGATGCCTTCGATCCTAAGATGGAATTCCAATTAAGAGAAAGGAACACTGCAAGCCTTGAAGAAATGCAAAACATTGCAGTTGATGTGGAGACCAACTTACTGATCAAAAGGTCAAAGGTAAAGAACAAAAAAAAGAAGAAGATGAAGTCATCAGAAGCTAAACTGGACATTTTGGCCAATGCCATGGAAGAGATGATGCAGAGGATCAACAGGAAAAATGAGCTTGTTGTCCAAAGACATCATGTTCCATTGATTTCAGAGAAAGAAAAGGTCACTGTTCCCAACCATTTTTCTTCTCATCCTTGGTACCATGGTTTGGATAATGATTATTTCATGTATTCAATTCACAACACAGTGAAATATGAAGTTCCATCTCAACTTACAGAGGAACAACCAGCTGATATGATGTGCATGTTGGATGAAATTTCTTACTTGGGTAATCTACCCAAGTGTTATCAGTATGATGATGATCATGAGGTTGAAATAGATGTGGACTGTTCAAAGAAATCAGCAGCATGTCATTGGCAGGAAGAAGATTAGTTACAACTCAGATATGACAATCATCCTTTACACAACAGTCATGACAGCGACGAGGAAAATGCAGAAAATCTCAAAGTATGTGGAAACACTTTGCCCTTATGTTTCTCATCTTTTCAATTTCTGAAAAGAAACTCTAGGCCAGTTGTAAATAATGAAGACATAAAATTCTCTGATCAACCAGTTGAAGATGCCATTGGAAATACAAAAGCCGATCCAGAGGTGCAACCCTTGAGCCTTCTTGAAGATCAAACCTCAAATGAAATCATGAAGCTCGAAACATGTGATGAGCTGATCCATCTTGATTCATTGCCTCTGTGCTTTAATTCATTTCAAATTTTGAGGGGGAATCTTGGTCAGATTCTAGTTGAAATTCACAGTGTAAGCCATGAAGTACCAATAGAGACAATGGCACCCTTATCTAAATCATTTTATGACCCCATAGATGATGTGTTAGATGACTTGTGTCGTCAAAGATATTTTCCATCATCCAGCTATAGGCTGAAAGGATGTTATGATATTGACATGATCAGGTAGTCAACTACAGGGACATGTTCAACAGAAGTATCATTTCAGAACCCACCAGAACATTTGCATCCATGTCAGGAAGTGCATGAGGATGCAAAGAGTATAACTATGACATCAAATCATGAAGTTGAGTTGGTTAAATTTGAATATCCAATAATTGGTAAAGTATATCTTGATCCAGTGGCTATTTATATGGAGAAATTGTTCATCACAGAGCCACAATGCATTCTCGGTATTTTTGTTATCTGTCATGTTTATTAAGCTCCTTATAATGAATATCAGGATGAAAAACATTTCATGATGCCTACGCAAGTTCTATTTCTGATATTGATTAAAAATATTGAAAGAGTAGAGCTAGTAGAGCAGTTGCTTGACTGGTTTCACTGGCATTATTGTATCATTTAAAACAAAAAAATTGTCAGCAGTATAGGGTAGGTAGGAGAGAATGAATAAGCCCAACATTCTGAGCATCTCTTTTTCAGCAGTGTTCATTTTGATTTGGTTTTTAGTTGCAAGATCCAAGCAGGTACAGGTTGCAGAATAAGATTTTGGGATTGGCCCAATGCATAAAACACCAGTCTGCATATTCAGAGTTCAATGGTTCTTGACACCTCCTGAAAGAGATACCATCCCCAGGTGGAGCCTATGTTGGGGTCCTATAATTATAGGTAACTTGATTCTTCGATTGTTGATTTGGCATTGCCCTCGTGATGAAGACTTCTTGCTCGGTTGACCCCTTTTTTCCCCTCTATCCATTTCGCCCGATCCTCCAGAGCCTGTTGCATCCTTCATCCTCCACTATGCCCTCACTCCCTTGTCTTTTCGACCCATTGAGTACGCCTCGCCCGCCACTCATCCTAATAAACAAACTTAGGTTAAAAGAAAAATCAGTTGGTTTAGTATAGTTAGATTAGATTAGTCTTATGAATAATTAATAATTAATTAATTAATGATTAATTATTAAATTAGTTTGTTAATAGTTAGGTTAGTTTATTAATATAAACATTCCATAAAAATCAAACATTAATAAACAAAATAAAAAACATTTAAATAAACCAGACTTAAATTAATTAAAAAAAAAACAGATTAATAAACAAATAAAAACTAAACTAAACCACACATAATAAATAAAACAAAAGCTAAATACAAAAATTTAAAAACAAAATATAATAAACATATTAAAACATAAAAAAAAACAAAAAACATATAAAAATAAAATAATAATAAAAAACATTAATTGAAAAAACAAATTAAAACAAGTAATAAATAAAACAAAAAAGTTAAAATGTAATAAAACATTAAAAGGAAATAAAAATAAAAATAAAACAAAAATGAAAAGGAAAAACACGTAAAAAGAAACAATTAATAAAAAATAAAATAAAAACAAAAAATAAAATAAAATGTCAAATCATTTTCCCCCCACCCGCAACTTAACCTTCACACATCCCAAAACATTAATCCACGGACCCAAAAAATTTCACACCCCTCGTGCTTTTCAAACTTTAACGGAGGGGGGGGGGGGG
>ML794884.1:171654-182366 GCA_009831015.1 Picea engelmannii | reverse complement strand
GTTGTACCTAATCACCAAATACAAAATAAATAATGAAGTTAGATACTGTAAAAAGACATAAATTAAAAATAATATAAGATTGAAGTATGATTTCATAAATATTAGATCACAATTCTTACCTGAACCCAAGAACAAATCCAAAAGCCAATCTCCTTCGTTTGAAAATTTATCTATAAGATAATTAATTAATGCTTGTGGTTTTTGATAAATGTTAACCATCTCTCCTTTCAAATATTTTTCCTCATATGTTAGCTTTCTAACCATAATATTGTATACCAATATTACTACTAGGAGTCTCTCTATCATTTGCATTGGCAAGAATTGAATTATAAGAATCGTCTTTTGTCCAGGGTGCAAGATGTATACTCTCAAAATCAGATTTAAATGATTATCTCTTGGAGCTCTGAATATGAGGCTTGTGCCTATAACATAAATACGTGCAAATTCAATTAACTTGTGAATTAATAAAATTGTTTTCTTATCTTAATTGCTAAACATACACGTTCAATATCTTACCAAATAAACAACATCCTTGTCTTTTCTTTCCCCTTGAAGCTTGATTGTACTAATCCTTGTTGTGTGTCTGAATGAAATACTAGAAATCTCCAAAATGGTGATGTTGTAACTTCTGTAAATCCCATAACCACTTTACATAAAGCTTGGTAAGTATAAGACTCAATATCATATCCAATGTTTTGGATATTATAACCATGAGGGATATCTACAATAACTAGGGAGTATTCTTTTTTAGGAAAAATATTTGTAAGTTTTTCACAATCACCTAATATCACTTTATATTGAACAGTGTCAAGCCCATTCCAAATGTAGTGATCAATGGTGTCATCAAGTTGAATATTTTGAACACATCTCCTTCTTTCTCTTTCGAACTTGGATTTTTTAATAAAACTTTTGAAAGTTCCATGCACTTGACCTGCATTCTTCTTTGGCATCTTTAATGAAAAAAACAAGCATATAGTTTATTTTTTTTTGTAAGTGAGTGTGAGATTCTATATTAATGAAAAATATGGTACAAAAGGAAAAACGGGGGATCCCTTGATCTTCCAAAAAGGAAACTAGATCATGGATCTCGAAGTTGCGCTGTCTACAAAAACGAGGGGGGGAACTAGTTTGAAAATCTATATCCTAACATATACATAAAAGACAAAAACGCAGAACGAGTGGCTCCTACACTAATAAAAAACTTGACCAGGGGTTGATACTGCGCTATTCCAAGAGTATGGGATGGATTTCATCTCCTTCCTTTCTTGCCTCGTTCTCCTTCCTCTTCTCCACCGTGCACATCTTTCTGATACAAGCTGGTGTTCCACATCGGTCTGATGGAGTGATGTCCATGTGGTGGAAATAGCGTAGGTAGAGGTGGAATTGTCCTGCCATTCATTCCATTTTTTTGTTTTGTCTCCTTTG
This sequence comes from Picea engelmannii, assembly GCA_009831015.1. NCBI lineage: Eukaryota > Viridiplantae > Streptophyta > Pinopsida > Pinales > Pinaceae > Picea > Picea engelmannii. Next base: position 180,941 of record ML794884.1, on the reverse strand, counting down.
GTCCTCTGCTATTCTTCTTGCACTAGCCTCTAGGTTGCTGAGGCGGCTCAAAATTTCTGTGAGCACCTTCTTGTGGACCCAGACAACCTCCCTGTTGGTCTCTTTCCTGTTAGCACTCAGATTGCCTATCAAAATTTTTGTGCGCCAGGCTTCCTCCACTATTTTGTGGTAGAGGGTTGTTCTGATCTGTGTGGCCCCTGGGTCCCTTATCCCGTCCTCTTCTTGAATGAGTTCTACCTAGGATTTTCCCTGGCATGTGGTGTTGACTTCTCTCTCCCACCTGTCGATGACCACTTTGTCCTTTGGATCGACCTGCGTGAGAAAGGTACCCTTGGTTTCTCTGGCTGCCTGCTCCATCCTTGTGATCTTCCGGGTGCTTGTTGGAAGTTCCTCCCCCTGGGGGCCCCTCTTACTCTGGGTATTCTTCATTCTTACCATCTCGGTTTGATTTTGGTGGTTCTTGTCTTGAATTCATCCTCTGTTTCTATTCACCCCTTCCTGATATGTAGGATGGCCTCTGTAATTGCTTCTCTCCGGTCTATGGATATCCCTGATGTTTCTTCTTTTATGGGATTTACCCGGCTGCGGGATTATCCTGGTAATCATGGGTCTCCCGTAAAGGTGTACCTTCTGGTCCTTTTTCACTGTTTTCGGGATGTGTGCTATTGGGAATCCTGTTGTTGTCCTTGCGCCAATCCTGGGCCTTGCATGCTGTATGCCAATCATTTTCCCCCCCATATCTGTGAGTGGGTGAGGTGTACACATACCTGCCCACGATAAACCCTTTTTTTCTTTGTCCTTTTCCGCCTACTAATTATCCTTTCTACTCTCCCACGAGCAACCTCTGTACTTCTTTCTATTGACAGGACCGTGGTGTCATACCTCCTCTTGTGGTGTGACCAATATTTTCATTGTAACTCATGTTTAAGTGGTGGCCTATAAGATTCTTCCTGGATATTATGTGCCCTTCAATTATTTCTGCGCCTCCAGCCTCAATGTGGTCGTCCGTACTTCGGCTGCCGTCATAGTCCTTTGCCGCTAGTTGGATGCAGTCTGTTTGAAACTGACCATTCGTTATGTTACTCCATATGGAATCCAGTTTTGGTACTTCCTTTTCGACCCCCTCATTAATGATTCTGTCCGCTAGTCCATTTGTTGACCTCTGTACCCAGCGCAACTCCACTGTGAGCCCCGTTTGCAAGTGCTCCTAAATTTTTTGCGGGGAATCAGCCAAGCACTAGTGCCTATGAATTTTGCCCAGTCTGGTACCATTTTGGAGTCGCCTTACTGTGTTGATGACCAACGTGGAATATCCTTCCACTATGGAATTTTTCATCCCTTCCCAGTGTAGAATCTCGAGGTCAGTCTCCAGGGATCCAAATTCAACGGTGTTGTTGGTTGAGTTTCCCAGACTCCCAGTGTACAGTCAAATGATTTTTCCTTGACTGTCCCTGATTACTCCTCCCATTCTTGTCCTTCCTAGGTTACCTTTCGACGCCCCATCGAAATTCAACTTGAGGGAGCCCTCTGGTGGTGGTTTCCAGTTGCGCTCACCTACTTGTAGTTGCGGTGGCCATCTTACTTGATTGGGGTTGCTTCCATCTTTCAGTTGAAAATCCTCTAGAAATAAGAGGTCCTGGTCTGTGAGTTGCACTCTTCGGGTTTAGAGGTTGCGACTCTCTACCGCTTGTCTTGTCACGAAGATCATTGTTTCCTTGATCTTTCCTGCTGTCCAGCTTTGGTTCCTAAAGATGCATCGATTCCTTTCCTTCCATAATTCCCATATGATCATTCTGGGGATGAGGGTCCAACACATATTCACCTCTTCATTTTCACTTCACTTCTCTTTCCAGATGTTGATAATTGCATATATATTACCTCTGATCCTATTGGACTGTCAGAAGATGCCTGCTGCCAAGTCCCAGACTTCTGCTGTGTAGGTAGATTCGTCCAGGAGATGGTTCATTGTTTCCTCGTTTTCTTCACATAGGTGACATCTGGAAGGACCTATGAATCCTCTCTTCCTTAGGTTTTCCCAAGTTAGAGTTCGGTTGTGGAGTATTAACCACTGGAAGATTTTTATTTTTGGCCAATGGGGGCTGTTCTAGAGCTTATCTCATTGATGCGTCGGGTTTTCCTAGTCCTTCTTCACTATATAGTGTCAGACTTATTTGAGATTGAATTCCCAACTGTCTTTGTGCCCCCATCTCAGCTGGTCATTTCTGTCCATGACTATAATTTTTCCTCTCCCCAATTCCTCCTCCACCTCCTTTACTGTTGTTGCGGTTTGGTATCTATTCTGTGGGGTGAGAGTGTTCCAGATTATCCATTTGTTGCGATCTGTTTCTTGTTTCCAATAATGGTAGACTCTGGTTTTGCCTTACGCAATCATCTCCTATTGGATTTCCTCCTGGCCTGGTTTTTCCATTCTAGGTTCCTTTTGCCAGGCGTCCTCCCATAATCTGGATGTTCTACCATTTCTTACTTCCCAAAAGCTGTGTGTCTGGATCTAGACCTTGTTGTGCCAGGCTAGGTTCCAGATGGTGGAACCTTCCCTGGTGCCTCTGAAGCAGATTTTTTCCTGGTCACATATGTCCAGGGAATACTTTTCCTTCCACAAGTTGACCCATGGCGTAGTAGTTTCTTTGACCCAACGCCACCAAAGTTTCACCCCATAGGCATCATTTGTCACTTTCGGGTTGTGTAACCCCATGCCTCCTTTACTTTTTGGCTTACAAACCTTCTCCCAAACCACCAGTGCTCATTTTTTCCTTGTTTCCACACCTCTCCATAGGAAGTACCTTTGTATGGTTCTTATTTTTTGTAGTATCCCCTTGGGGGTTGGGAAAACAGACATCATAAAGGTTGGAATTGCTTGCAAAACCGATTTGGTCAAGATAAGTCTTCTAGCTAGGTTGAGGGATCTGTACGTCCAATTTTTTACCCGGTCTTGTAGCTTGTTGATTATTCCTTCCCAAGTTGACAGTTTGTAAGCTTTGTTTATTAGAGGAATGCCCAAGTACTTGGTTGGGAGTGCTTTGCATTCAAAGACCAAGATGTTGGCCAAATTTCTTTGGATTGTGGGGTTGGTATTAAAGAAGAAGATTGTAGATTTGGACTGGTTGATCTCTGCCCCCGAGGCTTCCCCAAACTCATCTAAGATTCGTTTGTAGGCTTTCGCTTCCTTGACTGTGGGTATGTCATGAAGTAAGGTGTCATCCACAAACTGTTGGTGTGTGGAAGTAGGGAAATTCTTGAAGGGTTTGATACCTTTTATTTCCCCTATTGTTGTTTTTCTTTTTATGCTTCGACTGATACCTTCCATCATTAGAATGAATAGGAAAGGGGACAGCGGGTCTCCTTGTCTGATGCCTCTTGTGGGCCAGAAAGGTTTGGCAGGGGTTCCATTTACTAGTAGTGAGTAGCTTGTTGTGGATACTAGGATGAATATCCAACTGATCCAGTGTTGGGCGAAGCCGAAGGCTTCCAGGGTCTTGATCATATAGTGCTAGCTAATTTTGTCATAAGATTTTTCTAGGTCTAGTTGTGTTATCATTCTCTCTCTCTTCTGAAGCTTCAGGGTGTGGATATGTTCGTGGGAATGGATGATATTGTCCATTATTTGTCTTCCTTCCATGAAACCTGCCCGTTCTTGTGAAACTAGTGTGGGTAGAAGTGGTTTCAATCTATTTTCTATAACCTTGGAGATTATCTTATACACCACATTGCATAGCGCTATAGGTCTGTAACGATAAGGGGTTTTGGCTTCATTCTCTTTGGGGATAAGTGTAATCATTGTAGCATTTAACGCTTTTAGAATGGAGGCTAAACTTCTAGAGTCTTCCACAACCCTATATACGCTACGTTTGACAATTTCCCAGTAGGATTTGAAGAACTCCACTGTGAAACCGTCTGGGCCTAGAATTTTTCCATTGGGAATTTCCTGGAGTGCTTGGTCAATTTCCTCCTCCACAATGGGCTTGTTCAGGTTGTTATTTTGTTCTTCAGTGACCAAGCGAGGGATATATTGGATTATCCTTTGTATGGCCTTCATTCTATCTTGGTTGGGTTCCTGGGCTATCTTGTGGAAGTGGTTTACCAGATATGTTTTGATGTCCTTATGTGACTCTCTCTCTATTCCATCCTAGTCCCTAATCTTTAGGATTTTTTTATGGGCTCTTCTGGCCATGGTTGTTCTATGAAAAAACTTGGTGTTCCGTTCTCCTTCCTTTAGCCATTTGATCCGGGAATTTTGTCGCCAAATAGTTTCTTCTTGCTGGCATCACGCTTCCCATTCCTGGGTCATCTGGATCTCTTCCTTTTTCCTCTCCTCCATGTAGCCCTCTGAAATGCAGGTTTCCTGGTGTTTTTTCATTTTTACTTCAATGTTGTTCTTTTTTTTTTTTTTTATTCCCAAAAGTGTCCCTGTTCCACTCCTTGAGCTTATATTTGATGTGTTTTAGTTTCTTATAGAGTTTGAACATCCTCGTCCCTTTCTTTGGTTTCTCCTCCCAACACCATTGCTTGATTCTTTCCTTAAATTTCGGGTGTTCAATCCAAACTTTCTCAAATCTGAAAGGTTTGTTCTTTGGTGTGGTATGGAAGTCTGCTTCCAGTTGCACTGGCCAATGATCAGATCCCCCCCAGGGAAGGATGTTGCAATCTAAGGTTAGCCCTTGCATAATGATTGACTCTAATACTAGGAATCTGTCGAGTCTTGTTGCTACCTGATGTTGGTTCATCCATTTATTGTTCTAGGTGAACTGGCCATTATTAGTTTTCAGATCTACCATCTTCGCTGGGTCTATGAACTTTGAGAATTCTTCTGCATCTCTATCCAATCGTCTTGTACCTCCTTTTTTATCCACAAGTGACGTGATGATGTTGAAGTCTCCTGCTAGGATCCATTGGAGGTTGTTGGATCGGTGTTTAAGATATTCTAGGTCTCTTATCATTCATCTCCTTTCCTCTGACACCTAGGGCCCATACACATTAGTGCATAAAATCATCTCTCTGTTCCCAATGATTTGCATGCAGACCGTAAGGGTATGCCTTGTCACTTATGTTGTTATTAGGCTTAGTACTTGTGGGTTCCACAGGGTGAGGATACCTCCTTCCATTTGGTGGCCTCCAATAGCCACCAACTTGTACTTGCACCATTATTGTTGACTAATTGTTTCCATTCTTTCTGTATTAAATTTTGTCTCTTGAATAAAACAGAGATGTGGTTGTTCCTGTTTTAGTCTGTTTCTAAGGATTCGTTGCTTTCTTGTGTTGTTTAGGCCTCTTATATTCCAAGTTATAACCTTCATTTAAACATGTGGGGGGGATTTGGGGAAGAGTTTCTTGATCTTACCCAAGTTCATCAGTAGTGCTCCAAGCTCCTGTAGGGCTACACTATTTGATTTCCTACCTTTTTTCCTCTACATCTTCTTGGGTGAGAGTTGTAGTTGTCCCTCACCATCTTTGACTCCTAGGTGTCCAATCTCTTGGTGTGTACTATTTAGGCCTTTATCTTTGGCTTCCTCCCTTAGGAGGAACATGTATTGGATGCAGTCAAGTTTCTCTGGTTGTACACTATCTACTCCCTGTCTTTTCCATTGCTCCAGTATGTTCGTGAGATCTATCCATTCCCTTTGCACAAGGTCTCTGAGTTTAGGATCTTCTATGCCTAATTCTCTTGGGGCCATTTCTGCATCTCCCTCTGCTTCTTTCATGGGGGTGTTTTCGTCTCCGATTCCTCCATCCATCGGGGTTGCACAACTTCCCTGTTCCTTCTGGTTACTTGGTTGGTTGGTGGGCTCGTTTGTTATTTGTTCTCTAAATTCCTGAGCTTTTACCATATCCTTATCATCTTATGCCCCTTTATTGGTTCTATACCATCCTTCCATTTTATTCTAGACCTCTAGGTTATTCCCTACTGGGGCTTTACTCTCCTTTTTGTTTTCTCTACCTCTGGGGTTTGGTTTTACAAATCCATCCTCATCCTGCTGTGGTTTGGGGTTTTCTTCTTCCTGTTTTTTATTAAGAGGGCATTCCTTGATCAGATGACCATGTTCATGGCATATTCTGCATCTGAAAGGGATATGTTCGTAATCAATGTTTTGGATCCATTCCTCATCCCTGAATTTGAGGCTTATGGCTTCTGGGAGTGCTCCCGACACATCCATCTCTATACATATTCTTGCGTAAGATGTATATCTCCCTTCTAGGGTGGCTTCTGCGATATTTATATATTTCCCCAGTTTGTTTCCTATTTCTTCGAAAGTAGAGGGTAACTAGTAGTCTAAAGGTAGGGAATAGAATCTCAGCTAGACCGACACCTTTTTGAAGGTCTCTTTTTCTGGGGAGAAATTTTCCTTCCATGGCTGCATGTACAGTCCTACTGATGCATGGAAGTATGGCCCTCCTTCAAAGACTCTATCCCCATCCTCCAGGTTTATGAAGACTTCTATGAAGAAGCCTTTCAAACCTATATGGAGCTCCACTTCCTAATTTGGCTTCCAGTGATATTTGATCCAGTTGCGCAACGTTCTTTTAGTGGGCCACAAGCCCATAAACTTGCAGATTAGCGCATGCGCCTTCATATGATCCCTATAGAGTTGCGTTTGTGGATACTTCAGTATCACCTTGGGTATCATTGTTGTTTTGGGTTTGCACAGGTTGCGCCCTTCTTCCCGGTTGAAGTTCATTGTGTCTTGCGTCTCCCTCTGGGTTTCTCTACTTTCCTCTTCACTCACTTTTGCCCTGTTTCCTTTCCTGACCTTTTTCTGGGTCTAAACTCAAGGTGCCTTGAAAAATATGCCCCTTGTCCCTTTCCCTCTATCTACCACTATGTGTTTGTATGAGGGGGTACCCTTACCCCCCCCCCTTTGGTGCTCATGCTTTCCTCTGCTATGGCCACGACTGTCAAAACCCTAGCTTGCGATTCACCTTGAAATCAACATTCATAGCTTATTTAGTTTATCTTTACTTTGGAATGTTTTTTATAACAAAAAAACATATAGTTATATATCTATAACTATTAAAATATAAATAAATTAACTTATAAACAAATGATGTGAATGTAATAAATCAACATACCTTTTTGAATGCAACAAAAAATTGTTTCAATAATAGTGAAGAGATTGAATCTGGATAGTTGAGTTTAAAATCATCCCAAATTTCTTCATTCAACATCTTGACCATTTCCTCTTGTATTTTCATATACAACTTGTGACTAAATAAAACAAAATAATGTTAAACTGATATATTAAACTGAAAAAATTAATTTTCTTGTCCTAACATAAATAAAAATAACTCAACAGACTAACTTTTTAAATTCATCACACATTTCTTCCATTGACAATTCTCCCAACCTAACACGTGATAATATAGTTATGATAAGTTCATCATCCTTAACTCCTTGTATTGATCTCGAAGGTGTTATAGTCATATCATCAGGAAGAGTTTTTTATGTCAGGGTCTGTCTTAATTATGCCACATATCAATGGTTTAGCCTTCTTAACTCTATGATTTTTTATACTAATATTTTCTCATCGGGTGAATATCTCATCTATCAAATCCCATACCTCTACAGTTCTAAATCCCAATTGAAAATAGTTATCCACAACTCTAAATATATCACTTCCTTTGTGTTTTTTTTCTTTTGTATTTTCATCATCAAGTGGGAATCTTATTTCCATACAACATTGCTTCTGAAACTTAACATCAACATTTGATCTCTCCCCATGACATATTTCAGAAAATTCATTATGGATAAATCTCACCCTTTGAATGAAGGTCATAGACTCTCTGTACTCATTGTCTGTGTTATGATCCCATGCCAATAACTTTGCTTCTAAATCTGTTAAACCGACATAAATTATGCATTTGACTGTCTCAAAAAGAGGATTATTGGGATATTCTTGCATCAATTCTCTTCTAGCCTCTATAGAATGATTTCCTCCAATCACATAATATTTTGTAGTCAAATTTTTTTGATCTATCAAATTCTTCCCTCACAGGAACTTCCATTGGGTCAACAAGAACTAGGTAATCAACCACATGTGCATATGGATTGTACCTAATCAATGCTTTCAAATTATGAATATGAAAGTGATGCGGTTGTCTAATTTGATATTTTTCCTGCCCTTCTGTGGGATTATAAAGTTGTTTCACATTCAACTGAAATGTGTGGCCATAATCAACTAAGTGTTCCATCCTCATTCTATTTCTAATGACATTTTGTGTTGTTTTCATAATACCATCATCTAGATCAAGACCTGGTGTTATTATTTCTATGCTACCTTTAGGACTTTCACTATAATACTCTAAGATAATGATGGCTTCTTGAACATTATCAACATTTGTTTTCTTCCTCTTATGATTTAAATGTGTTTCATCTAAATCAATGATTTCTTCATAATCAATAGGAATAGACTCATCATCGACCATCGCTCTTTTGTGTTTATCTTGTTTGTTCTTTTTGTGAGAAGGAGTGATGACCTCATTGGGACTAATCTCAACAAAATCTTCATTTGGAGTTTCCTCATTTTCAAATATAACCCTTTTAGGATTTCTAGAATGAGGATTTTTCTTTCTTATTTCATGTTCTTCTCTGTCTACTCTTGTAGGTTCAACCTCCATTACTTTTTGTTTCTTTTACCTTCCTTCTTGTGTCTTTTAAATATGAAAAGCATTGATGACATCCATGATATTATTCTCTGTAGAGAAAATCCCCACTAACATATGTGAAATTCGTTCAACAAAATACTGTAAAAGTAAAATATAACATTTTCATGTTAAATAAAATTAAATCATTACCATGATACTAAAAATAATAAACGACACAAAAAAAGAAATAAAAAAATTACATTACCTTTCTCAATGTCATCAACGATGGATGCACATAATTTTGAAAAACATTCATTCTTGTTATAATTTCTCAATTTGAAACAATATCTAAACTTGATATAAGTTCTCCCTTGTTTGACAAGTGCATAAACAATATCTGTGGCTGGCACCAAACATATATCTTGTAACAAGCCAAGTGCCTGATAATTTCCTTGCACATGTTCTAATTCGACACAATACAAATATATATGATCTCCATTGTTTCCTTGCTTGTCTTTAACAAACTAAGAATATTCTCATTTGTTTTCACCTTCCACAGATTTCCACTCTCTAACATTCTTCATTGACTTTGATAACTCAGGTGTTATTCTATCATTTTGTTGCCTAACATTCATGGAGGTTCCAGTTGCATTTTTGGATGCCATTATTGCAGGTCGTGATCTAGATATATT
>ML794884.1:130912-171604 GCA_009831015.1 Picea engelmannii | reverse complement strand
AAACTAAAAAAAACAACATTGAATATAAAAACTAATTAAAAAAAAATAAAAAAATTTACCCATATGTAAATTTTTTTGACCCATGGAGTTATTGGGCTTATGCTAGGACACCCCAACCCCCTCGCGGATAAGGAACAGTCCTGTGGGACCATGCCTTAGCTGCGGGGGGGCTGGGGCGATGTCTGACATCACCCTACCCTGAACAACCTCTTGGCCAAGTTGTGGGCGTGCCCACGACTTGGCCATAGGGTTGGCCCCCCATAGCAAAGTCACGGTCCTCATGACTGTGACTTGGAGCGGGGGGTCAACCCTATGACCAAGCCCAGCCAACCCCGTGGCCAAGTTGTGGGCATCACCCTAGCTCGACCAGCCCCGTGGCCAAGCTGTATGCACACCCACGACTTGGCCACACGGCTGGTTGGGCTAGGGTGATGCCCAACATCACCCCAGCCCCCAACGGCTAAGGAACATACATTTCTTAGTAGCCACCATGGGCCAAAACTAATAAAATTTAAGTAAAAAACAATAAAAAATCTAAAACAAATTTAAAAACTATACCTAAATTTGACCTTTTTTTTTTTTCAAAAAATCTTAAGGATTTTGTTAAGATTTTTTGAAAAAAGTCTCAAATTCTTTAAAACGTTGGGTAATTTTTAGAAAAAAGTAGAAAACATCTAAACAAATTTAAGGTTTTTTAATTTTCACATGAAAAAATATTATGTGATTTAAAGATAATCTTATAATTGTTGTTTTGGTAAATGGTAAGAATTTAAAAAATAACTAACCTTTGAAACACTAGATTCTCCTCGGATGTCTTCTCGATGTTTCTGCCTTGTAGCTTGCTCCAAATCCTTTAACAAATATTGCCCAAGATATAAAACAATGTAAAAATATAAAACAAGATTGTGTGTATATAACACAGATGATATAAATTACTGTTAGTATACCGAATGTGGGATAAATAAAAATTAGGTATACTGTCTACATATATACCTAAAATTATATGGATCATCAATATTTTTAATAAATGTGGGATAAATAAATAAACATTATAAATATTGTATTTAACATGTAAATAACAAAATAAAGAGTAAACATTGTTTTTAATTTTTAAGGGAAAATAAGCGAAAAAAATTGGGGGGAAATTTTGGAGGGAAAAATTTGAGGGGGAAATTTTGGAGGGAATATTTTGGGGTGAAATTTTGGGGAATATTTTTTGGGGGGGAATTTGGAGGAAAATTATATTTTTTTTGTGGGGGGCATTTAGAGGGAAAAGATTATTATGCATGTTATAATAATGCCATCGGGAGGGTGAGTATTTGTATCATTCTATGTTCTCAAAGAGAAGGGATGGCTTCGTCAAATAAAGAAGATTTTATTTCTAAGACATCAACAAATTGTTCACATACCTCTTCTATTGTTCAAATGAGGCGTAGTATTTTTCAGTTAGTCAGAATTTTGATCATAGTGCAAGCAATTTTATTCAACATGTTCCTCATGAAAGTCCTAAATTAGAGGACTTTGAAGGCACCAATGATGAAGAGGAGGAATATGATGGTGATAAATTTATTCATCATTTTAGTAGTAATGCAAATAATCAAAATGTAGGTCAAAGTGGAGACTATGATCAACGCTTAATGATTGGTATGAAAATTTTCCTCCAAGTGAGGGGTTTCAAGGTACCGATGAATATTTCCAAGGAACCAATGAAAATGATGGAGAAATTCCCTCAAGTGGAAATTTTAAAAGCAATGAATATGATTATGACAATAGTGGACACTTTTTCCCGAGTGGGGAATTTAAAGACAACAATGTTGGTGATGATGAATTTCCTCCAAGTGAGGATTTTGAAGGTATTGATGAATAGTTTACTCCAAGTGAGGATTTACAATCCAAGAATGAGGATGATGAAGAATTCCCCCCAAGTGGGGATTTTAAAAGTAATGATGACGATTATGGAAATGCTTTATAGTCTTTCTCGAATTAGGAATTTAAAAGAAGAAATGTTGGTGCTGATGATTTCCCTCCAAGTGAGGATTTTCAAGGTACCAATGAGGATAATGAAGATTTTTTTCCAAGTGAGGATTTTCAAGCCAGTAATGAGGATGATGAAGAATATCTCTCAAGTGGCAATTGTTAGCATCAGAATTCACTCATGGATTGCGGCAGGAGCAGAGCCTAATGCCCATCAGTTTTATGTCATGATTGGTATATAAAAGGGTGATCGAATGGCTGCAGACCCAGAAGAATATCATTTTAACTCAGAATCCTGGGCCATGCTATGCACAAGAAGGTGAGGTCTTGATCTAACTTCAGTCAGTAAGTTGTAATAAGGGTGAGTAGGAGGAACAATTTAGAGAGAAACTACAAAGGTATGTTGTAGGCATCAAACTTCCAACAGCCCATAGAAGAAAGAACAAACACTGAAATGTGCCAGGATGACATAGTTACAGTAACACCGTGATCATATAGTGATCATACCTGCATCATGGTGGATACTACAAAAACTCACTTGAATCGTTCAATGATCTACTTAGGGTAAGAGGAAGAAAAAGACGCAAGAGATTGGTTTAAAACTGATGAAAACACTGTCATGATCAAACATACATCACACAACATAATAACCCTCGAATGGACCTGCCAACTCCGAGTATCTTAAAACAAAGCTTACAGAGAGATGGAGAGAACATGAATTTCATTAAATAGGAGGTCTCAAATACAACTCATAACTAGAGAACCAAAAATTTCATTAAAGCTTTACAATTCAGGAGCATAGCTCAACCATCGATAGATACCAAAATGGAAAAATTGCCTACATATACTTGGAACTGACTCAGGCGTTGAAGGCATGATCATGTCATGAGTTCAAGGCTTGACATCGAGGATCTTCTCTATCAGGCTGCACATGCAGACGTTGGGTAGACTGCCCATGCAGTCTTCTGTCAGATGTGATCCTTGTTAGGATAGACCGACAGTCTGCCTCTGTGCTTTGTCCTTTCTCGACCTTCTATTTATGGAAGGAGATGAATTTCAACTACCGTCAATTACCTCAATAACTACTCTCTCGGGATTGGGTAAGGCCCGGTCAAATCTACCCCTGCAGGACGTGGTAGTCTCCCTTTGGATGTCTACTGCTTTGTTGGACTGTTACAGGGGGGACCGAGATGGCAGGCGTGGATGAGGATTTGATGAGGAGGGAAAAGGCGCTAACACTGTGAAGGTGAGACGAGGGGCACTTATGTGGAAGTGATATGGAGGCAGGGGACAACAGATAGCGGAAGGTGCTGAGGTGGAGGTGACTGGGAGAGAGAGACACATGGAAGGAGGTGAGAGGACGATGAGATGAGGAGGGGCTATGTGGATGGACGTGGAAGAATAAGTGGGCTTTGAGGTGAGAGAGATAAGAGGCTGAGAATCGGGGGGTTGTGTCACCATCCGATGAGGTGATGTGCCCCAGGAAGGTGATGAGGAGGTCGCAATGCGACGGGTCAGAGAGAAGGGACATGACACCTGGGAGAGCGGAGGACATGCTTCTTATGAAGGAGCAACATGGAAGGGAGAAGGAGAGGTGTCGGAAGGCAAGAGGGAGAGAAGGGGAAATGGATATACCATCAGGGTGAGTGGAGGACAGATGGCAGGGAAAGAGGGAGGCGATAAGTGGTTTGGGAGAAGTGGGGGACGACACAAGGAGGAGGTGCCATGATAGGAGGTAGGTCCACACTGAAAACTGCTTCATTTTGGACCCCCCCCTCGCTAAAGGAAGAATGATGAGGGGGGTCCAGAATTGGTTGTGGGATGCAAATCAGAGCACTTTAATCCCAACCACTCAAACTTACACGTTGAATTTTGGACCCCCCCCCCCCCCCCCCCNATTAAAGGAAGAACGATGGAGGGGGCCTGGACTTGAACCTAGTCCATAGATCTAGGCACATGGATCATGACCGCCCATATACACGCCCTTTTTAAATCAAATTTACCCGAGTTCCGTCCCTGGATGGACAATTGAGATGCATATTTAGACGTGGGGCCCATTCTGGCCTGGACCCTCCGCCACGCGTCCTATGATCGGATGACCTAGATTAAATCATGGAATATGGGCATTATCTCTTACACTAAACCTTGTGCAGCTCCTTTGATCGCAATTTCCCGATGATCGTTGATCTGTCATGTTGATGGATCCTCATCGTTGACAGGCGATCTTTGCCCGCTCGCTTGATGTTAAGCCCGACATGGACTTTTCTGAGTATGTCCTTTCTAGCTCACGGTTGCGGCCTTGGATAAACTGTATTTGATGGGATTTTAATCCCTGCTTCTTTGCATTTAACACCAAGGGCCCGAAACTAGAGAAAAACAACCCCCTTGCAAGAATTGGTGCTAACATTAGGCTCCATGGGGGATAGAGTCGTCCTTGTGATGCTCTAAGGACTCATTTGCAGTTCCAGTGCCTTGATGTTGGGCTATGGATTCATTTATTAAGCTGAAACGAACAGGAAAACAATATTACAAAACATATGAGCCACCTATGACTCAAACAAAACATTTTAAAAAAAAATGCCCATTTAATGGGCCATTGAAAACTTATTCGCCCTCCAAATCTTGCAACCTGTAGGTATTGTTCAAAAGCACCTCAGAGATTTTGAAGGGCCCAATCCAGAGGGATTCAAACTTGTTGTGTTTGCCTCGATCCTACTTGGGTGCATCCCACTTAAGAACCAACTCTCCCAACTCGAATTCCTCCTTTCCGACCCTCCTATCAAAGGACTTCTTGATCTTCTGCTGATGATTGTGAGCTCTGTCCATTACCTATTCTCTGATCTGTTGCACTTCCACCAGCTGATGAATTATTCTAACCATATGGTCTAGCTCTCCTTCATAATCTTGAAATAATTTTGCTACAGGTAGAGCCAACTGAGTGGGAAAAACAACTTCTATCCCATAAACAAGTTGAAAAGGGGAGGCGCCCAGAGATTTCTTGGTTTTCACTCGATCATCCCACAAAGTGAATTTGAGTTTTGAGTCCTAGGCCTTCTTATTATCTTCCAACAATATTTTAATGATTTTAATCAAGCTTTTATCGGAAGAATCTCCTAGTCCATTTCCTTGTGGATAATAGGGAGTGGAATGAACCAGTGAAATCTCAAACTTCTCATAGAACCTGACCAGGGGCTCAGACTTGAAAGATGCAGCATTATCAGGGACAATTCTATTGGGACAACCAAACCTTGCTATGATATCCTCTAGGAAGCTGATGATTACCTTGTGTGAAGCACTCCTAGTGGGAATAGATTTTATCCACTTGGTGAAATAATCTGTTGCAGTTGAGATCCACCTGTGCTGACCATTTGAAGGAGGATGAATCTCTCCTATGAAGTCCAACCCCCATTGTTGAAAGGACCCTGAAGCTACTACAGGCTTTAGTGGAAGATATTTGAGCTGCCGCTTTCCTGAGAATTTTTGACATTTGATGCAGGCTCTGACTTTTCTATAGACATAAGTGAATAAGGTGGGCCAGTAATACCCAACTCTGAGAATTTTGTGGGCTGTGGTTTTCCAGAAATGGTGCCCACCCTACATAGGTTGTCATGAAACTAAAAAATAATTCTCTGGGCCTCCCGTGGGTTCAGACACCTCAGAAGCACTCCTAGAGGATCTTTCCAATACAAGATCTGGTCAATAAGGCAATACCTGATTGTTTTGAGCTTTAAATATCTTTCCTTATTCTTCCCCATTCCATCAAGAGGCTTTAACTCTTGCAGTAAATATAAAATGTCTCTGTACCAGGTGCATTCTGCTAGTGGTAAGATTTCCTGAGAGATTTCGTTGGACAACTCAACTTACTGATTTTCTGAGTGGTCACTGATGAAGTTGACCCCCAAGGCCTTACAATTGGATTTAGCTAGAAGCTTGGCTAAACCCTTCCCTTTAACTAGTTTGGCGGGCTTTATTTCGAGATCAAACTCAAGGATTTTGGCAATCCATTTGCTTATTTTCCCGTCTATGTTAGGATGAATGAGAATATCCTTCACATAAGCTGAAGGAACATACACAACAGTTTTTGAATGAAGAACATAGAATCTGAATGCTTTAAGGGCCTTGACCAAGGGATAGGCTTGCTTCTCCATGATGCCATATTTGACCTCTACATCTCTTAATGCCCCATTGAAAAATGAAATGGGCTGCTCCAACCCTTCAACATTCTTCTGTAATAGAACGACTGCTACTGTATCAAAAGAAGAAAAAGAAAAAATTAGGAAATCCTTGGAATAATTAGGACTGATAAACATGGGTGCCTCAGTCAAAGATTTTTTTATTTGGACAAAGGATTCCCTGGGTTCAACAGTCCATTTTACTTCATTTCCCTTTCTGAGCATGGCTGTGATGTGCTTCACCAACTCAAAAAAATTTGAGACAAACCTCCTCAGAAAATTAATTTTACCCAGGAAAGACTGGACCTCTTTCTTAGATTTGGAAAGTGACAGGGTCTGAATTGCCTTCACCCTACTTGGATCCATTCTCACTCCCTCTGCTGATACTATATGGCCTAACAACTTCCCCTCCTTCATAGTAAACAAATATTTCTTGGGGTTTAAGGAAAGGCCAAACCTCTTGCATTTCAAGAAAACCTTCCTTAAGTGACAACAATGCTCTGTATTAGATTTGGAGAAGACAATGATGTCATCAAGATAGATCACCACAAACTGATCTTTCTCCCCAATGAAAGCTATATTCATGGCTCGCTGAATTGTTGCTCCTGCATTCATCAATCCAAAAGGCATTTTGGCATACATGAATGTGCCCCAAGGAGTGGTGAAGGTTGTTTTTTCTCTATCCTCAGGCGAGACTGATATCTAATTGTAGATAGAAAAGCCATCAATCATGGATATCCTGGATGCACTAGTTACCCTCTACAATACATGCTCCATTTTAGGTAGGGGGTAATTTTCCTTTTTTGAGCTTCTATTCAGATTCCTGAAATCAACACAAAGTCTGATTTCTCCAATCTTCTTTCTTACTGGAACCAGATTAGCCACCCACTCAGAATATCTCAAAGGGACTATGATTTGGGCATCTAACAACTTATTCACTTCTCTCTCCATGACAGGTAGTAACATGGGATTAATTTGTCTTAGCTTATGCCTGAATGGCTTAACCTCTTCTTTCAGTGGGACCTTTTGCTCAATGATAGATGTGTCATAGGTCTTGGGGTCTTCATATGTCCAAGCGAACACATCAGAAAATTATTTTAATAACTCAACATACTCGACTCTCTGCTCCCTTGCCAGGATTCTTGACAACTTGATGAACTTAGGATCCTCCTCTATGCCAATATTGCACTTTGTTACCTCAACATCCTCATTTGAAACCTTACCCTTTACTGCCACATTATTCCCATCGAACAATATTCCTAAAGGAACTAGTCCCTTTGGAATGTGATTGCTAGGCAAATGAACAATATAGTGAGTAACAATTTTATTTAAAAATACCTCAGGGTGAGGGTCACCTTCGGGATTAGGATCTTGATCAATGTGCAATGCAGAGAATTCATCAACAAACTCAAGAAATTTTCTGATTTCAAGATCATCCTCAAATACCTTCCAATGCTTGATATTGTCCAATACAGATGGCCTATATCTTATCTCAACATCATATTTTATCTTAGGTGGTAGAGGGATCCTAAATAGGCATGCTGAGACAGCTAGGGAATCAACCAAAGTATTTTCCTCTCTTGAAACAAATGAAATGTTGAAAGCTGAGAAAAAATTGTCAATCAAGTACCATACCTCATTTTTGTAACTTTTGAGCCAAGGATGTTTAGCCCGATAAGCATTTCTAACCTGCTGGACTATCAATTCATCATCTCCGAACACTTCTACCTCCACAATTCCCACGTCCTTTTCATCCCTCAAGCCTAAAACAAGAGCTTCATATTCTTCCACATTATTGGTAGTTTCAAATTCTAGCTTGTATGACAGGGATATGATTTCCTAACAAGGTGACACAAAAACCACTCTGGCACCAACACCCTCACTAGAAGAGGCTCCATCGAAGAACATCTTCCACATAGAGGTAGTTGGAGGAGGGATCTCGGGATAGGAAATGAGTTTCTTTTTTACTTCAAGAGGAGTTTCAGGGGTATCAGTGAGATGAAACAAACTACACCCCAAATCAGTGTCAAGTGCAAAGATAGGGTGATTAGTGGGATCTGCTTCGTCATTAACAATGTAGGCCAACTGAGCTTCTTTGTATAGTCTTCTGTGTTCCCCTCCAAAGACTGGGATGGTGGCATATGTAAGGTCCATATGTAATGTTCCTCTAAGATTTTTAATTCAAGATCTTGACAGTAGCATGCCAAACTTGGGAGGAACATCAGCTACCACAATGTCCATGACCACACTCTTCATTGGCAACTGAAATAAGGACACCACCAGGTCTTTTATGACTCCAAGACATTGCACCATCCTTGAATCAAAAGAGTAAAAATCATGATAGGCCTTTGTTACTTCCAGTCTCAATTCTTCCATGATTGTTTTGGGCATGAGGTTATGAGAATCCCCTGAATCCATTAGGTAGTTATGCAACACCTTATCATGTATGTTCAAGGATGTGTATAAGGGAGGGGATGAGTCATATTTGTCTTCCACCATGGGAACTAAGATGACTGCTGGATTTTCATCTTAGATATTTACTGAGTCTGTGGCAAGCTGAGGTGGCTTAGACAACAACAGTTTGGAGAGGGACCTTTTGAAATCTTCATTTTTAACAAGTTCCGAGAGGGGTACAGGAATTATGATCTTTTGAATTTCATGCTCAAAACTAAAGGAGGAAGGAGGCTTAGGAATTTCCCTCTCCTTTGGGATAGGGGATTTGGCTATTGGAAAGATATTCTGAGATTTATTTTCCTTGGTAGTGTTTGTTGTAGGCTTAGCAGGCCTTTCTACTAGAAGAGGCTGATCAAAGATATCAGAATTCCCTTGTTTCTTCTTTGACCTGAGGTTATACCTGTTAGGAATGATGTCTTTGGATTTCTCCCCTTTACTCAGTTCATTGATTTGACTGTTAATGAGGGATTCTTCATATGCAGACTGAGTCAAATGGGGAAGAGGGAAGGTGTCTTCAATACAATGAATTTCAGGGTCAAGTTCCCCCTTTTCCCTCTCCTCATCATTAACCAGGTTATTTTGGAGAGGGGCTTGAATCCTTTGATCATCCCTATCTATGTTCCTTTGTTCCCTTGTCATAACCTATGACACATTGTTATTAGGCCTTCTGAAACCTCTGTTATCAATATTTTGGGGATTTTTGTACATGGGCTTCCTTCTAACTCCAACCTTTCCATTCTAGCTGAAAGTGTATTTAGCATATTAGTTACTTCATTCATCTAAGGGGGAAGTGTAGAGGAACCGGATGTGGAGGCTTCCACTGTTCTTTTGGGTATTTCTCTATCATATTTATTTCTAAGTCGATCGATAGCCAAAATATTTGACTCAAATTCCACAGCATGAGCTAGGGAAGTGGCTCGCCTTTCCCTCAACAAAAGGCAGAAATTAGGGTCAAAGGCACTGGCATAAGTAATTTTGGTTGAATATTTTGAAGGATTTATCTCAGTAGGGATATTATGGTACATCTTATTGAACCTCTTGGAGAAGTCAGAGACAAACTCTCCTTCCTTTCTCTTCAAAGACCCAAACTCTATCATGTAATACATGAATTCTTTCTTATCTCCCCACTGTCTCAAGAATGCATTATCCAAAGCCTTTGTCCCATGAACAGATCCAGGAGGAAAGTCCCTAAACCATTTCCTAGCCTTTCCTTCAAGGCTATGAACAAAAATTCTCATCCATACGTATGCATGCATGATGACATGATGATCTGTAAAACTATAAAAGGCTTCAAGGTGTTCTTCTGTGGTTATATCTCCTTCGCCCATAAACTTGGGAAGCTGCTTGAGGTAGCCATCTGCTGGAAGGGAATTGAGAGGCTGAGGTAACACAAGGGGAGCATACCTATCAGCTATTATAGCCTCCATTCTAGTCATGAGGGGATTTTCTCCTGCCATAGGAATATTAGGTGGAGGAGAACTAGGAGGAGATGGGGCTTGAACAGGGGAGACTGGAACAGATCTTGCAGGAGGAAATGGAAACAGGGGAGGATTTAAAGAGGAGGATGTTGGGTTTAGTAATATAAAGGGTTGCATTATCACAACAGTAGAAACAATAATAGGAGGAGGGGTGGTAAATCCTAGGGTAGGAAAATATTCTGAATTCCTCAGTCTAGACCAGGCTGCAATGTCAAGGGAGATAGGAGTGACAAGAGTTTGTCCCTCTAGTCCCAGACCAGGAGAATAAATCTCAGTAGGAACACTCCCAAAGTTTAGAAAATGGGAAACTTAAGTAAAAGGTCTGCTAGGAAACTGAGAAGCAGATAATGGAGTTTCTAACAAAGGAAGATGAGAACTGTCAAAAATACCTGGTTCAACAATAGAAGATCCTTCTTCGAGGGCCTTTCCCTTTCTGACAAGATTCTCTGGATTTGATTCAAGTGTCTCCAAGGACAACTGCGGGGTAGACCTCATGTGTCTGCCTCTGGAAGCCACGACTGAAACAACAGGTTTGCCTCAGTGGAGTCGTCACAATGGAGTCACCAGGTGCACAGTAGCAATCTTTTAGGGCTCAGTGTCATTCAATCCTGGGGAAAATATTCAACTTCATTCCTTGGAAATGACGCCAGAAATGTTAGCGTCAGAAGTCACTCCTGGATTGTGACAGGAACAAAGCCTGATTCCCATCAATGTTATGTCACGATTGGTATATAAAAGGGTGATCGAATGGCTGCAGACCCAGAAGAATATCATTTTAACTCAGAATCCTGGGCTAGGCTATGCACAAGCAGGTGAGGTCTTGATCTAACTTTAGTTAGTAAGTTGTAATAAGGGTGAGTAGGAGGAAGACTTCAAAGAGAAACTGCAAAGGTCTGTTGTAGGCATCAAACTTCCAACAACCTGTAGAAGAAAGAAAAAACACTGAAATGTGCCAGGATGACACAATTACAGTAACACAATGATCATACCTGCATCACGGTGGCTACTATAACAACTCGCTTGAATCGTTCAATGAGCTACTCAGGGTAAGAGGAAGAAAAAGACAAAGGAGATTAATTTAAAACTAGTGAACACACTGTCATGATCAAACACACATCACACAACATAATCACCCTCGACTGGACCTGCCAACTCTGAGTGTCTTAAAAAAAAGCTTACAGAGAGATAGAGAGAAGTTGAATTTCATTAAAGATGAGGTCTCAGATAAATCTCATAACTAGAGAACCCAAAATTTCATTAAAGCCTTACAATTCGAGAGCATAGCTCAACCATCGATAGATACCAAAATGAAAAAAATGCCTACATATACTTGGAACTGACTCAGGCACTGAAGGCACGATCACGTCATGAGTTCAAGGCTTAACATCGAGGAGATTCTTTGTCAAGCTGCACATGCAGATGTTGGGTAGACTGATCATGCAGTCTTCTGTCAAATGTGATCCTTGTCAGGATAGACTGATAGTCTGCCTCTGTGCTTTGTCCTTTCCCGACCTTCTATTTATGGAAGGAGACGATGTTCAACTACCCTCAACTACCTCAATAACGTATCTCTTGGGATTGGGTAAGGCCCGATCAACTCTGCCCCTGTAGGACATGGCGGTCTCCCTTTGNTGGATGAGGATCTGACGAGGAGGGTGAAGGTGCCAACACTGTGAAGGTGAGATGGGGGGTGCTTATGTGGAAGTGATACAGAGGTAGGGGACAACGAATGGAAAAAGGCGTTGCGGTGGACGTGACTGGGAGAGAGAGACAAATGGTAGGAGGTGAGAGGACAATGCGCTGAGGAGGGGCCATGTGGATGGATGTGGAAAAATACGTGGGATTTGAGGTGAGATATATAAGAGGCAGAGAAGCAGAGGGCCATGTCACCATCCGATGAGGTGATGTGCCCCGGGAAGGTGACGAGGAAGCCGTAATGCGAAGGGTCAGAGAGAAGGGACATGACACTTGGGAGAGAAGAGGACACGCTTCTTATGATGGAGAAACATGGAAGGGAGAAGGACAGGTGTCGGAAGGAAAGAGGGAGCGAAGGGGAAAGGGATATACCTGGATGGATGACTGAGATCCATATTTAGATGTGGGGCCCCTTCTGGCCTGGACCCTCCACCATGCGTCCTACGATCGGATGACTTAGACTAAATCATGGAATATGGTCATTATCTCTTGTGCTAAACCTTGGGCGGCTCCGTTGAACGCAATTTCCCGATGATCGTTGATCTTCCATGTCGATGGATCCTCGCCGTTGAAAGGAAATATTTGCCTGCTCGCTTGATTTTAGGACCGACATGGACTTTTTTGAGTATTTTCTTTCGCACTCATGGTTGCAGCCTTAGAGAAAATTTATTTGATGGGCTTTTAAGCCCCGTTTCTTCGCATTTAACACCAAGGGCCCGAAACTAGAGAGAAACAACCCCCTTGCAAGAATTTGTGCTAACAACGATTTTCAAAGTAGTGAAGATTATTACGCCATTGGTGGATACTCTTTCTCGAGTGATAAATTAAAAATCAACAATGTTGATGTTGATTTTCTTCCAAGTGAGGATTTTCAAGATATTGATGAAGGTTTTCAAGGCAATAAAAAAGATGGTGAAAATTTTCACTCAAGTGGGGATTTTGAAAGCAATGAAGATGATTATGTCAATGGTGGACGCAATGTTGATGATGATTTTCCTCCAAATCATTATGTTGATGATGATGTTCTCAATCATTCAGCTGCAACAAATCAAGGTGATCGACATTCTCTAGTTCAGTCTCCTGACAATGTTTTGCTTGATACTCCTTGTGGTGATAAGAAAAATCATTATAGTGAGGATGATGAAATAGTGGAGACATTGCAAAGAAACATTGTGTCTAGGACTATGCTTATACCTTTTTATATCAATCCAAATCATTCTAGTTATACAAGGTCTAGGAAAGAATTTCTCACTAAATCAATTTCCATAAGTGAATTGATTTCAAATGAATGTTGTCAAAAGAATTGTTTGAAAAGCATGTACTACATGTATTCCTTGAATAAAAGGAAGACATATTTTTCAATGGATAAGAGCATGAAAAATTCATATTTGATGGGGTGCATGATATCCACCAAATACGAGATATGATTATTGCATTGGGAATATTTTACTTTGCAGAAAGGCTTTCAAAAAACTTCACTCAATTGGTAATCTTTGTCTATCAAGAATCCATAAAAGGTTGGAAAAAGATCCATCATTTTATTCAAAGGTACATCATGGATGAGAGAGTGGGCCATTCAAAAACACTACATTGTCATGGATGAGTGATTTCTTTTCCAAACATGGAGAGTGTATGCCAGATAGAGACACAATACATATTCCAAATAATTTTTCAAGGAGGGAAAACTACAACTTGTACAAAGGATAAGCTGAAGGTGTTGAAGGAAATGGTAATTTTATTACATATGCATATTTTACAAGAATATGGAAGAAACAATTTAATAATGTCTATATTCCTAAGAATTCAAGGATGGGGATTTGTAGTACATGTGCTACTCTTAAATCAATAAGAGATAAATCTGAAGGGCAAAAAGAGGTATGTATTTATTATTTTGTTTTTTTTAAATTGAATAGTTATCAACTATGAAAACATACGATCAATATTTTCATTTTATGTCATGTGCAGATTCCATAATCAAAGCACTTCAAGAACATTAGAATCAACAATCAAGTGAAATAAAAAAGATGTACAAACATCGGAATAAGTGTTATGATGCTCCAAACAAATATTTAGGTATGATAATTAATGGCATGGACCAACATAAAACACTTCTAGCACATTTTGTCCGTACACCCAAAAATTTACAAGAAGAGAATTTCATTCAATTTCACTTGGTTGGTTGTATGGTTTTCAATGGAAAAATGTGTCCAAGGGTTTAATTCACAGCTCCAAATATTCATAATGATGAAAATATGACCATCACCATAATTCATCATGTGCTCACTCACTGGTCTGGAAATCTTCCTTAAGTTCTCTATCTACAGTTGGACAAAACTAGTCGTCAAAATAAAAATCAAATTGTGTTTGGATATCTAAGCATACTTGTTGAAATGAGAATATTTCAAATGGTGAAAGTTGGTTTCCTTCTTGTTGGACACACTCATGATCATATTAATCAAATGTTCAGTCATTTTTTAGTAACATTGAAGAGGAAAAATGTTGGAAGTCTACCATCATTGATTGAATGTATTAAGAAAGCATACATTCCAAAGCCTGCTTTTCATATATTAGAAGAAACTGTTGACATGCAGAGATTTATTCAGGGATCGCATCGTGAAGAAAAATATATTGAGCAACTTAATGACATTATCTTCCAACATTAATTTTGTTTCCAAAAAATTGATGGGAAAACACTTATATGGGGAAAGCAGTATTCAACTACTACATAAAGGGGCCCTATTGATGGGTTTAAGTGACACACTGCCAACTGGAAGGTCAAATCCGGACCGAGGTTGTCTAAATAACCCAAGACATTTGGAGTGAGATGACCTGACGGGTTTAACAACTCTGCTGGCCGACTAAAATCCTAAAATGACAAAAATAAAGGAAACTAATCTAAAATAAACTACGATACTATGTACATGAATTTAATTATTTACAAGTGTTAAAACAAAAACATGATCAGGTGATTATGAATAGGGTATTTACAGTTTGCAAGTTTTTGGTGGATGTCTTGCGAAATCAATGTTTTTTGCAATTGTTTATGTAGTAGATAAAGAAAGCACATACATTTTATATTTTCTGTTTAATAATTTAAAATCTAAGAACTCACACATACTAATAAGACATAATTTGAAACAAGAACAAAATAACAGTCAAAGCCAATTTAAACTATTCCTATTTCATTAATAAATAAACTAATAACATAAATAGAATATGAGTAAAAATAACCTGAGATTAATCAACTAATGAGTTTATGTCTCCACGCAATTCAAACTCCCAACTATCTTGCCTGTGAGAAAAATCTGTAACAGGCTTGTGCTAACGTTCCCAGAATAAACTCAAAGGTATTTTTTGGAGCAAAAATATAAGAGCAGAGTAATAAACATATAGATCTAGTGATCTTGTAACGATGAATAATTATAGAAAAAAAATTTTAATATAAAGCATTCATGTAATACATCACTTAACATCAAGCATAAATCAATGATATTTAAATGAAATAATGATCACAGATGTAATATATGAACAACAAATTACATACATAATTTGAAGTGATGAATAAAATGAAATATCATATGTTGATAAGACTAAAGCTGTATAAAATATTCACATTCCATAATATAAAAGGTCTAAAGCCGAGGAGTGAACAACTTGTCCATATAGTCTTGAAAGTTACATGTCCATAATGCGTCCAAATCAAAGATGTTTGTACTAGCAAGAGTGAACAATATTTAAACTAGTTCAGGATCCAAATACTCATATCATACAAGATAGAGTTGAATCCCCCAAAATCAAATAATATTACAAAAATAGTGAACTAGAAACCACTCATACATGAGTTGGTTTGTTCAAAACTAAACCAAAGTTTTATAAAACATAAAAATGGGAGAAACTATTGAACATTTGAGCATATAATTCAAAGTGTTTGTTCGATTCAATCAACATCATAATCTTCCATTTCCTGTGAATAACAAAACCGATTTGATATATTAGAAAAACAATTACTAACCACTAATTATTATTCAAAAGAGACTCACTATAGAATCATAGATTCTATAGCTAGTCTTATTTTTAGAAAATGAAATCAAAATTTAAATCTACCTATTTTGACTTTGATAGAAGAATTGAATGAAATAAAAAACAAAAATCGTTTTACCATTAAAAATTAGCCAAAGAGGGATCTCACAGTTCAGAATTTATAATTGCTTTGAAACTGGTTGTGTTCTTAATGATTATATTTTCATCCCTCTTGAATCATTTATTCTCCCTCTCTTTGTGTGTCTTTAGGTCAAGGTTCTCTTGTTTCAACAGAGCATTCTAAGAAGCCAAGCCTTTAATTCGGGACCGTAAGAGTGGAACATCTATATAGTAATGCTCTATCCAGTCGAGGCAACTATCACAGTGCACTGGGGAAATGGTAGATCGACGTGGGACACAATCGACAAGCGATGCTTCATTTTTACTTGTGGTTCATTCCATGTCACGCCCGATACCGAAAAATCCTTCTTTACCCTTAAGACATAGGGGAAAATTGGTCACGAAATCATACTGTTTAACATGGGTAATAACCTCTCTCCTGGAACACTGATTTTTTGGGTCTTCACAAGACAAGAAATCCTCTATCTCACTATCTGAACATCAATCATTGATCTCGATCAGATCGATTGATCTCATATGATTACCTTTTTGATTTCTTAGTTTTCTAGAAATCAAATGACCAACATTCTTATTCCTGAAACTTAAATACGTGCTCTGTAGTTTCTTTCCTTTACGGAAATTCTTGACAACAAGATTATCATATATGTTTAAACTAGAATCGTTCATAGTCACAGGAGGATTTTTTTCTTTTAATTAAAAAATAACTTGTTCCAGAGATATTCCAGGTGAAAACCTACATGGTAATTCTTTATCCACAAGGGTTTCATTATCAACAAAAACTGGTCCAATAAATTCTGGTCCATCAATTGAATTAACGAACTGTCTTTCAGCTACTGGTTTGTCTGAGTTAGGGTTTGTAGTTAAAATAGGGTTGGTTGTAGCGTCGGCTTGAGTGAATCCATTTATTATCAAAAAGGTTTCCCAATTGTCACCTATCTTCAACAGGTGATAAACCAACAAGATTTTAATGAGTCCATGGTGAAACAGACTCAAATTAATACCTTGTCGCTTATAACACTTGGACATTTTGTAAAGACTCATCAACAGGTAAAAAGGCATATCCAACTCAAACCCTATGAAATTCATAAGCAAACGAATGTGGTACAGAAAAACCAACCCATATTGGCCTTCACACATAACAAACTGCTTCAGAATTAATAGGAGACTATGCCATCTAGGTTTTAACAGAGTGATAGGAATACCTTTTATACAACAAGTGGTCTTACGGGAAGCCATGACTAAACTCCATGGGAAATCTTATATCTTAACATTCTTAAACCACCTCTCACCTTTAGATGGGAGTCATGTCACCTTGCTCATGAAATCCGCTATTAATTCCAACTGTATATCCCCTATCTTGGCCTTAAAACTATCGAAATTCTTTGCAAATGCTTTAGCGACCGAGAGGTTGTAGCCTTCAAACTTTTTGAGGAACACATCCCACCCATGTGCCTTTAGGTTGTCAATAATGTCATCATGGGATAGAAAAGCTTGGCATCTGTTCATCTCGATATGAATGATGGGTGCCATTACCACTGTGATAAGGATACAACATAAATCACCAGGGCTAGGTTTAGGTTCCCAATGGATGAGAAACAGAGAAAGGTCTAAACAGGATGTAATAGCACGAAAATCGTAGAGTCTGAGGGATATCATAACTCAAACAAGATAATTAGAGAAAATGAAAACCAGAAGGTTCATAAGACTCCAAGCCATTTCTCACGATAAGTGCCAAACCATATAGGGTACAAAACCCTATATGCATCATGAATGGTCTCATTAATGTTTCGAGCTAGCAAGGTAAGATGAAAACGTTAGTACAACATGCATGTACTCATTTGCATGAATGATGATACGGCAATTGAACTCATGAGAATAGTATCAATAGTTAACCAAAGTTCTTGTGCATTAAAAAATCTCCACAACGAACTATAGAACCAATGAATTCATAATAACCATAATACACAAATTTCGATAGTGGATTAATCAACCATTTCATAAGATTTGAATTTTAATGATATATGGGTGACTTTTAAACCAATATTTAATAGGTAAAAAGATTATGAAACCAAGCTAAGTTCTATGTTTAAATTCATGCTTACATTCATGAATTAAAAATAAAACAAATGAAAAATGCAAACGACAAAAACTCAATAAGGTAAACTTAACCCGATCATCGCCTCGAAACTTAGAAACATAAACATTTACAAATAGAAGGTGATGGAAGCTACATAAAGGTATGATCTTATGAGGGGACTTTGATTAAGAATCAAAATTATTGTTGGCTTCCAACAATGGCGACAAACTGGGCGAAGTAGTTATCTATGCATCACCATAAAATTCATGTTAGGGTGAATCAGATGAAATGAATTTTTCAGAAATAGTTAACAACAATTCAAGCATACTGATCATAACTCAGAAAATAATGTAGCTTAGCATTAGATGTATTTCTATCTAAAAACAAATGTCATCGGTTATCCAACTTAGATTACGAGTGTAGCGATTGTTTATGCAGTTGACTTCAATACTGTTGATAGGGCCACTGTTGCCATCAGGCATCCATAGCCTCGGTAGAGATGTCATTTGACCCACTCTAGTACCTCTATCCTATCCAAGAGTCATTCAAACATGATACGGGACATCTTTTCACTTTGATCAAATTGAAAACAGACTTGAGGATCTTTCTTGAACCCAACATTTCTTTGCTACCAGCAGGCCTATTCAGTGCCCTGATGAAGTTGCCTTGGTATCATGCATGCATTTACCCGCTACCAGCAGACCTGTTCAGTGTCCCGACGGGTTTACATACACTTCCCACACATTACCGTGCTTTCAACCCTCTAGAATTTGTTTATAGTTTGTAGAACTTAATGATATTCAAGAGGGCGGGGTGATATTGAAAATCTTGTGGTTTGGAATGAAAAAAATTGATCTTTCACCAATTAATCTTCTGTTTTGATGACCCTCATCATGACTTGGACACTTAGATTTTGGTTAGGAAATCATCTTGAGGACAGGAAGGTAAAGTTGAGTTGTTTTTCTCAAAATAGGGACATCATTAGATGTTTATTAATGACAATCATGTATACTTGTAATTTCAATGAGAAACCAAAAAAACTTATTTGAACAGAAAACCACTTCTATTGATCTAATTTTTAGCACTTACCGCTCAGGTGCTTGGAAAGTAATCAACTACTGCTAACGAATGAAAATTTTGATTCCCCTTCCACAAATGAGATGGTGACATAGACATAATTATTCAGAAAACTCATCAAACCCAAGCAAAATGAAAAGAACCAAAATAAACAACAGAAAAGAAAATTAAAAAAAATATATTTACAAAAGAACAAAACAAAAATCATCAGGTGAAATATTTCTTGAGAGCCTGGCCATTCATTGGGAAAGTGTCTGGTTGTCCCTCCAAATTATGCAGATAGAAAGAGCTTGGTCACAATTTTTCATAAATTACAAATGGTCCCAACCACGGATTCCAGAACTTGTTGTGTTCCCCCTTACCCTCATGAGATTTATCCCACTTAAGAACTAGATCTCCTACATTGAAATTCCTATCTGAAGAAGAATTTGAATCAAACTAGATTTTTACAATTTGTTGATGCTAATCCAGTTTCTGCTTTTCTTATGTTCTTACTTCCTCTAATTTTAATAAGGCATTTATTCGATTTTCTAGAGGAGGTCACTACTCTTCTTGAACTTTTTGAGACAATTGCAGAGAAGGAAGTAAAACATGCAGAGGGAGAATTGCTTCTCTTCCGTAGACGAGGAAGAAAGGGGAATTACCAATAAAGGATTTTGGGGTCACCCTATCATCCCAAAGCACATTATACAGTGCATTGTGCCAGTTCTTGTGATTTTATGAAACTGTCATTTTAATAATCTTGATTAAATTTTAATTTGTTGATTCTGCTAAGCCATTTCCTTGAGGGTAGTAGCTTGCAAAATAATTCAGTTTAATCCATTTTTCAAAAGCAAAAACGTTCATATCAAGGGATGAAAAGTAAGAGGTGTTATCAAAAACCAAATATTCAAGAATGTTGAATCAAGTGATGATATGAGATCTCATGAAGGATACTACCTGATTTGTGTTCACCACTTTTAAAGGTATAGCTTCAGACCATCTAGTAAAATAATCCATTGATGTAAGGATATACTTGTGTTGTTGTGTGTTAGCACTCTGTAAATTTTCGGGAGGTTGACAAAGAAGGAATCCACAGAGGTAACTTTATCCAACCGCTTTTAAAGCTGGGATCTAGCCCTTCCAGCTTCAGAGAGGGATCTCTCTATATGATTTAGCTTTGTTTTAATCTAGATATTAGGCTGGGTAAAGGGACAAGTATGTTTTGTGGTAAAGGGTTTATAAATTGGTTGAAACAATCTACACATCCATTGGGATATGGGGTATGTGTTTAATTAGATACGAGATACAACCAGAAACGCTAAAGAAGATTTTCACAGGGAGAGATAATACATTCACTGGATCTTTAGTAATTAAAATGATGGACAGAAGAAAAGATAAGGAAAATAACTTCAACTAAGAAGCGATTAAGAATTTCTTAATTGAAAATATTAGAAGATAAACATTTAAATCTTCAGAATCGGAAACAGGGTATCCAAGATAAATCCTACAACGTTACGCTATTCATAAAGATTAGTTACAGAAAACAAAATGATTACGGAGAAAGAAAACATTCAACTTAGAAGATCAACGTCACCAGTGAACATACGCAAGAATCCTGTAAAAGTGTCTCTTCTTTATTAATGGTAGATCTCTTCAAAAATAGTACAGTTTAATAGCAACGGGCTGTGCGAATCAACAACCCTCAATACTTCGAGAGTTGAATTATTTATAATTCAGATTACAAACGTTCCTGCCATAACTGATCAGGACGTGCTCATTCTATTTTTAGTCTAACTACTTTAACTAATCAAAAACTGTTTGATGAATCAGTACAACTGCTTGCGGAAATTTCTGGGGTAGGCTGTTGGCGTGGTGCCTTCACAACCTCTTTTGAATGGAC
Source organism: Picea engelmannii (assembly GCA_009831015.1). Taxonomy (NCBI): domain Eukaryota; kingdom Viridiplantae; phylum Streptophyta; class Pinopsida; order Pinales; family Pinaceae; genus Picea; species Picea engelmannii. Next base: position 150,634 of record ML794884.1, on the reverse strand, counting down.
AGGTGACTGGACAGTGACAGTTCATCTGCTAATCTAGAAGATCACACAGTTCTTCCCATCGGAGATGACTTGGCACTGTGACTTTAAGTAATCTCCGATATACTTCATCCATGTCTGTATATTTGGCAAATGTAGGCTTAATGAGGAATACATATCTAATCTCGTGTTGAATACCAATATCCCACTGCAGGGCATCCATGAATGCTTTTCCCGTGATGCTCCCTTGTACCCCTGCAAACTTAGAATTCTCCTTGGACACTTCAGCTAATCTCTTCTTGTAATCAGGGAGTGTCATTAGCTTGTCATTAATGACCTTTAGACCAGGTAGTCCTTTCTTTTGGAGAGCATCAATCTTGTTGAAGAACTTCTGTACTCCCTGATCCATGACTTGAAATTTTTCCTCGAGCTGAAGCATTAGAATTCTCTTGGTTAAAACCCTTTTTAACTCAAGTATAGTCTCTGTTTTGTCCTCGATTTTTAGTTCTTCAAGTTCCTCCCTGGACTTGGAATTCAGAAACCTGATGATCTCATTTTCTTATGTTGGCATGTCTCCCAGCTCTACTCTGATTTTCTCCACAGCCTCCTTACTCCTCTGGAGCAACTCATTTTGTTCAAACATGATTTGAATCATTGACCATATTTCATTGATGGAGTTGGTGATATCTATCCATACAATCTCTTTGACCTCAGCCAAAGACTTCCCTGCCATTGTCTGTTTTTGGAGCTGCTATAACTCCTTCCTGATTTGCTCATTCACTTGCTTTTCTCTTGATAGGCTTGTCTGGAAAGAAGTTTTGAGCTCTCGGAGGTTCTCTACTTCTTTCTTGAGGCTGCTGATTTCTGACTCTTGCAGGTTCATCCTCTCCATGGACTTGGCCAGGTCTGTTGTTCCTTCTGGTAGTGGCACAGATGTTGCAGATGGAATGACTGTCACTGTAGCTGTGCTCAGACCTACAATTGGGATAACACTCAATGGAATGCCTTCCATTGGATTCATATGCTCCTTCTCCTTTAGCAGTCTCTCCATCTCAGCCTCCATCTCTTTTAGCTGAGCATTCTGCTCCATGAGTAACTTCAACATCTCATCCTTTTCACCTTCCTTTTTTGTTATCTCCTTGGCCTGCGAGTCCTCTGTGGGCGGGAGTTTCAGCTGTTTCCTTAAGTATGCGATGTCAACATTTTTCTTTTTTATCATCTCTTCAGCAGCCTTGACATTCTTTGGGTCATAACCAATTTTGAGGACCATCTCCTCCAGCGTTTTGATCCTGTTGTCTTTCACAAAAGATGATATTTTCTCCAGCTTGAGTTGGGTCTGAGCGTTGCTTAAAGACACTTGAAACTTTGCTGCAGAAGCTGAAGCGTGAGCCAATGTGTGGAAAACCATATCTCCTATTTGTTTATGCAAATCCATATGATCTTCCGGATGCACGTCTTTCGCATGGAACTCGAAAGTGGCCCTTTTGTAATTTGAGATCACCTTGGGATCCGGTACATGTGCTTGTAGATAAGCCATATGAATCCTACCCTTTTCTGTGTCAAATGCCGAAAGAAGCCTATGCTGAGCTGTGGAAGACTACTTCTGAAACTGTGCATAAGTGTTGCTAGTGAGGGTCTGGTTCTTCTTCTTGATCAATTCATATTTCTCGAAAATGCCCAACTTGGGCCCAGTTTTGCTTGGTGGGGTATCCATGGGAGAATATGTGGATTTCCTCGGTATTGCTGTTGTGATTTCTTTAAGTTGGCTCGAACTGAAAGGTAGAGTGACTCGTTTGACCCCTGTGGTAGTTACTATGACATTCGGGACTTCTTGTTCTATTGTCGCGCCAGATGTTGGAACTGTCCTTGGCCTCTTGGTGTGCATATTGAACTCCTCTGATGACACCTCTGTTACAGGAGGAGATGACTCCTGTCGGGGCCTCTTCTCCTTGGGGACCTGGGGTGTGGTAGTAGGTGGCACACTCATCGAGGGCACCTGCTGTTCCGCTTCAAATTGCTTTTCCACATCCACTTGTTGTTCCACGTCCATCAAAGTATCGGGCATCCAAACCGTTTGATTTACAAATTTCTCAATCTCTGGCTTGGGCTCATGAGCATATGGGACATTCTTATTTTTCACTCTCATTTCAGAAATGATCCCACATGGATCATAGTGCCAGATGAAACTTGTGAAGAACTTCATCTCCTTTAACATTTTGTCCGCTTCCTCTCCTACGCCTCGACTATTGCAGATGAAAGAACCAATCTGCCCCTTGATCCAAAATTGCTGCTTCTTCTTCAGGGAAACAAAGTGAATATCGTCTGAATTCATTATCTGCCTAATATATTCTAATGCAAAAACTCTTACCGGTACATATCTCGGCAGCTTGTAGGGTGCCAATTCACACCCGAAAACTCTGATCTCAGTATGATTTTGATACAAGAACCAGTCTCCTGTCTTTGCATTGTCCGAGAGGTGTAGAATTCTCTAGACCTCTTCATTTATTCGTGGCTCAGGCCTGCTGCTCAGCATGCCTACCACCGGGTGATAGAACAAATCAATGAAAACCTTGAAGTTGTACTCTGTGGAGTTATGCTTCAGGAGAGAAGTCCATGCAGTGACTGGTTGGGGCCTTCCGTCTGCGTCCATCTTCTGCATGGAGAAACTGAATCTGTCAGCTTGAAAATAAATGAACATATATGCCAGTATAGAAGAATATCTGAACATCCCCTCTGTGAGAAAATTCACGAATTGTTCGTGAATATTATCGGCTAAGAAGGTGTTGTAGTCGAACTGTGTTGTGGGCTTTTCATCGTTTGAGAAAATGGATAGAAAGCCCAAGATGGGCTCGTCTACCCATTGATCAGAATAGTAACCAAGAAGGGCACATAGGGAAGAAATGATTTGATTTCCTTTGGTGGAAAACATGGAAGAAGGATAAGGGGGGTTAGTGGAAGGGAGTTGAGCAGAAGTGGGGAGAAAAAGCTCAAAAATATGAGCTCTCTGAGGAAATGTCATTTTCTGATATAACTCAGTGAGGATTTCTAAATTGAATGGGGACGCAGATTCAACACGGGGTATTTGCATCATCTGGTCAATATCTTCGGGGGTGATGAAAAAGAGGACGTCTCCGGACGAAGAAACAATGGCTTTCTGGTCGGGGACGTAATGGGCTTGGCATTTGAGGGCGAATTCTGGGAAATGATGAATCTGGGGAAAGAGATACAGGGGAAAATTGGACTCCCAGAGTCCAATTTCATCGCTCTGATCCAGGAACACCTCTCGGAGCCATGAATGAAGATCTGAAAAGTCGAAGTCGCAAATGGTATCTGTGATCAGTCGATCTTTATCGACCAAGGGAATTTTGTCTAAGTCGACAGGAGGAGGAAGAAAAGGATTCTCTTCTCCTTTCGATTGTCTTGGCTTCGACACCATCTCAGCAACTGTAGCTGCAATAAAATGATGTTAGTGGGGAATACTGACTGTAGGTGAAAGTGGCAGAAAAGCAATGGAGACGTAAGAGTAAAATTTTTTGGTGCGAAGGACGAATAGTGCATGAAGAGGGAAAACAATAGTTTTATTTAAAATTGGGTCGGTTGAATGCGGGAAAACAGTCAGCATGACAACGAGTATATTATCCAATTATTAATGGACAACGGGCCACCTGGGGGTGATATGGCAGGTGACGGTGGCCAAAACATACAGAGGGTTGACGTGGTTTCTCAGGATTGGCGGTGATGGAAAGTAAAAGTCGCCATAAGGGGCTGATCATGAGTGGAAAGGTAAAGGCCTGACAGCAGGGACTGACAACAGTTATGGGATGTGACACGACCCCGGGGACAAGTGGGACTAGTGGACTCAGTGGAGGATGACGTCCATGAGTGACGAGTTATTAGATAGCATGTGAGGGATGTGACTTGAGAACCAATAGATAGACGCCATGAATGACCAGGGGCCCGCTGAAGGAAAATATATTTTTCGGACCCCCCCCCTCCATTAAAGGTAGTACACGAAGGGGGGTCCGAAATTCATTTTGATCCATTGATCTACACACTGTTTCCTGGACACAGATCTTAGCACGCTCCTTAATACCCATTCCGGACCCCCCCCCCTCCATTAAAGGCAGAGCGGAGGGGGGGGGGGTCTGGAATTCCATGTGAACCGTAGATTTAAGCACTTTGTCCTAGGTCGTCTAGATGTGCACCCAAGTTATTACCGGTTACGGACCCCCCCCTCCGTTAAAGGCAGAACGGGAGGGGGCGTCCGGAATCCAATATGGGCTGTGCATGCACGTGCTCTTTTCTAGACCATCCAGATCTGCGTAAATATTATCGCCGATTTCGGACCCCGCCCCCCCTTGGTTAAAAGCAGAACACTAGGGGGGGGTCCGGAATTCTCTATGAGTCGTTGATCAAAGCGCCGCGATCTGGACCATTGGGAAGTGCATGTAACATAAACCATGAGCGGAGAAAAAGGGGCTTGGGGAAAACTTATGATAAATCATTTTATGGGTTTTTTCTTCAAATTTCAAAGAGATACCACCATGGGGTTTCGAACAAACTATCCTTAGGCATTTGGGACATGGTGTAACATCTTTATGATCCGTTTTCATGGGGGATGAAGCAAATGAAACAACTAACCTACATGCTAATCCTATCTCCTAGGACAATTAACCCAGATTAAACTATTGGGTTAAGAAATTACTCTACCTAAGGGCTATCTGACCAGGATTAGACAGTCTGGTCAAATTTATTCACTAATCTAACCTAAGGGCTATCTGACCAGGATTAGACAGTCTGGTCAAATTCATTCACTAACCTATCAACATTGAAAATTTAAAAGAACTTGGTCATGTTTGAAAGGTATGACCAAGTCACTATTATTGCATGGGGATTTTGTTTCAATTCTTTTATGCCCTCTTTTCCTTTCTTTTCTTTTCTTTGTCTTTTTATTGCAAATTATTTGAAGAATGAAATATCATTTGTCAACAAAATCACTAGATACAGATAATATCCATAATATCCAAGTCATAAGTTGATTCCCATAATTTATGGGGTGATAACAGCGGCTCCACCTGGGGATGGTACTTGCCCTGTTAAGTGCCAAGAATACAGTTTCCTGTCACTCTGAACATATCTGTCTAGTAGTCTTCTTTGGTCTTATTCTATGGAAAATTTCATAAAAACAGTGATCAGCAGCTTAGGGCCTTCTCTTCGGGCTTCAACCAACTAACCAATGTTCCTCACTCAGAAAATGCAAGTAAAGACTAAAAATTAAAATTGGTATGTACAATGGAGAGTGAGTTCTTCAAATCTTTGACTGCGGTGGGACGTAATGTTTCAGCATCCTGCCATTCACTGGTGCTCCTGGCAGATCTGACCCATCAACATTGTTTAACAAAAAGGCATTGTTTCCTCTGAAAGCTTGGATTGTATATGGCCCTGTCCACAGGTTATCAAACTTTCCATGTTTACCTTTGTGTTCATTCCTGGCATCGCATCTCAACACCAAGTCTCCCAACTCAAAATCATCCTCCTTGGTTCGTTTATCGAAGATCTTCTTGATGTTTTCTTGGATGACCTGGGTTTTGTTGAAAACTTCTTCTCTGGTCTGCTGCAAATGAATCATTTGGTTGATTCATCTCTGTGAATCATTTGGCTCATCTTGCACATCTTGAAGTAATTTCATAACAGGGACTCCTAGAGAAGTAGGGAAAACTGCCTCCGTACCATAGACCAACTGGTAAGGTGACATGCCAATCGACCTTTTGGTGGTCAATCTATCTGCCCACAAAGCAAATACCAACTTATCGTGCCATGATTTTTTGTTTTCCTGCAATGTTTTCTTGATGATATTCACCAAAGTTTTTTTTGAAGACTCTGCCAAGCCATTTCCCTGAGGGTAGTAGGCTGTGGAATGCCCCAAGCCGATGTGGTATCGGTTGCATAAATCTATGACTTGCTTCCAACGAAAGGCAGCTGCATTGTCAGTAATGATCTTTCTAGGACAACCAAAATGAGATAAAATATTGTTTTCAAGGAATTTTATAATTACTGAGTCAATAGCTTGCCTACTCGGTATCGCCTCTATCCATTTGGTAAAATAATCAGTGGCAGTAAGAATCCACCTATGCTGGCCTGAGGAAGGGGGGTGTATCTCTCCAATGAAATCGAGCCCCCATTGCTGGAAAGGAGCTTCAACTGATATAGGTTTCAGAGGTAAAGGAAGGAGTTTCCTTTTTCCTTCAAACAGTTGACACTGGTGACATGTTGTTACTTTCTGATGTACCTCTGCAAACAAGGTGGGCCAGTAAAACCCAGCTCTGAGTATTTTGTTGGCTGTAACCTTCTAGTTCAAATGGCCACCACATTCTCCTGCATGAAACTCCTGCAACACTTTATCAGCCTCATCTTTCAGTAAACAATTTAAAAGAATACTTGCAGGGTCTTTCCAATATAAATTTCCTTCTAGAATACAGAATTTCAATGCCTTCAACTTTAAAAATCTAGCTTTAGTCTTAGCTAAACCAGGGGGAGCTTGTAAATTTTGTAGTACAAATATTAGGTCTGCATACCATGGAGAGTTTAGAAATACCTCTCTAACGTTTGGACTCGCCATCTCACCCTGTTCATCTGCCAAATCTAGAAAATTAATGTCAAGAGCCTGGAATTTAGATTCAACCATCAGTTTAGCAAGGTCTTGGCCTTTGATCAGTTTTGTGGGCTTAATCTCTATGTCATATTCTAGAATAACTGCAATCCATTTTCCCCTTCTTCCATCAGGGTTTTCCTCTGTTAGGATATCCTTTACTACCAAGTTTGGAACATAAGCTATGGTGTGGGAATGCAGAATATAGACCCTGAAGTCCTTTATAGATTTCACCAAAGAAAAAGCTTGCTTCTCCATGATTTTGTAGTTCAGGGCAGCATCTCTTAGAGCTTTACTGAAGAAAGCTATGGGTTGTTGATACCCTTCGCTGTTCTTCTACAGTAACACTGCTGCTATAGTGTGTTTAGAAGCATAAGAAAAGAGATAAAAATCTTTAGTGAAATCGGGACTGATCAAAACTGGGGCTTCTGTAAGCGCTCATTTGACTTGTTTGAAGGACTGTCTAGACCCAGAGTCCCATTTTATTTTTATGTCCCTTTTAAGCATGCTGGTAATGTTCCTGTGGAGTTCGACTAGGTTGGGAATGAATCTCCGTAGAAAGTTGATTTGTCCGATAAAAGACTGTAGTTCTTTGGGGTTTCGTGGGTGTTCTACTTTTAGTATGGCCTCTATTCTGCTGGGGTCAATTCTGATTCCATCCTTAGAGATGATATGTCCTAGAAATTTGCCTTCTTCTAACCCGAAAAGACATTTCTTAGGATTTAGAGAAATCTCAAACCTTCTACACTTCTCAAAAACTCGTCTGAGGTGTCACAGGTGTTCATCATCGGATTTGGAAAACACAGTCACATCATCTAAATAAACGACAATAAACTTACCTGCTTCTTCTACGAAGGCGATATCCATTGCCCTCTGAAACATGGCTCTTGCATTCATCAGACCAAAAGGCATCTTCACGTACATGAAAGTTCCCCATGGTGTGGTGAAAACGGTTTTATCCTGATCATCCGGGTGAACTAGGACCTGGTTGTAACCTGAGAAACCATCTAACAGAGATATTCTGCTGGATCCGACCACCCTTTGCAGGAGGTGGTCCATTTTCGGTAATGGGTAATTATCTTTCAGGGATACTTTGTTTAGATTTCGAAAATCAATACAGAGCCTGATTTCCCTAGTCTTCTTCCGTGTAGGGACTAAATTAGAGACCCACTTAGAGAATCGTAGCGGTACTATGATCTTGGCATCATACATTTTCTTGATTTATTTTCCTACCAAGGGAAGCAACTTAGGAAACAGGGTATCCAAGATAAATCCCGCAACATTACGCTATTCATAAAGATTAGTTACAGAAAAAAAAATGATTACGAAGAAAGAAAACATTCAACTTATAAGATCAACGTCACCAGTGAACATACGCAAGAATCCTGTAAAAGTGCCTCTTCTTTATTAATGGTAGGTCTCTTCAAAAATAGTACAGTTTAATAGCAACGGGCTATGCGAATCAACAACCCTCAATACTTCGAGAGTTGAAGTATTTATAATTCAGATTACAAACGTTCCTGTCATAACTGATCAGGACATGCTCATTCTATTTTTAGTCTAACTACTTTAACTAATCAAAAACTGTTTGATGACTCAATACAACTGCTTGCAGAAATTTCTGGGGTAGGCCATTGGCACGGTGCCTTTGCAACCTCTTCTGACTGGACATGTGACTGGACAGTGACAACTCATCTGCTAATCTAGAAGATCACACAGTTCTTCCCATTGGAGATGACTTGGCACTGTGACTTTAAGTAATCTCCGATATACTTCATCCATGTATGTATATTTGGCAAATGTAGGCTTAATGAGGAATACATGTCTAATATCGTGTTGGATACCAATATCCCACTGCAGGGCATCCATGAATTCTTTGCCCGTGATGCTCCCTTGTACCCCTGCAAACTTAGAACTGTCCTTGGACACTTCAGCTAATCTCTTCTTGTAATCAGGGAGTGTCATTAGCTTGTCATTAATGACCTTCAGACCAGGTAGGCCTTTCTTTTGGAGAGCATCAATCTTGTTGAAGAACTTCTGTACTCTCTGATCCATGACTTGAACTTTTTCCTCAAGATGAAGCATTAAACTTCTCTTGGTTAAAACCCTTTTTACCTCAAGTATAGTCTTTGTTCTGTCCTCGATTTTTAGTTCTTCAAGTTCCTCTCTGGTCTTGGAATTCAGAAACCTGATGATCTCATTTGCTTGTGCTGGCATGTCTCCCAGCTCTACTCTAATTTTCTCCACAGCCTCCTTGCTCCTCTGGAGAAACTCATTTTGTTCAAACATGATTTGAATCATTGGCCATATTTCATTGATGGACTTGGTGATGTCTGTCCATACAATCTCTTTGACCTCAGCCAAAGTCTTCCCTACCATTGTCTGTTTTTGGAGCTGCTGTAACTCCTTCCTGATTTGCTCATTCACCTACTTTTCTCTTGATAGGCTTGTTTGGAAAGAATTTTTGAGCTCTTGGAGGTTCTCTACTTCTTTCTTAAGCCTGCTGATTTCTGACTCTTGCAGGTTCATCCTCTCCATGGACTTGGCCAGGTCTGTTGTTCCTTCTGGTAGTGGCACAAATGTTGCATATGGAATGAATATCACTGTTGTTGTGCTCAGACCTGCAATTGGGATAGAACTCAATGGAATGCCTTCCATTGGCTTCATCTTCTCTTTCTCCTTTAGCAGTCTCTCCATCTTAGCCTCCATCTCTTTTAGCTGAGCATTCTACTCCATGAGTAACTTCAACATCTCATCCTTTTCACCTTCCTTTTCTACTATCTCCTTGGCCTGTGAGTCCTCTGTGGGTGGGAGTTTCAGTTGTTTCCTTAAGGACGCGATGTCAGCATTTTTCTTTTTTATCATCTCTTCAGCAGCCGTGATGTTCTTCGGGTCATAATCAATTTTGAGGACCAGCTCTTCCAACGTCTTGATCCTGTTGTCTTTCGCGAAAGATGATATTTTCTCCAGCTTGAGTTGGGTCTGAGCGTTGCTTAAAGACACTTGAAACTTTGCTGTAGAAGTTGAAGCATGAGCCAATGTGTGGAAAACCATATCTCCTATTTGTTTATGCAGATCCATCTGATCTACCGGATGCACGTCTTTCGCCTGGAACTCAAAAGTGGCCCTTTTGTAATCTGAGATCACCTTGGGATCCAGTACCTGTGCTTGTAGATAAGCCATATGCATCCTACCCTTTTCTGTGTCAAATGTCAAAAGAAGCCTATGCTGAGATGTGGAAGACACTGGTGACATGTTGTTACTTTCTGATGTACCTCTGCAAACAAGGTGGGCCAGTAAAACCCAGTGCTGAGTATTTTGTTGGCTGTAACCTTCCAGTTCAAATGGCCACCACATTCTCCTGCATGAAACTCCTGCAACACTTTATCAACATCATATTTCAGTAAACAATTTAAAAGAATACCTGCAGGGTCTTTCCAATATAAATTTTCTTCTAGAATATAGAATTTCAATGCCTTAAACTTTAAAAATCTAGCTTTAGTCTTAGCTAAACTAGGGGGAGCTTGAAATTTTGTAGTACGAATATTAGGTTTTCATACCATGGAGAGTTTAGAAATACCTCTCTAACATTTGGAGTCACCATCTCGCCCTGTTCATCTGCCACATCTAGAAAATTAATGTCAAGATCCTGGAAGTTAGATTCAGCCATCAGTTTAGCAAGGCCTTGGCCTTTGATCAATTTTGTGGGCTTAATCTCTATGTCATATTCTAGAATAAATGCAATCCATTTTCCCCTTCTTCCATCAGGGTTGTCCTGTGTTAGGATATCCTTTAATACCGAGTTTGGAACATAAGCTATGGTGTGGGAATGGAGAATGTAGACCCTGAAGTCCTTTATAGCTTTCACCAAAGCAAAATCTTGCTTCTCCATGATTTTGTAGTTCAGGGCAACATTTCTTAGAGATTTACTGAAGAAAGCTATGGGTTGTTCATACCCTCCGTTGTTCTTCTGCAGTAACACCGCTACTATAGTTTGTTCAGAAGAAAAAGAAAAGAGATAAAAATCTTTAGTGAAATCAGGACTGATCAAAACTGGGGCTTCTGTAAGCGCTCGTTTGACTTGTTCGAAGGATTGTCTAGACTCAGAGTCCCATTTTATTTTTATGTCCCTTTTAAGCATGTTTGTAATGTTCCTGAGGAGTTCGGCCAGGTTGGGAATGAATCTCCATAGAAAGTTGATTTGTCCGATAAAAGACTGTAGTTCTTTGAGGTTTCATGGGTGTTCTACTTTTAGTATGGCCTCTATTCTGCTGGGGTCGATTATGATTCCCTCCTTAGAGATGATATGTCCCAACAATTTTCCTTCTTCTAACTCAGAAAGAAATTTCTTAGGATTTAGAGAAATCCCAAACCTTGTACACTTCTCAAAAACTCGTATGAGGTGCCGCAGGTGTTCATCATCGGATTTGGAAAACACAGTCACATCATCTAAATAAACGACAATAAAATTACCCGGTTCTTCTACGAAGGCGATATCCATTGCCCTCTGAAATGTGGCTCCTGCATTCATCAGACCAAAAGGCATCTTCACGTACATGAAAGTGCCCCATGGTGTGGTGAAAGAGGTTTTATCCTGATCATCCGGGTGAACTAGGACCTGGTTGTAACCTGAGAAACCATCTAGCAGAGATATTTTGCTGGATCCGACCACCCTTTGCAGGAGGTGGTCCATTTTCGGTAATGGGTAATTATCTTTCAGGGATACTTTGTTTAGATTTCGAAAATCAATACATAGCTTGATTTCCCCGGTCTTCTTCCGTGTAGGGACTAAATTAGAGACCCACTTAGAGAATCGTAGTTGTACTATGATATTGGCATCATACATTTTCTTGATTTCTTTTTCTACCAAGGGAAGCAACTTAGGATTTATCCTCCTAAGTTTCTGCCTAAACGGTTTCTGGTCTTCCTTTATGGGAATTCTTTGTTGTATGATGCTGGTATCATAGGCTTTCAAATCTTCATAACCCCAGGAAAAAACGTCAGAATATTCTTTGAACAACTCAATGTATTTAAGCTTTTGTTCTGGGGGTAAAGATTTGGACAGTTTGACCATCCTAGGCTTCTCTTCGGTCCCTATATTACATTCTTCTACCTCTTGTCCATGGGCTTCTATTTTTGGTTTCTTAGCTACATCGTTACTGTCAAACAAATCTTCTAAAGGAACAAGCCCTCTAGGTAAAACATTTATTTTCAACTGTAAAACATCGACATCCATTTCGTCATCCCCTAATTCATCTGATTCTACGATATTAACACTATCACTTTCAAAATCCAAACTATTTACATTTTTGTCTTCATTATCTAAATCTATATTAGTACATTTAAAATCGTTTTTACATTGCAGAAAGTCATCAATCTGATCATCCTTTCCAAACACTTGCCAGTACTGGATATTGTCTGGGGCTGTGTGTCTGCATTTCACTTCAACAGTATATGGGCGAGTCGCATAGAAGGGGATCTTACAGGTAGCTGCTGACGTGGCTAATCCATCGGCCAGGATATTCTGCCCTCTCGGCATTACCTGCACGTCAACTTCGGGAAAGCACCTCAAGGCATCAAGAACAACATTCCTGTTTGGCAGAGTACTCACCTTTGATTTGCTTAATTATTAATTCAGAATCACCCCTCACCATTATCTGCTTAGCACCAAATTTTTTCACCAATTTCAGGTCGAGCATTAAAGCTTCATACTCAACAACATTATTGGTGCACTAGAAATTTAATTTGTAGGAGTGATTTTCTGAGTACCTGTTTCTGTGATTATGCAGCCATACTCCGGCTCCTTCTCCTTCTTTACTCATAGCTCCATCAAAATCCATGCTCCAGAAATCAACGGGGAATTCTTCAGTGATAACATTATTCATTTTTTCTACCTCACCGTTCTCTAGACCTTCACCTTGAGTAGATACATTTTCCATCAACCGAGTATCTTGTTCTTCCGTATCACCATCATTGTACAAGATGAATGAATCTAAATCAGAATGTGTGGAGTAAAGGGGGTAATTGTGAGGCTTTTCTTGACTACTGACCATGTACTTCATCAACGTTTCGCTATACAACCTCCTCTGCTGCCCAAAAACTGGGATAGTGGCGTAAGACATGTCCAGCTGCAGGGTTCCTTTCAACTTAGCTCCCCAAGACCTGGAGAGAAACAGTCCATACTTGGGTGGGATGTCTGCAACCACTACGTTCATTACCATGCTTTTTGCGGGGATCTGGACCAGGGTGATGCATAGGTCTTTGATTAAACCAATACATTTGACTTTGCTGGAGTCAAATGAGTGTAAATCCTTGTATGGTCTAGTGACCTCCAGTCCCAGTTTTTCCATTACTTCTTTAGGCATTAGGTTATGCGAGGCACCCGAATCCAGCATGGCATTGTGCAGTATCAAGTCATGTATTTTTAAACTGATGTAAAAAGGAGCTATCTCACCGGTATTGTCTCGACCGTCTACTTCAGGTCCGAAAATAAGTTCGCGATGATCTTCAGTAAGGTTCACAGTGTCTGAATGGGTTACTGATCCAATATTCAAGGCCTTGGTGCCTATGTCAGGTTCAATGACCAGTACTTTTATTACCTGCGAATGATACCCGTCTCTGTTCACCAACTCAGTAAGTGGGATGGGAATTTTTATTTGGGCCAATTCCCTTTCAAAACTAAAGGGTGTAAAAGTTCTTCTTTGGCTCATCGATTCTGATTCATCCCCCATGTTCTTTGGCTCAGAAGTACTAGGCGGGTTAACATGTGAATCATCATGTTACGATGGTCTTTTCAGGATGGTGATGTTTTTCTTTAAAGGAGCATCAACTTTATTCTTCTTAGGGACTTTCTCAGCAATGGTTTTTTCAGCCGCAGTTTTCTCGGGGGTCCTTCCGGCAGATGGTTCAGGGGTCTCCTTGGTTTCAACTACTTTCTTAATTTAGGTGACCTTCTTTGGACAATTCCCTTCTGCCTTCTTACTTCGTAAATTATACTGTCGGTGAACTTCCAGAATAACATTCTCAAAGGCCTGTTGTTCCGCATTTTCATCTTCTTCGCTCACCTTTGTTTGATTTAGCAAAAATAGTTCTTGCTCCTCCTGGGTGAGGAAAATAGCCTAATTGTCATGAACGCCCATGAGGTTAATGTGTGTGTCTTCCAGCTCTTCAATCATTTTTCCCCCTTCGTCGGCGTAGTTTTCTTGCAGGGGAGGTCTGATTGGTTGATCAGGACCCCTCTGATCCCTTTGATCTCTTTGATCTCTTTGTCTGATTTGAGGAGGGTTTCTTCTAAAATTGGGGTTTTGAATCTGAGGAGCAGGTGTGTTATCTCTTGGAGGGTTCCTGTCTGACACACTCACTCTTTCCAACATTAATTCTAATGTTCTAAGCATAGAATCCCATTTGGAATCAATGTTCGACGTGGATGGTTCTTCCTTGACCGTGACTCTCCTTTCTGACCTCTATCGTTCTCTTTTTGCCAATAAATTTGCCTCTACACTAATAGCACTTTTCTACATGTCCTCTAGGGTGGCGACATTTCTTTCTCTTAATTGGTAAGACATGTCAGCATCAAATCCATCTGGGAATTTAATCAATGCCAGACCCTAGGGAGGTTTGATCTCAGTTGGGATTGCATTATACAGTCGTTAAAACGGGTGCAATAATCTTGGACCGTCTCACCTTGGTTTCTCTTTATATTCTCGTATTCTGATAGTATCTGGAGAGGGTTTTTATTTACCTCCCATCTGTCAAGAAAACTTCTTTGGAACATGACAAGGTCAGGAACGGAGGCTGCAGGTAAATCTTTGAACCATTTCTTGGAGTCGCCTGTCAGACTCTGGGCAAACAATCGCATTTGCATGTCCGCCTCATCAACTTCTTGAAAGTCAAAGTAATCATTCATTTTGTCCACATGTTTTTGGGCACTCAATGGTCTGGTTACATCGAACTGTGGGAGTCTTGTCTGGTAATCTTGGGGCATGGCATGTAGTGGCGCAACCAACACCAACGAGGCATATCGAGCTTCCATGATGGGTGGAGGTGGTTGGGAAGCAACTTGGATGGTCAGAGTGGTAGCGACTGAAGACGAGGAAGAGGATGGACTGAGCGGTACTGATTTAGTGATTTGTAGTTTAATCGTGGGAGACAAGACTTCGGGGGTTCAGGGTTGTAAAGTTGTTGGGTCGAAAACAAGTCCAGTCACGAAAGTTTCAGACCGTGTTCTAACTAGGCTTTGGGGTGGAAAAGGATCAAGATCCAGGTTTTGAGAGATATCTGGTTCTCTGGAAAAATAAGGAAACTCATGCAGGGAGGTATGACTCACTGAATCGACTGCTAAGGTTTTTCGCCTGAGCAACTGCTCGGGATTATCTAACACTATCGCGTGTTCCGGGTTCGGATGAGATCGAGTATGGACTTTCTTGGAAGCCAGAACTATTTTTTGGGTTTTTATAATATATATTTTTATTTTATTTTGCAAGCCTGAAATAATATATACAAAGTCTAATCAACCGCCAAACACTACTTTCTTCCCAAAGTTTATCGTTCTTTTACGGGAAAGAAACGTGAAATTATCAATTTTTAGTTCGTTCCCCAGTATGGTCGCCATTATGTTAGCACTCTGTAAATTTCCGGGAGGTTGACAAAGAAGGAATCCACAGAGGTAACTTTATCCAACCGCTTTTAAAGTTGGGATCTAGCCCTTCTAGCTTCAGAGAGGGATCTCTCTATATGATTTAGCTTTGTTTTAATCTAGATATTAGGCTAGGTAAAGGGACAAGTATGTTTTGTGGTAAAGGGTTTATAAATTGGTTGAAACAATCTACACATCCATTGGGCTATGGGGTCTGTGTTTAATTAGATATGAGATACAACCAGAAACGTTAAAGAAGATTTTCATAGGGCGAGATAATACATTCACTGGATCTTTAGTAATTAAAATGATGGACAGAAGAAAAGATAAGGAAAATAACTTCAACTAACAAGCAGTTAAGAATTTCTTAATTTAAAATATTAGAAGATAAACATTTAAATCTTCAGAATCGGAAATAGGGTATCCAAGATAAATCCTGCAACGTTACGCTATTCATAAAGATTAGTTACAGAAAACAAAATGATTATAGAGAAAGAAAACATTCAACTTAGAAGATCAACGCCACCAGTGAACATACGCAAGAATCCTGTAAAAGTGCCTCTTCTTTATTAATGGTAGGTCTCTTAAAAAATAATACAGTTTAATAGCAACGGTTTGTGCGAATCAACAACCCTAAATACTTCGAGAGTTGAAGTATTTATAATTCAGATTACAAACGTTCCTGTCATAACTGATCACGACGTGCTCATTCTATTTTTAGTCTAACTACTTTAACTAATCAAAAACTGTTTGACGATTCAGTACAACTGCTTGCGGAAATTTCTGGGGTAGGCCGTTGGCGTGGTGCCTTTGCAACCTCTTCTGACTGGACAGGTGACTGGAAAGTGACAGCTCATCTGCTAATCTAGAAGAT
Source organism: Picea engelmannii (assembly GCA_009831015.1). NCBI lineage: Eukaryota > Viridiplantae > Streptophyta > Pinopsida > Pinales > Pinaceae > Picea > Picea engelmannii. The sequence goes on along the minus strand of ML794884.1, from coordinate 134,500 downwards.
CACACAGTTCTTCCCATCGGAGATGACTTGGCACTGTGACTTTAAGAAATCTCCGATATACTTCATCCATGTCTGTATATTTGGGAAATGTAGGCTTAATGAGGAATACATGTCTAATCTCGTGTTGGATACCAATATCCCACTGAAGGGAATCCATGAATTCTTTGCCCGTGATGCTCCCTTGTACCCCTGCAAACTTAGAACTGTCCTTGGAAACTTCAGATAATCTCTTCTTGTAATCAGGGAGTGTCATTAGCTTGTCATTAATGACCTTCAGACTAGGTAGGCCTTTCTTTTGGAGAGCATCAATCTTGTTGAAGAACTTCTGTACTCCCTGATCCATGACTTGAAATTTTTCCTCGAGCTGAAGCATTAGACTTCTCTTGGTTAAAACCCTTTTTACCTCAAGTATAGTCTCTGTTTTGTCATCGATTTTTAGTTCTTCAAGTTCCTGCCTGGTCTTGGAATTCAGAAACCTGATGATCTCATTTGCTTGTGCTGGCATGTCTCCCAGATCTAGTCTGATTTTCTCCACAGCCTCCTTGCTCCTCTGGAGCAACTCATTTTTTTCAAACATGATTTGAATCATTGGCCAGATTTCATTGATGGACTTGGTGATGTCTGTCCATACAATCTCTTTGACCTCAGCCAAAGTCTTCCCTGCCATTGTCTATTTTTGGAGCTGCTGTAACTCCTTCCTGATTTTCTCATTCACCTGCTTTTCTCTTGATAGGCTTGTCTGGAAAGAAGTTTTGAGATCTTGGAGGTTATCTACTTCTTTCTTAAGCCTGTTGATTTCTGACTCTTGCAGGTTCATCCTCTCCATGGATTTGGCCAGGTCTGTTGTTCCTTTTGGTAGCGACACGGATGTTGCAGATGGAATGACTGTCACTGTTGTTGTGCTCAGACCTGCAATTGGGATAGAAATCAATGGAATGCCTTCCATTGGCTTCATCTGATCTTTCTCCTTTAGCAGTCTCTCCATATCAACCTCCATCTCTTTTAGCTGAGCATTCTGCTCCATGAGTAACTTCAACATCTCATCCTTTTCACCTTCCTTTTCTGCTATCTCCTTGGCCTATGAGTCCTCTGTGGGCGGGAGTTTCAGTTGTTTCCTTAAGGACGCGATGTCAACATTTTTTTTTTATCATCTCTTCAGCAGCCTTAACGTTCTTCGGGTCATAACCAATTTTGAGGACCAGCTCCTCCAGCGTCTTGATCCTGTTGTCTTTCGCGAAAGATGATATTTTCTCCAGCTTGAGTTGGTTCTGAGCGTTGCTTAAAGACACTTGAAACTTTGCTGCAGAAGCTAAAGCATGAGCCAATGTGTGGAAAACCATCTCTCCTGTTTGTTTATGCAGATCCATCTGATCTGCCGGATGCACGTCTTTCGCCTGGAACTCGAAAGTGGCCCTTTTCTAATCTGAGATCACCTTGGGATCCGATACCTGTGCTTGTAGATAAGCCATATGCATCCTACACTTTTCTGTGTCAAATGCCGAAAGAAGCCTATGCTGAGCTGTGGAAGAATGCTTCCGAAACTGTGCATAAGTGATGCTAGTGAGGGTTTGGTTCTTCTTCTTGATCAATTCTTATTTCTCGAAAATTCCCAACTTGGGCCCAGTTTTTCTTGGTGGAGTATCCATGGGAGAATCTATGGATTTCCTCGGTATTGCTATTGTGATTGCTTTAATTTGGCTCGAACCAAAAGGTAGAGTGACTGGTTTGACCCCTGTGGTAGTTACTACGATAGTCGGGACTTCTTGTTCTATTGTCGCGCCAGACGTTGGAACTGTCCTTGGCCTCTTGGTGTGAATCTTGAACTCCTTTGATGACACCTCTGTTACAGGAGGAGACGACTCCTGTCGGGGCCTCTTCTCCTTGGGGACCTGGGGTTTGGTAGTAGGTGGCACACTCGTCGAGGGCACCTGCTGTTCTGCTTCAACTTGTTGTTCCACATCCACTTGTTGTTCCACGTCCATCAAAGTATCGGGCATCCAAACCGTTTGATTTGCAAATTTCTCAGTCTCTGGCTTGGGCTCATGAGCATATGGGACATTCTTGTTTTTCACTCTCATTTCCGAAATGATCCCGCATGGATCATAGTGCCAGAAGAAACTTGCGAAGAATTTCATCTCCTTTAACATTATGTCTGCTTCCTCTCCCGCACCTCGACTATTCCAGATGAAAGAACCAATCTTCCCCTTGAGCCGCAATTGCTGCTTCTTCTTCAGGGAAACAAAGTGAATATCGTCTGAATTCATTATCTACCTAATATATTCTAATGCAAAAACTCTTACCGATACATATCTCGGCATCTTGTAGGGTGCCAATTCGCACCCGAAAACTCTGATCTCAGTATGATTTTGATACAAGAACCAGTCTCCTGTCTTTGCATTGTCCGGGAGGTGTAGAATTCTCTGGACCTCTTCATTTATTCGTGGCTCAGGCCTGCCACTCAGCATCCCTACTACCGGGTGATAGAACAAATCAATGAAAACCTTGAAGCTGTACTCTGTGGAGTTATGCTTCAGGAGAGAATTCCATGCAGTGACTGGTTGGGGCCTTCCGTCTGCGTCCATCTTCTGCATGGAGAAACTGAATCTGTCAGCTTGAAAATAAATGAACATATATGTCAGTATAGAAGAATATCTTAACATCCCCTCTGTTCCAGAATTCACGAATTGTTCATGAATATTATCGGCTAAGAAGGTGTTGTAGTCGAACTGCGTTGTGGGATTTTCATCGTTTGAGAAAATGGACAGAAAGCCCAAGATGGGCTCGTCTACCCATTGATCAGAATAGTAGCCAAGCAGGGCACAAAGGGAAGAAATGATTTGATTTCCTTTGGTGGAAAACATGGAAGAAGGATAAGGGGGGTTGGTGGAAGGGAGTTGAGCAGAAGTGGGGAGAAAAAGCTAAAAAATCTGAGCTCTCTGAGGAAATGTCATTTTCTGATATAACTCAGTGAGGATTTCTAAATTGAATGGGAACGCAGATTCAGCACGGGGTATTTGCATCATCTGGTCAATATCTTCGGGGGTGATGAAAAAGAGGACGTCTCCGGACGAAGAAACAATGGCTTTCTGGTCGGGGACGTAATGGGCTTGGCATTTGAGGGCGAATTCTGGGAAATGATGAATCTGGGGAAAGAGATACAGGGGAAAATTGGACTCCCAGAGTCCAATTTCGTCGCTCTGATCCAGGAACACCTCCCGGAGACATGAATGAAGATATGAAAAGTCGAAGTCACAAATGGTATCTGCGATCAGTCGATCTTTATCGACCAAGGGAATTTTGTCTAAGTCGACAGGAGGAGGAAGAAAAGGATTCTCTTCTCCTTCTGATTGTCTTGGCTTCGACACCATATTAGAAACTGTACCTGCAATAAAATGATGTTAGTGGGGAATACTGACTGTAGGTGAAGGTGGCGGAAAAGCAATGGAGGCGTAAGAGTAAAATTTTCTGGTGCGAATGACGAATAGTGCATGAAGAGGGAAAATGATAGTTTTATTTAAAACTGGGTCAGTTGAACGCGGGAAAACGGTCAGCATGACAACGGGTATATTATCCAGTTATTAATGGACA
>ML794884.1:116382-130021 GCA_009831015.1 Picea engelmannii | reverse complement strand
GACAATTAACCCAGATTAAACTGTTGGGTTAAGAAATTACTCTACCTAAGGGCTATCTGACCAGGATTAGACAGTCTGGTCAAATTTATTCACTAATCTAACCTAAGGGCTATCTGACTAGGATTAGACAGTCTGGTCAAATTCATTCACTAACCTATCAACATTGAAAATTTAAAAGAACTTGGTCATGTTTGAAAGGTATGACCAAGTCACTATTATTGCATGGGGATTTTGTTTCAATTATTTTATGCCCTCTTTTCCTTTCTTTTCTTTTCTTTTTCTTTTTTTTGCAAATTGTTTGAAGAATGAAATATCATTTTTCGACAAAATCACTAGATACAGATAATATCCATAATATCCAAGTCATAAGTTGATTCCCATAATTTATGGGGTGATAACAGCGGCTCCACCTGGGGATGGTACTTGCCCTGTTAAGTGCCAAGAATCCAGTTTCCTGTCACTCTGAACATATCTGTCTAGTATTCTTCTTTGGTCTTATTCTATGGAAAATTTCGAAAAAACAGTGATCAGCAGCTTAGGGCCTTCTCTTCGGGCTTCAACCAACTAACCAATGTTCCTCACTCAGAAAATGCAAGTAAAGACTAAAAATTAAAATTGGTATGTACAATGGAGAGTGAGTTCTTCAAATATTTTACTGCGGTGGGACGTAATGTTTTAGCATCCTGCCATTCACTGGTTCTCCTTGCAGATCTGACCCATCAACATTGTTTAACAAAAATGCATTGTTTCCTCTGAAAGCTTGGATTGTATATGGCCCTGTCCACAAGTTGTCAAACTTTCCATGTTTACCTTTGTCTTCATTCCTGGCATCCCATCTAAACACCAAGTCTCCCATCTCAAAATCATCCTCCTTGGTTCATTTATCGAAGATCTTCTTGATGTTTTCTTGGATGACCTAGGTTTTGTTGAAAACTTCTTCTCTGGTCTGCTGCAAATGAATCATTTGGTTGATTCTTCTCTGTGAATCATTTGTCTCAGCTTGCACATATTGAAGTAATTTCATAACAGGGACAACTAGAGAAGTAGGGAAAACTACCTCCGTACCATAGACCAGCTGGTAAGGTGACATGCCAATCGACCTTTTGGTGGTCAATCTATCTGCCCACAAAGAAAATACCAACTTATCGTGCCATGATTTTTTGTTTTCCTGCAATGTTTTATTGATGATATTCACCAAAGTTTTGTTTGAAGACTCCGCCAACCCATTGCCCTGAGAGTAGTAGGTTGTGGAATGCCCCAAGCCGATGTGGTATCGGTTGCAGAAATCTATGATTTTCTTCGAACGAAAGGCAACTGCATTTTCAGTAATGATCTTTCTAGGACAACCAAAACGAGATAAAATATTGTTTTCAAGGAATTTTATAATTACTGAGTCAGTAGCTTGCCTGCTTGGTATCGCCTCTATCCATTTGGTAAAATAATCAGTGGCAGTAAGAATCCACCTATGCTGGCCTGAGGAAGGGGGGTGTATCTCTCCAATGAAATCGAGCCCCCATTGTTGGAAAGGAGCTTCAACTGATATAGGTTTCAGAGGTAAAGGAAGGATTTTCCTTTTGCCTTCAAACAGTTGACACTGGTGACATGATGTTACTTTCTGATGTACCTCTGCAAAGTACAAGGTGGGCCAGTAAAACCCATCTCTGAGTATTTTGTTGGCTGTAACCTTCCAGTTCAAATGGCCACCACATTCTCCTGCATGAAACTCCTGCAACACTTTATCAGCCTCATCTTTCAGTAAACAATTTAAAAGAATACCTGCAGGGTCTTTCCAATATAAATTTCCTTCTAGAATACAGAATTTCAATGCCTTCAACTTTAAAAATCTAGCTTTAGTCTTAGCTAAACCAGGGGGAGCTTGTAAATTTTGTAGTACGAATATTAGGTCTTCATACCATGGAGAGTTTAGAAATACCTCTCTAACGTTTGGAGTCGCCATCTCTCCCTGTTCATCTGCCACATATAGAAAATTAATGTCAAGAGCCTGGAAGTTAGATTCAGCCATCAGTTTAGCAAGGCCTTGGCCTTTGATCCATTTTTTGGGCTTAATCTCTATGTCATATTCTAGAATAACTGCAATCCATTTTCCCCTTCTTCCATCAGGGTTGTCCTGTGTTAGGATATCCTTTACTACCGAGTTTGGAACATAAGCTATGGTGTGGGAATGCAGAATGTAGACCCTGAAGTCCTTTATAGCTTTCACCAAAGCAAAAGCTTTCTTCTCCATGATTTGGTAGTTCAGGGCAGCATCTCTTAGAGATTTATTGCAGAAAGCTATGGGATGTTCATAACCTTCGTTGTTCTTCTGCAGTAACACCGCTGCTATAGTGTGTTCAGAAGCAAAAGAAAAGAGATAAAAATCTTTAGTGAAATCGGGACTGATCAAAACTGGGGCTTCTGTAAGCGCTCGTTTGACTTGTTCAAAGGATTGTCTAGACTCAGAGTCCCATTTTATTTTTATGTCCCTTTTAAGTATGTTTGTAATGTTCCTGAGGAGTTAGGCCAGGTTGGGAATGAATCTCTGTAGAAAGTTGATTTGTCCGATAAAAGACTGTAGTTCTTTGAGGTTTCGTGGGTGTTCTACTTTTAGTATGGCCTCTATTGTTCTGGGGTCAATTCTGATTCCCTCCTTAGAGATGATATGTCCCAACAATTTTCCTTCTTCTAACCCGAAAAGACATTTCTTAGGATTTAGAGAAATCCCAAACCTCCTACACTTCTCAAAAACGCATCAGAGGTGTCGCAGGTGTTCATCATCGGATTTGGAAAACATAGTCACATCATCTAAATAAACGACAATAAACTTACCTACTTCTTCTACGAAGGCGATATCCATTGCCCTCTGAAAAGTGGCTCCTGCATTCATCAGACCAAAAGGCATCTTCATGTACATGAAAGTGCCCTATGGTGTGGTGAAAGTGGTTTTATCCTGATCATCCGGGTGAACTAGGACTTGGTTGTAACCCGAGAAACCATCTAACAGAGATATTCTTCTGGATCCGACCGCCCTTTGCAAGAGGTGGTCCATTTTAGGTAATGGGTAATTATCTTTCAGGGATACTTTGTTTAGATTTCGAAAATCAATACATAGCCTGATTTCCCCGGTCTTCTTCCGTGTAGGGGCTAAATTAGAGACCCACTTAGAGAATCGTAGCGGTACTATGATCTTGACATCATACATTTTCTTGATTTCTTTTTCTACCAAGGGAAGCAACTTTGGATTTATCCTCCTAAGTTTCTGCCTAAATGGTTTCTGGTCTTCCTTTATGGGAATCCTGTCTTGTATGATGCTGGTATCATAGGATTTCAAATATTCATAACCCTAGGCAAAAACGTCAGAATATTCTTTGAACAACTCAATGTATTTAAGCTTTTGTTCTGGGGGTAAAGATTTGGACAGTTTGACCATCCTAGGCTTCTCTTCGGTCCCTATATTACATTCTTCTACCTCTTGTCCATGGGCTTCTATTTTTGGTTTCTTAGCTACATCGTTACTGTCAAACAGATCTTCTAAAGGAACAAGCCCTCTAGGTAAAACATTGATTTTCAACTGTAAAACATCGGCATCCATTTCGTCATCCCCTAATTCATCTGATTCTATGATATTAACACTATCACTTTCAAAATCCAAACTATTTACATTTTCATCTTCATTATCTAAATCTATATTAGTACATTCAAAATCGTTTTTACATTGCAGAAAGTCATCAATCTGATCATCGTTTCCAAACACTTGCCAGTACCGAATATTGTCTGGGACTGTGGGTCTGAATTTCACTTCAACAGTATATGGGCGAGTCGTGCGGAAGGGGATCTTACAGGTAGATGCTGACGTGGCTAATCCATCGGCCAGGATATTTTGCCCTCTCGGCATTACCTGCACGTCAACTTCGGGAAAGCACCTCAAGGGATCAAGAACAACATTCCTGTAGGCTCTAAGGTGCGGATGTTTGGCAGAGTAATCACCTTTTATTTTCTTAATTATTAATTCAGAATCACCCCTCACCATTATCTGCTTAGCACCAACTCTTTTCAACAATTTCAGGCCGAGCATTAAAGCTTCATACTCAGCAACATTATTGGTGCACTGGAAATTTAATTTGTAGGAATTATTTTCTGAGTACCTGTTTCTATGATTATGCAGCTAGACTCTGGCTCCTGCTCCTTCTTTACTCACAGCTCCATCAAAATACATGCTCCAGAAATCCACGAGGAATTCTTCATTGATAACCTTATTCATTTTTTCTACCTCACCGTTCTCTAGACCTTCACCTTGAATAGATACATCTTCCATCAACCAAGTATCTTGTTCTTCCGTATCACCATCATTGTACAAGATGAATGAATCTAAATCAGAATGTATGGAGTAAAGGGGGTAATTGTGATGCTTTTCTTGACTACTGACCATGTACTTCATCAAAGTTTCTCTATACAACCTCCTCTGCTGCCCAAAAAATGAGATAGTGGCGTAAGGCATGTCCAGTTGCAGGGTTCCTTTCAACTTAGCTCCCCAAGACCTGGAGAGCAACATTCCATACTTGGGCGGGATGTCTGCAACCACTACGTCCATTACCATGCTTTTTGCGGGGATCTGGACCAGGGTGATGCATAGGTCTTTGATTAAACCAATACATTTGACTTTGCTGGAGTCAAATGAGTGTAAATCCTTGTATGGTCTAGTGAACTCCAGTCCCAGTTTTTCCATTACTGCTTTAGGCATTAGGTTATGTGAGGCACCCGAATCCAGCATGGCGTTGTGCAATATCAAGTCATGTATGTTTAAACTTATGTAAAAAGGAGCTACCTCACCGGTATCGTCTCGACCGTCTACTTTGGGTCCTAAAAGAAGTTCGGGATGATCGTTAGTAAGGTTCACAGTGTCTAAATGGGTTACTGAACCAATAGTCAAGGCCTTGGTGCCTATGTCAGGTTCAATGGTCAGTGATTTTATTACCTGCGAACGATACCCGTCTCTGTTCACCAACTCAGTAAGTGGGATGGGAATTTTTATTTTGGCCAATTCCCTTTCAAAACTAAAGGGTGTAAAAGTTCTTCTTTGGCTCATCAATTCTGATTCGTCCCCCATGTTCTTTGGCTCAGAAGTACTAGGCGGGTTAACATGTGAAGCATCATGTTGCGATGGTCTTTTCAGGATGGTGATGTTTTTCTTCAAAGGAGCGTCAACTTTATTCTTCTTAGGGACTTTCTCAGCAATGGTTTTCTCAGTCGCAGTTTTCTCGGGGGTCCTTCCGACAGATGGTTCAGGGGCCTCCTTGGTTTCAACTACTTTCTTAATTTCGGTGACCTTCTTTGGAGAATTCCCTTCTTCCTTCTTACTTCGTAAATTATACTGCCGGTGAACTTCCAGAATAGCATTCTCAAAGCCCTGTTGTTCCTCATTTTCGGCTTCTTCACTCACCTTTGTTTGATTTAGCAAAAAGAGTTCTTGCTCCTCCTGGGTGAGGAAAATAGCCTCATTGTCATGAACACCCATGACGTTAATGTGTGTGTCTTACAGATCTTCAATCATTTTTCCTCCTTTGTCATCATAGTTTTCTTGTAGGGGAGGTCTGATTGTTTGATCAGGACCCCTCTGATCCCTTTGATCTCTTTGATCTCTTTGATCTCTTTGTCTAATTTGAGGAGGGTTTCTTCTAAAATTGGGGTTTCGAATCTGAGTAGCAGGTGTGTTATCTCTTGGAGGGTTCCTGTCTGACACACTCACTCTTTCCAACATTACTTCTAATGTTCTGAGCATAGAATCCCATTTGTAATCAGAGTTCGATGTGGATGGTTCTTCCTTGACCGTGACTCTCCTTTCTGACCTCTGTCGTGCTCTTTTTGCTAATAAATTTGCCTCTACACTAATAGCACTTTTCTGCATGTCCTCTAGGGTGGCGGCATTTCTTTCTCTTAATTGGTAAGACATGTCAGCATCAAATCCATCTAGGAATTTAATCAATGCCAGACCCTGGGGAGGTTTGATCTCAGTTGGGATTGCATTATACAGGTTGTTAAAACGGGTGCAATAATCTTGGACCGTCTCACCTTGGTTTCTCTTTATATTCTCGTATTTTGACAGTATCTGGAGAGGGTTTTTAGTTACCTCCCATCTGTCAAAAAAACTTCTTTGGAACACGACAACGTCAGGGACGGAGGCTGCAGGTAAATATTTGAACCATTTCTTGGCGTCGTCTGTCAGACTCTGGGCAAACAATCGCATTTGCACGTCCGCCTCATCAACTTCTTGTAAGTCAAAGTAATCATTCATTTTTTCCACATGTTGTTGGGCACTCAATGGTCCGGTTGCATCGAACTGTGGGAGTCTTGTCTGGTAATCTTGGGGCATGGCATGTAGTGGCGCAGCCAACACCAACAGGGCATATCGAGCTGCCATCATGGGTGGAGGCAGTTGGGAAGCAACTTGGATGGTAGGAGTGGTAGCGACTGAAGACGAGGAAGAGGATGGACTGAGCTGTACTGATTTAGTGATTTGTAGTTTAATCATTGGAGACAAGACTTCGGGGGTTCGGGGTTGTAACGCTGTTGGGTCGAAAACAAGTCCAGTCACGAAAGTTTCAGATCGTGTTCTAACCAGGCTTTGGGGTGGAAAAGGATCAAGATCCAGGTTTTGAGAGATATCTGGTTCTCTGGAAAAATAAGGAAACTCACGCAGGGAGGTATGACTCACTGAATCGACTGCTAAGGTTTTTCGCCTGAGCAACTGCTCGGGATTATCTAACACTATCGCATGTTTCGAGTTCGGATGAGATTGAGTATAGACTTTCTTGGAAGCTAGAACTATTTTTTGGGTTTTTATAATATATATTTTTATTTTATTTTTCAAGCCTGAAATAATATATACAAAGTCTAATCAACCTCCAAACACTGCTTTCTTCTCAAAGTTTAGCGTTCTTTTAGGGGAAAGAAACGTGAAATTATCAATTTTTAGTTCGTCCCCAATATGGTCGCCATTATGTTAGCACTTTGTAAATTTCTAGGAGGTTGACAAAGAAGGAATCCACAGAGGTAACTTTATCCAACCGCTTTTAAATCTTGGATCTAGCCCTTCCAGCTTCAGAGAGGGATCTCTCTATATGATTTAGCTTTGTTTTAATATAGATATTAGGCTAGGTAAAGGGACAAGTATGTTTTGTGGTAAATGGTTTATAAATTGGTTGAAACAATCTACACATCCATTGGGCTATGGGGTCTATGTTTAATTAGATATGAGATACAACCAGAAACGCTAAAGAATATTTTCACAGGGCGAGATAATACATTCACTAGATCTTTAGTAATTAAAATGATGGACAGAAGAAAAGATAAGGAAAATAACTTCAACTAACAAGCAGTCAAGAATTTCTTAATTGAAAATATTAGAAGATAAACATTTAAATCTTCATAATCGGAAACAGGGTATCCAAGATAAATCCTCCAATGTTACACTATTCATAAAGATTAGTTATAGAAAACAAAATGATTACGGAGAAAGAAAGCATTCAACTTAGAAGATCAACGTCACCAGTGAACATATGCAAGAATCCTGTAAAAGTGCCTCTTCTTTATTAATGGTAGGTCTCTTCAAAAATAGTACAGTTTAATAGCAACGGGTTGTGAGAATCAACAACCCTCAATACTTCAAGAGTTGAAGTATTTATAATTCAGATTACAAACATTCCTGTCATAACTCATCAGGACGTGCTCATTCTATTTTTAGTCTAACTACTTTAACTAATCAAAAACTGTTTGATGACTCAGTACAACTGCTTGCGGAAATTTCTGGGGTAGGCCATTGGCGCAGTGCCTTTGCAACCTCTTCTGGTTGGACAGTGACAACTCATCTGCTAATCTAGAAGATCACACAGTTCTTCCCATCGGAGATGACTTGGCACTATGACTTTAAGTAATCTCCGATATACTTCATCCATGTCTGTATATTTGGAAAATGTAGTCTTAATGAGGAATACATGTCTAATCTCGTGTTGGATACCAATATCCCACTGCAGGGCATCCATGAATGCTTTGCCCGTGATGCTCCCTCATACCCCTGCAAACTTAGAACTGTCCTTGGACACTTCAGCTAATCTCTTCTTGTAATCAGGGAGTGTCATTAGCTTGTCATTAATGACCTTCAGACCAGGTAGGCCTTTCTTTTGGAGAGCATCAATCTTGTTGAAGAACTTTTGTACTCCCTGATCCATGACTTGAACTTTTTCCTTGAGATGAAGCATTAGACTTCTCTTGGTTAAAACCCTTTTTACCTCAAGTATAGTCTCTGTTCTGTCCTCAATTTTTAGTTCTTCAAGTTCCTCCCTGGTCTTGGAATACAGAAACCTGATGATCTCATTTGCTTGTGTTGGCATGTCTCCCAGCTCTACTCTGATTTTCTCCACAACCTCCTTGCTCCTCTAGAGCAACTCATTTTGTTCAAACATGATTTGAATCATTGGCTAGATTTCATTGATGGACTTGGTGATATCTGTCCATACAATCTCTTTGACGTCAGCCAACGTCTTCCCTGCCATTGTCTATTTTTGGAGCTGTTGTAACTGCTTCCTGATTTGCTCATTCACCTGCTTTTCTCTTGATAGGATTTTTTGGAAAGAATTTTTGAGCTCTTGGAGGTTCTCTACTTCTTTCTTAAGCCTGTTGATTTCTGACTCTTGCAAGTTCATCCTCTCCATGGACTTGGCCAGGTCTGTTGTTCCTTCTGGTAGTGGCATGGATGTTGCAGATGGAATGACTGTCACTGTTGCTGTGCTCAGACCTGCAATTGGGATAGCACTCAATGGAATGCCTTCCATTGGCTTCATCTACTCTTTCTCCTTTAGCAGTCTCTCCATCTTAGCCTCCATCTCTTTTAGCTGAGCATTCTGCTCCATGAGTAACTTCAACATCTCATCCTTTTCACCTTCCTTTTATGCTATCTCCTTGGCTTGTGAGTCCTCTGTGGGCGGGAGTTTCAGTTTTTTCTTTAAGGACGCGATGTCAACATTTTTCCTTTTTATCATCTCTTCAATAGCCTTGACATTCTTCAGGTCATAACCAATTTTGAGGACCAACGTCTTGATCCTGTTATCTTTCGCGAAAGATGATATTTTCTCCAGCTTGAGTTGGGTCTGAGCGTTGCTTAAAGACACTTGAAAATTTGTTGCAGAAGCTGAAGCGTGAGCCAATGTGTGGAAAACCATCTCTCCTATTTGTTTATGCAGATCCATCTGATCTGTCGGATGCACGTCTTTCGCCTGGAACTCGAAAGTGGCCCTTTTGTAATCTGAGATCACCTTGGGATCCGGTACCTGTTCTTGTAGATAAGCCATATGAATCCTACCCTTTTCTGTGTCAAATTCTGAAAGAAGCCTATGCTGAGTTGTGGAAGACTGCTTCTGAAACTGCGCATAAGTGCTGCTAGTGAGGGTCTGGTTCTTCTTCTTGATCAATTCATATTTCTCGAAAATGCCCAACTTGGGCCCAGTTTTGCTTGGTGGAGTATCCATGGGAGAATCTGTCGATTTCCTCGGTATTGCTGTTGTGATTGCTTTAAGTTGGCTCGAACCGAAAGGTAGAGTGACTGGTTTGACCCCTGTGGTAGTTACTGTGGAAGTCGGGACTTCTTGTTCTATTGTCGCGCCAGACATTGGAACTATCCTTGGCCTCTTGGTGTGCATCTTGAACTCCTCTGATGACACCTCTCTTATAGGAGGAGATGACTCCTGTCAGGGCCTCTTCTCCTTGGGGATCTGGGGTGTGGTAGTAGGTGGCACACTCATCGAGGGCACCTGTTGTTCCGCTTCAACTTGTTGTTCCAAATCCACTTGTTGTTCCACGTGCATCAAAGTATCGGGCATCCAAACCGTTTGATTTGCAAATTTCTCAATCTCTGGCTTGGGCTCATGAGCATATGCAGTTAACAACAACTTCTTATGCCAACATTTCATTATAATGTTAGCAATCACAGGGTCCATATCGTTTGGAATCTCAAGTCTGCGATGCTGAAACCCAACGGCCCTCACTACTTTCATAGGATTCATTTCACCCCAAGGCTATTGCAGAGTAGCCAACTCCCACAATATTACACCACAGCTAAACACCTCATCCTTTTCATTGGACGGTTCATTACACCAAACTTCAGGAGCCATCCACTCAGCCATTCCAGCAGTTGACTTTGAAGAAAGAAATGTATTATGCTTCATCCGGGACAGTCCAAAATCACAAACCTTCACTATCCATTTGGATGACACCTTCTGGGCTAGCTGGTTCAGAAGCAGATGGTATACCCATTGAAGCAGTGTCATGCACATTTGCTGCTGAAGACTTCCACTCTGATGCATCACCTTCTGCACTTTTCCTCCAAAAATCACCATGGGTTCTAAGATCTGCAACTTGCAGAGGTGAATTAAAGTGTCTGTCTTTGGTATCAGAACCCTGTGAAGGTAAATCTGCAGTTATTCTAGTCCTAGACAGCTTTAAGGATTTGAGTCTAACCATGCACTTGTCAATAGAAAGGTCTAACGATCTGCGACCCCCTTCAACCTTTTCCACACTGGCATATGGCAGTACACTAATCGGGCATTCCTGTAAATTCAAATCTTCAAGATTGTTCAACTCCTTGACACCTAGACCTGGCAACTCCTCTGCATTGGACACCTTGCAACTGATTCAAACACCTGGCAGAGGGTTTTAAAACTGCGTTTTATGTATTTTTTTTTTTTATTCTCTGTGGACAATATCCCACATTCGCGTGGTGAACTGAACATTTAGCGTTTAAATAAACCAACAGTTACATGCTATATCAATGAAGTGAGCCCAAGGCTTGGGCTTTGGGGTTTGGTGTTGGCGCTGGCATTGGCTTGTGTGTTTGCTGTTGGTGCACGAAAAGGTCTAACTCTCGGTGTTGGTGCACAAAATGTTAAAGGAGATGAAATTCTTCGCAAGTTTCATCTGGCACTATGATCCATGCGGGATCATTTCGGAAATGAGAGTGAAAAATAAGAATGTCCCATATGCTCATGAGCCCAAGCCAGAGATTGAGAAATTTGGAAATCAAACGGTTTGGATGCCCGATACTTTGATGGACGTGGAACAACAAGTGGATGTGGAACTACAAGTTGAAGTGGAACAGTAGGTGCCCTCGACGAGTGTGCCACCTACTACCACACCCCAGGTCCCCAAGGAGAAGAGGCCCCAACAAGAGTCATCTCCTCCTGTAACAGAGGTGTCATCAGAGGAGTTCAATATTCACACCAAGAGGCCAAGGAAAGTTCCAACGTCTGGCGCGACAATAGAAAAAGAAGTCCCGACTACCATAGTAACTACCACAGGGGTCAAACCAGTCACTCTACCTTTCGGTTCGAGCCAACTTAAAGCAATCACAACAGCAATACCGAGGAAATCCACAGATTCTCCCATGGATACTCCACCAAGAAAAATTGGGCCCAAGTTGGGCATTTTCGAGAAATATGAATTGATCAAGAAGAAGAACCAGACCCTCACTAGCAACACTTATGCACAGTTTCGGAAGTAGTCTTCCACAACTCAGCATAGGCTTCTTTTGGAATTTGACACAGAAAAGGGTAGGATGCATATGGCTTATCTACAAGCACAGGTACCGGATCCCAAAGGTGATCTCAAATTACAAAAGGGCCACATTCGAGTTCTAGGCGAAAGACGTGCATCCGACAGATCAGATGGATCTGCATAAACAAACAGGAGAGATGGTTTTCCACACATTGGCTCACGCTTCAATTTCTGCAGAAAAGTTTCAAGTGTCTTTAAGCAACGCTCAGACCCAACTCAAGCTGGAGAAAATATCATCTTTCGCGAAAGACAACATGATCAAGACGCTGGAGGAGCTGGTCCTCAAAATTGGTTATGACCCGAAGAACGTCAAGGCTGCTGAAGAGATGATAAAAAATAAAAATGATGGCATCGTGTCCTTAAGGAAACAACTGAAACTCCCACCCACAGAGGACTCACAGGCCAAGGAGATAGCAGAAAAGGAAGGTGAAAAGGATGAGATGTTGAAGTTACTCATGGAGAAGAATGCTCAGCTAAAAGAGATGGAGGCTGAGATGGAGAGACTGTTAAAGGAGAAAGAGTAGATGAAGCCAATGGAAGGCATTCCATTGAGTGCTATCCCAATTGCAGGTCTGAGCACAACAACAGTGACAGTCATTCCATCTGCAACATCCGTGCCACTACCAGAAGGAACAACAGACCTGGCCAAGTCCATGGAGAGGATGAACCTGCAAGAGTCAGAAATCAGCAGGCTTAAGAAATAAGTAGAGAACCTCCAAGAGCTTAAAACTTCTTTCCAGACAAGCCTATCAAGAGAAAAGTAGATGAATAAGCAAATCAGGAAGGAGTTACAGCTGCTCCAAAAATAGACAATGGCAGGGAAGACTTTGGCTGAGGTCAAAGAGATTGTATGGACAGATATCACCAAGTCCATCAATGAAATCTGGCCAATGATTCAAATCATGTTTGACCAAAATGAGTTGCTCCAGAGGAGCAAGGAGGCTATGGAGAAAATCAGAGTAGAGCTGGGAGACATGCCAGCACAAGCAAATGAGATCATCAGGTTTCTGAATTCCAAGTCCAGGGAGGAACTTGAAGAACTAAAAATGGAGGACAGAACAAAGACTATACTTGAGGTAAAAATGGTTTTAACCAAGATAAGTCTAATGCTTCAGCTCGAGGAAAAATTTCAAGTCATGGATCAGGGAGTACATAAGTTCTTCAACAAGATTGATGCTCTCCAAAAGAAAGGCCTACCTAGTCTGAAGGTCATTAATGACAAGATAATGACACTCCCTGATTACAAGAAGAGATTAGCTAAAGTGTCCAAGGACAATTCTAAGTTTGCAGGGGTACAAGGGAGCATCACGGGCAAAGCATTCATGGATGCCCTGCAGTGGGATATTGGTATCCAACACGAGATTAGATATGTATTCCTCATTAAGCCTACATTTGCCAAATATACAGACATGGATGAAGTATATCGGAGATTACTTAAAGTCACAGTGCCAAGTCATCTCCGATGGGAAGAACTGTGTGATCTTCTAGATTAGAAGATGAGCTGTCACTTTCCAGTCAGAAGAGGTTGTAAAGGCACCACGCGAATGACCTACCCCAGAAATTTCCGCAAGAAGTTGTACTGAGTCATCAAACAATTTTTTATTAGTTAAAGTAGTTAGACTAAAAATAGAATGAGGACGTCCTGATCAGTTATGACAGGAACGTTTGTAATCTGAATTATAAACACTTCAACTCTCGAAGTATTGAGGGTTGTTGATTCGCACAGCCCATTTCTATTAAACTGTACTATTTTTGAAGAGACCTACCATTAATAAAGAAGAGGCACTTTTACAGGATTCTTGCGTATGTTCACTAGTGACGTTGATCTTCTAAGTTGAATGTTTTCTTTCTCCGTAATCATTTTTTTTTCTGTAACTAATCTTTATGAATAGCGTAATGTTGCAGGATTTATCTTGGATACCCTGTTTCCGATTCTGAAGATTTAAATGTTTATCTTCTAATATTTTCAATTAAGAAATTCTTAACTGCTTGTTAGTTGAAGTTATTTTCCTTATCTTTTCTTCTGTCCATCATTTTAATT
>ML794884.1:49576-84096 GCA_009831015.1 Picea engelmannii | reverse complement strand
ATTAAGTATGTCCCATCGTAAATAAAACCAAATTTATTATAAAAATCCGATCCTATTCAGTGGTAGATTTACCCTAACTCTCCATTAATGTTATTAATGTTCGACGGCTTGACAGGCCATCGAGTTATGGAGAGTAAGCAAGTTCCTCGTGAAATGTCCCAACTTTGAAGCGCGGGACGTATTTCGTTTAATTTTAGAAAATCGAATCTTATGGATTTAAATCCTTACCTCGCCTTTCGCCGTATCGTGAATTTCCCTTTAACATTCTGACTTAACAACTCGCGAGACTGCGAGTGCTGATTTAGCATTTATTAACAATAACCGTGGTTTGATGCATCCTTGATCAGGTGATTAACTTAAATCGTCATATCGCGACTCGAGAATTCGAAGACAGTTTTTTGGTAAAATGATATGCCGAGTCGCGATATCGCGATGAAGCGATGATTAAGGTTCAAATTTAAAAGAAGGAAATCTTAGATTAAGCGGCTAATTAACCTTTTCCATAATCATGTCGCAACTTTGCGAATCGGGGTTTTTAGCCATTTTGACTTCATGAAAAGAAGTGCCGAGTGGCGATGTGCCGAGAACCAAGACTAACCAGGGTTGGCCTTTTACCTTTAGTCTTCGACCAAGGTTTTCACGAAAGTTATCGTATTCTCGGCCATCAGGGCTGTAGGAATAAAAAGTTAGGTTTGACAAATGCCGAGGTGCGAAATACGACGACGTCTAATTAAGGGTTAAAGGTTTTACCACGGTCCATGCTTCGGGTAAAAAATTGGAAAATGAGTTTGCAGACTCGCAACTCGGGAATTCGAGATCGAAAATTTAAAGTGTCCTACTCACGATATCCCGAAACAAAATTAAAAGAGCTAACTTACTTGTGAAAAACGGGTCTTTTCCGAGATGGAAAAGTGCATTGCTATTCAGGTGACCAGATTCGCAGAGTTTCATGATTTCGGAAACAGAAGAGAAACAACTTTAGATTTCAAGCATAAAAAATTGGAAACTGAGCGAGGTGAAATAACAAGGGCGGCTCCAACATTAGTAATGATCTTTCCAGGACAACCAAAATGAGATAAAATATTGTTTTCAAGGAATTTTATAATTACTGAGTCAGTAGCTTGCCTACTCGGTATCGCCTCTATCCATTTGGTAAAATAATCAGTGGCAGTAAGAATCCACCTATGCTGGCCTGAGGAAGGGGGGTGTATCTCTCCAATGAAATCGAGCCCCCATTGCTGGAAAGGAGTTTCAACTGATATAGGTTTCAGAGGTAAAGGAAGGAGTTTCCTTTTGCCTTCAAACAGTTGACACTGGTGACATGATGTTACTTTCTGATGTACCTCTGCAAACAAGGTGGGCCAGTAAAACCCAACTCTGAGTATTTTGTTGGTTGTAACCTTCCAGTTCAAATGGCCACCACATTCTCCTACATGAAACTCCTGCAACACTTTATCAGCCTCATATTTCAATAAACAATTTAAAAGAATACATGCAGGGTCTTTCCAATATAAATTTCCTTCTAGAATACAGAATTTCAATGCCTTCAACTTTAAAAATTTAGCTTTAGTCTTAGCTAAACCAGGGGGAGCTTGTAAATTTTGTAGTACGAATATTAGGTCTGCATACCATGGAGATTTTAGAAATACCTCTCTAATGTTTGGACTCGCCATCTCTCCCTGTTCATCTGCCACATCAAGAAAATGTATGATGCCAAGATCATAGTACCGCTACAATTCTCTAAGTGGGTCTCTAATTTAGTCCCTACACGGAAGAAGACTGGGGAAATCAGGCTATGTATTGTTTTTTGAAATCTAAAAAAAGTATCCCTGAAAGATAATTACCCATTACCGAAAATGGACCACCTCCTGAAAAGGGTGGTCGGATCCAGTAGAATATCTCTGTTAGATGGTTTCTCAGGTTACAACCAGGTCCTAGTTCACCCAGATGATCAGGATAAAACCGCTTTCACCACACCATGGGGCACTTTCATGTACGTGAAGATGCCTTTTGGTCTGATGAATGTAGGAGCCACGTTTCAGAGGGAAATGACATGATTTGAATCATTGGCCAGATTTCATTGATGGACTTGGTGATGTCTATCCATACAATCTCTTTAACCTTAGTCAAAGTCTTCCCTGCCATTGTCTATTTTTGGAGATGTTGTAACTCCTTCATGATTTACTCATTCACCTGCTTTTTTCTTGATAGGCTTGTCTGGAAAGAAGTTTTGAGCTCTTGGAGGTTCTCTACTTCTTTCTTAAGCCTGCTGATTTCTGACTCTTGCAGGTTCATCCTCTCCATGGACTTGGCCAGGTCTGTTGTTCCTTCTGGTAGTGGCACAGATGTTGCAGATGGAATGACTGTCACTGTTGTTGTGCTCAGACCTGCAATTGGGATAACACTCAATGGAATGCCTTCCATTGGCTTCATATGCTCTTTCTCCTTTAGCAGTCTCTCCATCTCAGCCTCCATCTCTTTTAGCTGAGCATTATGGTCCATGAGTAACTTCAACATCTCATCCTTTTCACCTTCCTTTTCTGCTATCTCCTTGGCCTATGAGTCCTCTGTGGATGGGAGTTTCAGTTGTTTCCTTAAGGACGCGATGTCAGCATTTTTCTTTTTTATCATCTCTTCAGCAGCCTTGACGTTCTTCGGGTCATAACCAATTTTGAGGACCAGCTCCTCCAGCGTCTTGATCTTGTTGTCTTTCGCGAAAGATGATATTTTATCCAGCTTGAGTTGGGTCTGAGCGTTGCTTAAAGACACTTGAAACTTTGCTGCAGAAGCTGAAGCGTGAGCCAATGTGTGGAAAACCATCTCTCCTGTTTGTTTATACAGATCCATCTGATCTGCCGGATGCACGTATTTCGCTTGGAACTCGAAAGTGGCCCTTTTGTAATCTGAGATCACCTTGGGATCCAATACCTGTGCTTGTAGATAATCCATATGCATCCTACCCTTTTCTGTGTCAAATGTCGAAAGAAGCCTATGCTGAGTTGTGGAAGAATGCTTCCGAAACTGTGCATAAGTGCTGCTAGTGAGGGTCTGGTTCTTCTTCTTGATCAATTCATATTTCTCGAAAATGCCCAACTTGGGCCCAATTTTTCTTGGTGGAGTATCCATGGGAGAATCTGTGGATTTCCTCGGTATTGTTGTTGTGATTTCTTTAAGTTGGCTCAAACCGAAAGGTAGAGTGACTCGTTTGACCCCTGTGGTAGTTACTGTGGCAGTCGGGACTTCTTGTTCTATTGTCGCAGATTGTTAGACCTTTCTATTGAGGGGTGCATGGTTCGACTCAAATCCTTAAAGCTATCTAGGACTAGAATAACTGCAGATTTACCTTCACAGGGTTTTGATACCAAAGACAGGCACTTTAATTCACCTCTGCAAGTTGCAGATCTTAGAACCCATGGTGATTTTGGGAGGAAACGTGCAGAAGGTGATGCATCAGAGTGGAAGTCTTCAGCAGCAAATGTGCATGACATTGCTTCAATGGGTATACCATATGCTTCTGAACCAGCTAGCCCAGAAGGTGTCATCCAAATGGATAGTGAAGATTTGTGATTTTGGATTGTCCCAGATGAAGCATAATACATTTCTTTCTTCAAAGTCAACTGCTGGAACGACTGAGTGGATGGCTCCTGAAGTTTGGC
Organism: Picea engelmannii; assembly: GCA_009831015.1. Classification (NCBI taxonomy): domain Eukaryota; kingdom Viridiplantae; phylum Streptophyta; class Pinopsida; order Pinales; family Pinaceae; genus Picea; species Picea engelmannii. The sequence goes on along the minus strand of ML794884.1, from coordinate 80,440 downwards.
GTAATGAACCGTCCAATGAAAAGGATGAGGTATTTAGCTGTGGTGTAATATTGTGGGAGCTGGCTACACTACAACAACCTTGGGGTGAAATGAATCCTATGCAAGTAGTGAGGGTCGTTGGGTTTCAGCATCGCGGACTTGAGATTCCAAACGATATGGACCCTATGATTGCTGACATTATAATGAAATGTTGGCACAAGAAGTTGCTGTTAATTTTTTTTAGGACCAAGACATATCAGGAGATGCACTTGAAGAATTTAGAAGTGAGGTACGAATTATGAAAAGGCTTCGCCATCCCAATGTTGCTCTCTTCATGGGTGCAGTTACTAGAGCACCGAATCTTTCCATTGTGACTGAGTTTCTTCCAAGAGGGAGTTTGTATAGACTGATTCATCGCCCGAACAACCAGTTAGATTGAAGGAAGCGGTTGAGGATGGCACTAGATGTTGCAAGAGGAATGAACTATTTGCACAATAGTACTCCGGTGATTGTACATCGTGACTTGAAATATCCAAATCTACTTGTGGATAAGAATAGGGAGAACACATACACCAATTTGACTTCACCACAAAATGTCCTTCTGGATTGGTGCATGGTTTTCCAAGTGCATACGATGATAAGAAGAATCCAGTCAAAGGGTGGCAGTGGAAAGAAACGACGGGTCGTTTTTGATATGTCAGACAATGAAAATTAAGATGAGATGTTTGGTTCAGAAAATGTCATAAGCCTGGCCTCTCCAGAGCCTCCTAAGCAAGACCTGGTGCTAAAACTGAACTTGAGACTGTTCAAAACACAGGTGCACCTCAGGAAAACAAAGATATTGAGAGAGGGAAGGGAACAAATAAGTCCAAGGCTATATCTGCAAGTAAATCAACAATGTATGGCAAATCTATGAAAGGCATTTAGTCTGGGCAAGCTCGTTTTCAAACTAAAAGTACAACTAATGATTCTGCAGATGATGACAGTAATCCTAGGTCTAGTTTGAGGAAAAAATATATATATATCATTCCTCCTAAAGAAGCCAATAAAGAAAATGAAGTTTGTCTGGCAGAGTGCATGCCATGTCGATAATAATCATATGGAAACTAGAAAAGGACCATTCGTAGAACAATCACACCCTACTAAAACAACAGCTAAGCCTAGCACCAAACATACACTAAAAGGTGCAAGAAAAAACACACGACAGGGGAACATTTTGTTTCATTTTTCAAGAAGAGTTGAAATTGTTTTTCAATCTTGATGCATCTATAACATAAGTTGCCTTGTACTATTATTGAGATTGTACGTCAGAGACGAGGTGTCAATAATTTAATAACTGAAGATCATCATACCAACCAACTATCCAATTTTCTAGGAGTAGATCATCATCAGGGGGTGAAATTTTTCAACATTTTGGATATCAGCAGAGCACAAGTGGCATCCTCCAGTAGGGCATTCAAATTACAGTTGAGAAATTATGGGAGGCAAGCCAACCAGAATAATAACATCTCCAGAATCCGAGGCAATCAAAGGGACAAATGGCCATTGTTTCCATGATTCGAGGGACAAACATCACAACCATCTCAACAAATTTAAGACGACCTACCAACAGTTTCCAGATTTAGTTTTTTTTCCTTTAATTTACTGTTGGCTCACTTTAGAGAGACTCTACAAGTGTCAATATGTTGTTGTAACTGTTTCCTATTCTTAGCAAACAGAGTTAAAGCTCAAATCTTCTGAAGACAGATAGTTTTATTATTTATAGACCTGTAAAAGACAGAACAAGGGTTCGACTGGGCTGTGTACGAGAGGGTTCTGGCAGTGAAACATTTTTTCTTGCTGGTTCGACCTGTGTGAGGGGTTTTTCAACTTGACAGGAATAAAATTTTCTTTGTTGGAGCATGGGCTGTGTTTTAGCCAGAGAATTTCTCTATAATTTTTAATGATCTATCAGTGATGTGCCTGCTTCTTTTACAGGATTCTTGTGTGGTGATATTGGTGGAGTTTCTTCTTTGTTAATGTATTTCCTGTCTTCTTCACAATTTGTTTTCAGTTCTTATTATCAGAAGGAATGTTATAGAGGCAGAATTTATTAGCAGATACTCTGCCTATCAGCTTGTGACAATCTTTATGTTATTCATCTAAAGAGCCCAGCTTAGGAATTCTTAGCTGCTCCTTTGCTTGGCTTTTTCCTCCCCTTTTTCTTCCTTAAACCGACGCCATCATAACTTGATTCGATCCAATATTACTGCTACCTTTCCCTGTGAAAGGATTTTGTTCAAATTTGAGGATTAAATCACCTTGCTTAAAATGCAGACCCCATTTGCCCAATGGCCCTCCTTGCTGTCCCAAACTGACCATTTAAAAATCAAAACCCTATACTTTTATAGCTAGCCTAAAATCCATTACAAACCAAGTTAAATCTAAAAGAGAGATCCCTCTCTGAGTCTTGGAGGGCTAGATCCAAGACTCAAAGCGGTTCGAGGTTACCTCCGTAATTTCCTCAGCAGCCTTAGGCAAATTAAGGATGAAGTTGAAGCCAGTATGATTTTTTTCATCAAAGGATTGAACCTGAGAAGAGGAAGGATTTCGGATACTGATAATCTCGTCTGTGTTTTTGGTTCCAATTTGGACACCGATCTTCTTAATGCCAGGGATTTCAAGAAATTGGACACCATGGATTTGGGCAGCAAGGTTTTTAAGACCACGGTATTTATGGCTGCTCAAGAAGTGATTAGATGTGAGAAGCCTAATGGTTTAGAAATACAAGAAATTCAAGGGATGAAGGCCTCTGTATGGAGATCCAGAAGTGGTTTACTTCCATCTGTATCTAGGATTGAAGTTAAATCCATGAAGAGCTCGAAACCCGTGAAGATGTTTAGGCCTCTCCATCAGGTCTGTGCTTGCACAATGCTTTGGAACCAAGATCCATTTCTCAAAGAATGGATCATGTACCATGGTTATCTAGGTGTCCAGAGGTGGTTTCTTTATGATAAAAACAATGATGACAACATAGAAGAAGTGGTAGAATCCTTGGGTTCTTTCAATGTGAGTAGACATATGTGGCCATGGATTAAAACCCAAGAGGCTGGATTCTCTCATTGTGCATTGCGAGCTCGCCAGGAATGTGAATGGGTGACATTCATGGATGTAGATGAATTTCCGAATCCCATAGAATATATTCAGAATGAGACTATGCCAAAAGATTCTACTCAAACAGGCGCTACAGTCATGGAGAGGTTGATCAATGGCTTACTCTAAAATGAGATATGGAGGCTTAGTCCAAGAATCTGGAGGTGAATTAAAGAAGGAAAAGTTACAGTTGCAGATGATGCTATTGTTGCTGGAAAAGTGATATGTCGAACCTCTAAAAAAAAAGGGGGCTATCTCCATACCATTTTCCCCAGATTTTCAGGGATCTTATTAATGTTTCCATATGGCACAAAATCAGCTCCATATCACAGATTTTCATGCACAGAATCAACGACAGGATACAGATCTAGATTTCAAGGCAGCAGTTAGAGGGAGGTGGCAGAGTATTTTTCTTTTTCCAGGCAGAGGACCAGCAACCGAAGGGACAAGTGGCTATCTTTTCCCAGATTCGAGGGACAAGCATCAACAACCTTCCAGCGAATTCGAAACAACTAAAGAAACAGTTTCTAAATACAGTTTCCTTTTAATTTACTATTTGTATTGTTCTAGGAGAAAATTGACATGTGTCAATCTTGTAACTGTTTTCCTATTTTTAGAGTGCAGAGTCATGAGCTCGAGTGAGAGAAGACTGATATATATTTTTCTTATATATACACATGCAAAGGACGAAGAGAGGGTTCGACTGGGCTGAATAGGAGAGGCTCGACCTGTGTGAGAGGTCCATACCTATAATTTTCATTTTCTTTGATGGATGAGGGTTGTGTTTTAGCCAGAGAATTTATCTGTAATTTTTAATGATATATCCGTGATGTGCCTGCTTCTTTTACAGGATTCTTGTGTGGTGATATTGGTGGATTTTCTCTTTGTTAAAATGTTTTCCTGTTATATTTCATTTTGTTTTCAGTTCTTATTAACAGAAGGAATGTTATAGGGGAAGAATTTATCAACATATACTCTGCCTCTTAGCTTGTGATAATATTTATGTTATTCATCTAAAGAACCCATCTTAGGAATTCTTAGCTGCTCCTTTGCTTGGATTTTTCCTCCCCTTTTTCTTCCTTAAACCAATGCCATCATAACTTGATTCGATCCAATATTGTTGCTACCTTTCCCTGTGAAAGGATTTTGTCCAAATCTGAGAACTAAATCACCTTGTTTAAAACGCAGACCCCATTTGCCCAATGGCCCTCCTTGATGTCCCAAACTGACCATTTAAAAACCAAAACCAAAACCCTATACTTTTATAGCTAGCCTAAAACCCATCCCTTAAAAACAAAGTTAGATTATAAAGAGAGATCCCTCTCTGAGTCTTGGAGGGCTAGATCCAAGACTCGAAGCGGTTCGAGGTTACCTCTGTGATTGCCTCAGCAGCCTTAGGAAAATTACATAGCACTAACATTGTGAAGAATAGAGGTTAATTGGTCCTATGATGTCAAGAACCCATTGCTGAAAGGGGGCATCTATAGCAACAGGCTGCGAAGGGAATGCTTCATTTTTCACCCGTCCTGCAGCCTTTTGGCAGATTATGCATTTACGACACATCGCATGGGCATATTTAAAGAAGGTAGGCCAATAGTACCCAACTCTTAGCACTTTGTGGGCAGTGTTATCCCCACCGAAGTGACCATTGGATTCACCTGCATGAAGTTCAGATAGCACTTGTTCTGACTCTTCCTTTTGCAAACAACACATAAGAACACCATCGAAGTTATTTCGAAATAATACATCATTTATTAACTGGAAAGATGCAGAATTAAGCCTAAGTGCTCTTTTGTTTTTAGGATCGAGATTGTGGGGAGCAGATCCATGTGTAAAATAAAATTTAATGTTCTCATACCAAGAATTGGCAGTAACTTTTGCACAACTGATCTGTTTTTCGTCAGGTTGATTCACAGTTGAGGTGTTTATTTGAATTTCTTGTTCTTCAACTGAATCAACCACTAGATTACACATTCATTGACCTCTAACAATCTGTGCAGGGGTAATTCCAATATTATATTCCTGTAAGGAAGTCGCCCAGTTTTCCCTTTTCTCACCCAACTCTTTTTGTACTAACATTTTTCTCACAGCAGGGTAAGGAACAATAACCTTGGTTTTGGATTTCAACAGGTATGACCAGAAGTATTTTACTGCTTTGAAAACAACATATGATTGTTGATATACTTTTGGGTAGTTAAGCTCTTCTCCTTTGAAAGCTGATATCATGAAGGAAATGGGTATCTCATTGCTTTCAACGTTTTTCTGTGTTAACACAACAATATAAGATCGGTCAGAAGAAAAGGTGTAAAGAGTGAAATCCTGAGAAAAATTGAGGCTCATCAAGGAAGGGGCCTCTATTATTGGTTTTCTAATTGAGTCAAAATCCTGACTTTCTTGTGGTCCCCAACGATACAAAACATCTTTTTTAATTAAATTATGTAATGGTCTTACCATTTTCAAGAAACGTGGGACAAACCTTCTGACGAAATTAATCTTTCCCCAAAAGGACTGCATGGATTTTTTGGAAGAAGGAAGGGGGAGTTTAGAAATAGCTTGGGTTATTTTAGGATCAATAATAATTCCATCCTTAGAAACTATGAACCCAAGCATTTTACCTTACTCCACTACAAAGACCGATTTCTTAAGGTTGAGAGATATGCCGAACTTGCGACATAGTTCTAGGACAACCCTAAGGTGAGACAAGTGATCTTTCTTATTTTTAGAGAAGACGGTGACATCATCAAGGTATACCATGAATGACTGGTTAATGAGGCCATGTAAAGCAATATCCATTGCACTCTAAAAAGTGGCACCAACGCTTATCATTCCAAAAGGCATTTTCTTGTAGGCATAAGTGCCACATGGGGTGCGAAAGGTGGTTTTAATCTGATTTGAGGGAGACATGAGGACCTGGTTGTATCCCAAAAAACCATCTAGCAGATATAGTATTTTGGAGCCAGACACCTACTACAAAATTTGATCCATTGGAGGAACATGGTAGTTATCTTTATCAGATGCTCGGTTTAGGTTCCAAAAATCGACACAGAGTTGAATTTCACCACTTTTCTTCCTTACAGGGACTAAATTTGACACCCATTGCATGTGCCTAACCGGGAAAATTATCTTTGCAGTCAATAATTTGTTTAGTTATGTTTTAACAGTGGGTTCCAATTTAGGATGCATCTTCCTCAATTTTTGTTGAAAAGGCTGAGTCTGGGGCTTCATGGGGATAACATGTTGTATGATGTTAGGGTCGAATGTTTTCAAGTCATTATATGTCCAGGAAAAAGCATCCTTAAATTATTTAAATAACTTTATAAAAGCATATCTTTCTTGCTTGGAACATCCCTTTACCGGATTAATATTTTGAGGATTATCCTTTGTTCCTAAATTAACAGTCTCATAAATCAAAGAAGAACTATTAGTTTTACAATTTACTGTCCCTGTAAATTTATCATGCAAGTCATAAAATTTCTCTAGTCGTACGACAGATCTGGGGATAGAGTTTACCATCTCAGATGTCAATTCAAGAGATCAAGGATCAAATATTCCCATGAAATTCTGGAGGTTCTCATCATGAGTACCTTCATCAATGACTGCACCTTGGAAGGTGCCTTCCATATGTAGGAAGTTGATAATATGTTGGTCATCATCGAATACTCTCCAATTTGTAATGTTATACGGGATCAACGGTCTGAACAAAAATTCAATTGAAAACACATTAGGGGAAATACCTTCATTGAGTAATAGTTTAGAAGCAACATTGGCCAATAAATCAACTTCTAAATTACTCAACCTAGGAATGGAATTTATGTTGAATGATGAAAATTTGTGCATTAAACTCCATACCTCTGTTTGGTAGCTTTTTAGATGTGGTGATAAGCAATGTATGGCATTTCTTACCTTCCTAACCATGATTTCCAAGTCACCAAATACTATCAAATTCCACACGTCCATATCGAAAGCTTTCTTGAGTCCTTGTAGAATTGCTTCGTACTCGACCGTGTTATTGGTACATTCGAACTCTAACCGACAAGAAATAAAAGTATTATTACCTGTAGGATCGATGAGTACACAACCAACACCTGCTCCTTCTTTGGATTTAGATCCGTCAAAGTATAATGACCATATATGTGCATAGTTGGAAGTACTCGACATACTTGGCAGAGCAAATGCCTGAGTATAGGTTACAACTTCAGATTGTTGCGCAGGATCAATGATGGGAGAGATTTCGGTCATGAAATTACCAAAGAAGGAATTCATTCCCTGCGTTTCAAATGAATTAGTAGATGTAATGAAAGGTTCATTTGTGTCATTCAGATCCGTTACAATATGCTTAATATAATGTTCTCTGTTTATCCCAATTTTGTTGGGCTGTCCATTTTCAGGCAGCCATAAGTGAGACCAATCTATGGAAAAGTAACCGTGCAACTGTTCTGACCAATCCTTGATTAAAAACAAGCCATAAACTTCAGGGATATCAACAATGATAATATCAATTATCTGATGAACTTTCAGATTGGATGATAATCTAATCAACACATTCTTAAGCTCACCAATTACTTTAACGTTTGTTCGATCTAGATGAATGATTTTGAGATTAGAAGGTTTAACTTCTGCATTAATTTTTTGACAAACAGATAGAGGAATCATGTTTGATGATGCACCAAAATCTACCATGCAATTATGTACATTCCTATTAAAAATTTCAAAGGTTAACAAAAAAGACAGGACATTTTTTCAAGCGTTAACAACAGAATTCTGTTGATTTTTAGCTGTTGTCCTTAAAACAACTTTATCTACATTTGTATAGTTTTTTTCTGCTAAGTCCCTTTTATCTGTAGGTTCGGATGTCATTTTAGTTGGGACATTTTGGCTATATTAAAATCAATTTCTGCTGATTTTTTGCTGCTAGGATCGCTATTTTTACTGTTTTTAGCGATACTTTGAAGCATTTTTTGCAACATAAGGGGAAATTTCACCATCTCAAAAACAAAAATATTAGCCCTCAATTTTTTCAGATCTTCAATTAAATCATATTCTAAAACTGGGGCTGCCAAGATTTTTTTAATTTCATCTTGCTTTGATTTTTTTGGAAACACATTTTTACTCGCTTCAGAAGGGGGTTTGTTTTGGGTTTTGCTTCTTGTGTTGTACGGGTGGACAATTTTCAAGTTTGCTTGGAAAATACTATCCGACAAGTGACCAAAAATAGGAGGAGATGAATCCTGTTCTTCTGGTACCTCCTCTCCAACTGTATTGTCATAAATTTCAGGAGGAAGAGAAGAAGAGTTATCATGTGCTTATAAGATGGTTTGCAAAGCATACTGTAAACTTTCGAAATTTAGACCTTCTGTGGTCGGGTTTGGTCGGTTAGGGGGAATTTTTTTTCTGAAAGGAGGTTTGAAACTTCCTTTTCTTATGGATTCCTTCTCGACTGATCTCTTCAAGTCAATGACCTGATTAAACAATTTTTGGAAAGCTTTATGCAAGCTTTCTAAGTCTAAATTTTCTTGTTGATTCTTAAGTTAAGGTGGCTTAGTGAGAATTTCTATTTTCTTCTTAGAAGATGAGGTTGTTTCAGCTTCACTACTAAGATTGTCTTTTAATCTTAATATATCCTTTTCAATTTGGCTCGCCTCCTCAAAGGCTTCCAACAAAGTGTTTGTTTTAGACCTTTTGACCCATATGGCTATATTATTGTGCAAGGCTTTAGCATAATATGCAGCAATTAGAATTTCTACAGGCATCCAATCTACAGGGATTTTGTTGTTTAATGTCAAAAATATTTTGTTAAAGTCTTTCACTTTTTCCTTAGGATTCATTTTTAAGTTGGAGAGTTCCATAACCAGGACTTCCAAAGATTTATCATCTCCAAATTTTTCCAAGAAACAAGTTTCAAACTTGTCCAAAGAGATGATGGTTTGGGGATGCTGAGAAAAATACCACGTGGAGGCATTTCCCTCAAACGTATAAGGAAATAATCTGCATACTACATCCTCATTCTCAACATTTCAGAGTCTAAAGGCCAACATAAATTTTTTGATGTGATCCTCAATGGATTTCTTTGAATCTGGGTCAAATTTGGGCAGCCATTTCTCCAGGTGTTTTGGTAATGGTTGTTGGGGCCCAGGTACAACCATGACATCTTGATCGAGCCAAGGTCTGGTAGGATTATTTTGTTTTTCCATGGGAGTTGATGGTGTTGAAGGTTGAGATGGTTTTGATGAAGAGTTGCCTTCGTCTGAAGACTCTCCTCTTGAAGAGGATGGAGAATAATCAAGTGGAGATGGTGGAATACTGGGTCCCTTCTCCAGGAATGAGTGTTACAGTAGGATTGGTGGTATTTCCACCTGAAGGGTTTTGGAGCAGACCAGTGCCTTGAAGTTGTTCTTGGATATCTGATAAATCAAGGGGTTTATTAAGTGGCCTACCCGTTTTTTTGATACATGCTAAGGCACTATGCATTCTTATGAGTGACTGGTGAACAATTTCTTGGACGTTGGATCCTTGAGGAACTGGTGTCATTGGTTCAATGAGAATCTCAGGGTTATCGTTTGAGGTAGTTGTTGTTTCAAGTGTAACATTATTGTCTAAGTGACTACGCGTTACGATAAGATATAGGGTGTGTGGGGTAGGAGTCTTACAACTTCCATGTGCCATCAATTTAATTCAGGCCCTCCTTCTAGCACCATTTGTTGACGGGCGTAAGCAACACGTCATCAACTGGAAGGTCAAATCTGGACCGGGGTTGTCTAAATAACCCAAGCCATTTAGAGTGAGATGACCTTATAGGTTTAACGGCTCTGTTGGCTGACTAAAATCCTAAAATGACAAAAATAAAGGAAACTAATCTAAAAGAAACTACGATACTATGTACATGAATTTAATTATTTACAAGTGTTTAAACAAAAACATGAGCATGTGATTATGAATAGGGTATTTACAGTTTGCAAGTTTTTGGTGGATGTCTTATGAAATCAATGTTTTTTGCAATTGTTTATGTAGTAGATAAAGAAAGCAAATACATTTTATATTTTATGTTTAATAATTTAAAATCTAAGAACTCACACATACTAATAAGACATAATTTTAAACAAGAAAAAAATAACAGTCAAAGCCAATTTAAACTGTTCCTATTTCATTAATAAATAAACTAATAACATAAATAGAATACGAGTAAAACTAACCTGAGATTAATCAACTAATGAGTTTTTGTCTCTGCGCAATTCAAACTCCCAACTATATTGCTTGTGAAAAAAGCCTATAACATGCTTGTGTTAACGTTCCCAAAATAAACTCAAAGGTATTTTTTGGAGCAAAGATATAAGAGCAGAGTAATAAACATATAGATCCAATGATCTTGTAATGATGAATACTTATAGTAAAATAAATTTAATATAAAGAATTCATGTAATACATCACTTAGCATCAAGCATAAATCAATGATATTTAAATGAAATAATGATCACAGATGTAATATATGAACAACAAATTACAAACAAAATTTGAAGTGCTAAATAAAATGAAATATCATATGCTGATAAGACTAAAGCTGTATAACATATTAACATTCCATAATATAAAAGGCAAAATGTAATGGGAAAGTGCCACACTAGTCTAAAGCCGAGGAGTGAACATCCTGTCCATACAATTTTGAAAGTTACATGTCCATAATGCGTCCAAATCAAAGATGTTTGTACTAGAAAGAGTGAACAGTATTTAAACTAGTTCAGGATCCAAATGCTCATATCATACAAGATAGAGTTGAATACCCCCAAATCAAATAATATTACAAAAATAGTGAACTGGAAACCACTCATACATGAGTTGGTTTGTTCAAAACTAAACCAAAGTTTTATAAAACATAAAAAAGGGAGAAAATACTAAACAATTGAGCGTATAATTCAAAGTGTTTGTTCCATGCAATCAACAACATAATCTTCCATTTCCCGTGAATAGAAAAACCGATTTGATATATTAGAAAAACAATTACTAACCACTAATTATTATTCAAAAGAGATTGGCTACATAATCATAGATTTTGTAGCTAGTCTTATTTTTAGCAAATGAAATCACAATTTAAATCTACCTATTTCGACTTTGATAACATAATTGAATGAAATCAAAACAAAATCATTTTACCATTAAAAATCAGCCAAAGAGGGATCTGACAGTTCAGAATTTATAATTGCTTTGAAACTGGTTGTGTTCTTAATGATTATATTTCCATCCCTCTTGAATCATTTAGTCACTAAAAGACATAAAAAAGGATATTTTTTGGTGTTAAGTTGTGATTGCATCTAATGCCCATGATTGCAGTATTGAGCCTTTAGTCGATTCCCACTTTGCGTTATAAACCGTTGCCTAAGCAATTTTGCATCCTCAACCAAGAAGATCCTTGTTTATATCCTTCGTAATTTGACACCCTATACCCTGGAGGAAACATCATCCCGAGTGTCCATCTCTCGCATGAATTTCCTTGCATTAAGCATAGGTACGTTCCACTGCTGGAACTAGTTTTTCTTACTTGCGACACTCGTTTCCTCTATATCAAAACATTCATTTGTTATGAAAAAAAAAAAGATGGGTGGGAAGGGAGTACTATATTATAATTGGCAGTAGTCATGTCGCCTTTGAACAAAGCACAAAATTATTGAGTCCTTGTGTCATCATAATTTTGGTTTTAGCATGGCCTTAGTAAGATGATCTCGTTACAGAGATTTCTCTACCGACTGGTTATTCTTCTAGTCCCTATAGAGAACGTTATTGATGCCTCATGCATCTAATAGTCACATCATTGATTCTATGTTGCCAGAGTCCACCATATGTCTCATGTTCTTTTTCAAAGGAAGTCTCACAACCTGCATCGGCCACTTCTCAGAAATCTTGACTTTGCATGTCATCCATACCCTCAGTTTGTCTCAGAATCACATGATATTGTTGTCTTATCATGCACCCTTTCCCTACTTGTATCATCGGTAGGTCACCTTGAACCGAGCAATCAACATTTCATCATTGGTCGTTGACTGGGTGGTTTCCCTTGTGTTCAATGGAAAGACATATATTCACACTTTGGGATTCATACAGTGCCTTGGATGCCATTAGCCTGATTATTGGTTTCCTTGCCTTTGTCAACAATTTTCATCATTGGCTTCTATTCATAGGGTCTTTTTCGTGTAGTGCTTGCATTTGATACATGCGAAAGATACACAGGGTCGTTGGTTCGTGAACATGTTCTTCGTTCGATCTCCACCAAATCATGAAGCTCTTTCTTTGTTTCTCGTGCTAACTGATGAGGGATGCCTTAATGCTCTCCTTTCAGTGGGTCTCTTTCCATCGACTTCAACTCATTTATTCTAGATATAGGACCTAGAGTTTTATGAGTACCATGAGGCTTGCAGTCATTAGTGGCAGTCTCTCTCGCCATTGACCGATGGGAATACATCAATGTCTCCTGATCAATGGATTTATCAAGTGTTCACCACCGAATCATTTATTCACACTTGTAGGAATGTAATGAGTGCCTTGATACCTACTTTCATTATTACTAGGTTGTCTCATGTTTTTTAATGGTATACCTCAATGATCGGTAATCAAACAATGTCTCATCATGTTTGACCTCAACTCCTTTATTCACATGATGTAGACGTGCACCCTTGGTAGATAGTGTAGAAGACTTGAAGACATCACTATGTGGCCGTAGCTTTCCTGAGTTGTTGCTTCCCTTTCATTGGACCAACACTTGTTCGACTTTAGTGATCAAGGGAGATCATATTTTACTCCATGGTATACATATATCTTTAGATTGATTTTGAGACTGTTTTCACTGGGCCTTGTTCATGACTATGACAACTTTTGGCATAAAACCACAATTGTATCTACCTATTCATGGCCCCAAAGACTTATTTGGTATATTTTCCGCGTGGATCTGCATTGTATTCTTGGCAGCCATGTATGCAAAGTCAGTAAAGAATGTAATGAGAAATCGAGTTCGTCCATCTGGTTCTCTACCACTCCACTCTTGGGTTATTTATAATGTATTTCGGCCATCACAGATACTCCTCTGATCTCACACATTAGGGGGCATCTATTATAGAAATATTTTCCTCACCATTGCTATCTTCCATAGAGGGCCTTTTTCTATTTCCCTATGCAGACTTATCATCCCTTTTTGATAATTCTAGAGCTAAAAATAAACAATTTTCCACATATACACACTCTATCAACTATGCAATAAGTGTATACACAAGATACTCCACTACAACCCGCGTACATCAGGATTTGTGCTAGAAAATATAAAAATGGAGTCGGGTTTCCACGTCACGACAATAGATCCCTGATCCTTGGCCTTTCATATACTAGAAACGTTCTGACTCAACCCTTCTATTGCATTGTGAAGGCTATAAGAGCACAATTTCGAGCTATGGAAAAGAGGAGAAAGCATTCAACTTTGAGAGAAAAATTACTCTGGAGATACTACTTCATATTAAATCTACATCCCTTTGTCCCTCAAGTTTGAACACAGTGTTCAGCCCCCAAGCTCTTTCTATATTGTTGAGAGAACCTCATTGTTGTCTCTCTCCTTTGAGCTTGCCTTTGGTGGAGGATTGAAGTGGTGGAGGCCTAGTTAGAAGGAACTTGGTTCCTTGGTTTCGAACCATTTCGACACGGAAACCTGTAATGTTGACACTTCTGTTGATCAATTATTAATAGAAATACTCCTTTCCCGTCCTATTGGTATCGTGAAAATATATGATTATTATCCATGGGCATGTTTGTATTGTTTATTAATGGATTATGCTATCTGATGTGCTAACCCCTTTACATTATCACTATATACTTTCTTTGCTTGTTTGTTGAGAAGTTATTGCAGGTATAAAGTTTTGGGTCAAAGTGATCAATGGTGGAACATCATCAAATGTTGGATCGCGGTAAGCCTCTTTATTATATTTCACATTAGTTCACATAGAATACAATGGAATTGAGTTGATTTCTATAGTCATACCTGTATGTTGTGGTTTACCCTTGGCCATAGAGAGTTTTTCCCCCGTAACATGCGTAAAGGTACTGTTCGGGGCTGAAATTTATGTCAGGTTTGATCGTTCGGATTGAGGCGATGGATGCACTCCTGCATCATTGTATCGCAGCGATTATTGTGAGGATCTACGTATCCTTAGCGACTAAACGGATCAATGGTGGTCAACTAAGGATTATGCAGAGAGAATTGTGTGGAGATGTTTTTTCCTGGGGCTTGATGTTGCATGCCAAGATGATGGGGCAACTTAACCAGTGTCAGGCCACCGAATCTGGTGAGTTTTCCTTTGGGTTGATCTTGGTGATGTGGTTTTTGGAGAGGGTTCCCATGTTGCACCCTAGAGTGTTGTTGTTGGTGGATGATGCACGAGAGCCACGAATGATGTAATGGGTATCGATTTTGGTACAACATGGAGGTGGGGAGGGTGGTCATTATTTTATGGCTGATATGGCACGTGTGTGTCACCATATGCCATTGTTCATACTGCAGTTCCCATATGGTGGGATGGACTTCCAACATGAACCAGATGTGGTTTTACTTCCTGGAGAGGATTGGGACCATAAAGGTATGTTGGTGTATTTTATGTTTTGTGATTTTGATAGTATAGCAGATGTTTTATGTATGGATGGATGTTGATGCTATCATTTGTTTGTTGTGTGTGCATATGTGGGGCCGCGAGGCCAAGAGGTGGAGTTGGTTAGAGATTTGGCTCATCAGGGGCCAATGATACTTCCGTGGGTAGAACTGCGGGTTGGAGAGTGACGCTGGAGAGATGAGGTTGGTGCAAGGATAGCAGATGAGGCGAGAGCTGACAGGAGGTGGATATTTGATGATCTAGGTGCAAGGCCATCACATGCACCTCGGGCAGAGGTTGGTGGGGGTTTGGAGGATCTCTGACGACGGTTGGATGTGGTACTGCAGGGAGTTCTCGAGGGCATGTGGTCTCATATCCAGGATGAGAGAGTCATGGTGCAGTGTGTGGATGGCCCTGCAAAGTTGTAGACCCTGATATGCAGAGAAGATGTGGCGGCGACAATAATGACTGGGTGACTTCCCACTAGACTTGGAGGACCCCCAGCTGGTGGGGCACCTCCTATAAATAGAGGAATAGGTGGTGGCACTCTAGGGGCGCCATGAGTGCTATTGTGTATATATTTTTTTTATTTATATAGGCCTGCGAGCCCATTTTATATAGGGTAGTGTGACACTTATTTTGTACCTATAGGGATGGAGGGGCTCACCTACCTACGGACAATGTACATGTTGTAATTTTTTGTAAACATTGATGACACATTGATCGATATATATATGGATATACATTATTGGGATCTTCGTGAGGTTTACATGTGATGATGTTTTGTGATGATTTTTATGATGTCTAATCTGTTTGTTGTGATAGATGTTTTTGATGGTTTATGTATGTGTGGTGGTGTGTTGATGTGACAAATTCCAATATAACACTAGGTTAGCCATGTTATCTATGATTTGATTGAATTTTCATGAAATATGTGAAAATGTAAATGAATCAAAGTGTCAAGATAAGAGTCTAACTTGCAGGTGTTTGCGAAAGAGGCAAGGATCACAGACACAATATACATTGTTGAGTTGTAGGACGACAAGATAGGAATATAATAAGATGCTAAGGTGATGAATGTGACAGTGACTGGCCTCGATGAGTAGGCCAATGATGGTTGCGTATTCTTCTTGGTTGTTGGCTGTTGATCCCAAACATATGCCGCTGGAGTGGAGTAGTTTATTTGAGGGTTTATAGAGGGATCGAGCGATCGAAGCGAGATTTTGTGTCCAGCGGTTAGCTCTGTCATCATAACCGATGTGGTAGGACAATGGAGGAGAAATATGTCAATAACACAAATTATAGATCAGACATAAGGCATGGAGGGAAAAAAAGAAGAATAAAACTCTACAAATGTGTACAAAAAATAAAAATCCTAGTGTAGAATGGCTACGCTCAGGTGTAAAATTTATTTAAGTACAACCTGTTGATGGGTTCTTTGAGAGGATAGCCTTCTGGAGATGCCAGGATGTATGTGCCTTTAGTGAGGCGGTGTTGGACGATGTAGGGTCTATGCCATAATGACTCAAATTTTCCATGACTGAGGGTATCCTAAGCGATATCGTAGGCTAGTACAAGGTATCCTTCATTAAATGAGAAAAGGTTGACATGGTGGTCAAAGGTGTCCTTCAACCATTTTTTAGATGCCTCATTGTTCTATAAATAAGATCGACGATCTTCATACAATGATTCTAAGTTGAGCAAGCGCTGCTCCATTGGAGCAGTGTCAGGTAATAGCTCAATGGAGGTGTGCAATGTGGGAATTTCGCACTCGATGTGTAGGGTGGCTTCAATCCCATGGACAAGATGAAATGGTGTAAAACCAGTGGAGGTTTTGAATGCCGTGTGATAAGCCCATAACATTGAAAACAACATATGATGCCAGTTGGTCTTATGTTTGTTGACAGTGCGTTGCAACATGGTTTTGAGGACTTTGTTGACAACCTCTACCTGTCCGTTGGACTGGGGGTAATATGGGGAGGAAAATTTGTGGGAGAAGCCTAACCTTGAGGAGAGTTTGATGAAGATCTCATTCTCAAAGTGTTTACTTGTGATTAGAGACTAACTATAGTGGGATTCCGAAGCAGGTAATGACGTGGTTGAAGAAAAAAAATGCTACTGTGTCAGCAGTGTTGTTGAATGTAGGCATGGCTTCGATCCATTTGGTAAAGTAATATACTACCATGACGATGTACTTGTATCCATTACTAGATGGAGGATTGTAAGTCATGAAGTCTATGCCCCATTTACAAAATGGGTCGGAAATGATGATTGGATGTAGAAGAGCAGGTGGCGCTCATGCTTTGTTTTCATAAAGCTTGCATTTTTCACCTTGCTTCATAGCATGGATGCAGTCATGAAGCAATGTGGTCTAGAAGTAGCCTACTTGAATGATTTTATGAGTGGTGTAAATCCCTGAGAGGTGACCACTGAAGGCGTCGTTGTGGAAATCATTCAAGACTCTATCGACTTCGTCGATGGTCAAACATCAATGGAGTATGGTGTCGACCCCACGTTGATATAATATGTCACTGATAAGGAGATAGTAAGGGGACTGATGGAAAATATGTCGACGATCATCTCGGGAGAGGTGTGATCCAAAATTCTATATCCGAAGATAGAAGAGAAGGTCGCCATACTAGGGGTCATCCGAGGGGATGTAGAAGAGGTGTTCATTGGGAGAATCTATATTGACGGGTGAAATTGTAGCATCTGAGGGAAACATCATGATGATTTCGGCGAGAATGAGTGATTTCTTGCTTTTGGGAGTTGAAAACTCTAGGTTGTATTCCTGAAGGATGATGATCCATCGGGAAAATTTTCCATTAATTTCTGTTGACTTAGCAAGTACTGCATGGGGTTGGAATCTGCCACAACTTTGGTAGTGCAAAGAAAGATATAAGGACATATTTTCTGAACTGCAAGGAAAAATGTGAGGGTGAGTTTATCCTCATGATTGTACTTCAGGAGTGGTCCTGAAAGGTTTTTACTGATATAGTAAATAACATGCTCATGGCCATCATCGCCTAGTTGGACGAGAACTCTTGCTATTGATATGGTTGAGCCTGACAAGTAGAGGATATAATCGTGATCATAGTCAAGTGGACTAATCAAAGGGGCATTGGAGAGTGGCACTTTTAAATAATGAAACATGGTTTGGGCATGTTCATCCCATCGAAATGGGATATCATGACTCAATAAGCAAAGGAAACCATGCTCACGAGTGGCATAATCTGGGACAAAGTGTCATAGAAATTTGGCTTTGCCTTGTAGGCTCTGTAATTGGCACAAATTCTGAGGTGGTTGAATTTTTGTGATAGCTTGGACCTTGAGGGGGTCCACAGTGATTCCATGTTGGGAGACGATGAACTCAAGGAGGCATCCGACGGTGATGCAGAATACACACTTGAGTGGGTTCAAGAGGATATTGTACTGTCGACATCATTGAAAGACAACCCGCAAGTCATCTAGATGTTGAGTGCATTTCTTGGATCGAGCGATGAGGTCGTCCAAGTAAGCGAGGATGATGTGAGTGAGATAATGGAAAACGTAAGGCATGGCCCATTGGAATGTTGCACCTACGTTTTCGATTCTAAAAGGAATGACACAATAAGAAAAAGTACCCCATGGGGTAGTGAATGCATTCTTATACTAATCTACTGGATGGATCTAGATTTGGCTATAGCCAGAGAACCCATCCATGAAAGACAAGGCCTCATTTCCATCATAGTCATCAATATTTCAGTCGATTAAAGGCATTGGGAAGTTGTATTTGGGACAAGCGTGATTGAGATCATGAAATTTGGTGCAGACGCGTATAATGCGTTGTTTTTTGTTGACAGGGACAGGGTTGGAAACCCATGACATGTATGCGATGGGGTATATGAACCCTGCGACGCATAGTTTGTCAATTTCATCTTTGATATCCGTTGCTTTGGATGGGTGTAGTGGGCGTTTCTCTTGATGTACATGGGTGATATCTGGCCATGTGTCAATGCAATGTTCGATGATAGAAGGATTGAGGTTAGGCATCTCTCTGTAGTACCAGGAAAAAATATCCCAGTATTCCTGAAAGAGAGATTTGTAAGCTGCGAGTTCCTCAGGGGAGCATGCAACGCTAATGGTGATTTCTTCTATGATGCTTTATTTGATGGAAATGTCAATTTTGACAGTGGGGGAAATATTGGCCATGTTGCCTTCTTCAAAATCATCAGGGGCAGGATAGGGTTGGTGAACTAGTCTATATTCCCGAATGGAATAAAATCCTTGGTTTCGATTGCACATATGGAGGCTTGGCTAGGAGGGTCAAGGGCTTCCTGTGAGAGAAAGAGGGCTCTGTGATGGATCACATTCCATGGGAAATTGGGTGTAGTTTGTTTGTCTAGGATATCTTCCTCGCAGTGGAAAATGAGAGAATATAGGGGATCTGGGGAAGTAACATTGGTGATTTTCACTGTGTGATTGTCTTTAGGTGGTGAAGACATAGAGGGGGTATCAAAAATAGGGTGCAATGGAATTCTTTCCATAAACCAAATCTCCAAACACTGTGGGTTAAAAACTATGGTTGGGGGTANAGAATTCGGGGGATTTGGGGGAAAATCCTCAGGCAGTTTATCCATGAACCATGGAGGGGTGGGAAGTAACTCAGGTTTAGGGAGGTGATGTTGACAATATCTAAATATGGAATAGGGGGAATCAATTTCATCACGGGAAGTGAGGTGGTTGGAGGATTTTGAATAAGGGCCATTTAACGATGCTTGTATTCAATGATCGTAGGACACTGGTATGTGAAATGATCAAGTGATTCACAAAGAGAGCAAGGGAATCCCATCCGTTGGTTGACTGAGGTAATGACATAATGGATGTCAGTGACATGGGTAATTGATGACGTGGGTGGAGGGGCGTCTTGCTGAAATTGTTTGCGTACTGTCGTTAGTGTCTTCCGAAACTAAGGTAGCGTGGGGAAATGGTGAGTGTAGTGGCCATACTCTGAACATATGGTGCATGTGAATTTGGTTTGAATCCCTTTGCTACCTGTAGTAGGGGACGCGGTGGTATTACTAGGTGTGTTTGGTGAAGTGATGAGAGAGGTGGTTTCTTGAGGGAGTTGGATCAAATTGCATAACTCGAGGAGAGAGGGACATCTATTTGTAGGGTGTCCTTCTTTCTCACATAGTGCGCAAGGAGGTTGAACTCTAGGAGGAAGTGAAGTGGTGGTCTCTTTCTTCCTCCATATGCCCCCAGTCATTGTGGTGGTGCTGGAAAGTGTGGGTGAGGGCAGTGTGGTTGGAGTTAGTACTGGAATCTACATCAAGATTCCCTTTGTTTGGGGAGGGAGGGATGGTTGAGGAACCATTGTAGGTGGGTGGAGATACCATACCAAAATGGCCAACACCATGTTGGGAAGGGTAAGCATTGCAACTACTTGGAAATATTGTACTCCCAGTGGGGGGTAGAAGAAGGGAATCTGAGTAAGGGCTTGGGGGATTATCTCCCAAACTGGGATTTGACCATGGGGGAGGGTGAAATTTGGGATAAGTGGTATTGTAGGGTTCTCATGGGGTTCCTGAGGTAGTATTTCTTCCACTAGTTGGACGTCAGGGAGTGGAGAAGCCTTCATGGGAGGAATGGTATCTCCATTGTTGGTTTCGTTGGAAGATATGACACACACTTGTGTTGAGGGGTGTATGAGTAGTGGTGCCCCGTGGTATTCCCCCAGCAAAGATGGGTCCTTCAAAATTCTGGGGACCATATCCATGAGTGGATATGTGTCGGAACTAGTGCAGACAAGAGGTAAGATGTTATCGATGTTGGAGGAGTGGTTAGGATCATAATGTGAAACTTGGTCGATAGTGTTGATCTTCCCGTTATGGGGGAACATTATTGTTCGAAACATAGAAGAGGCCACAACCTTCATAGCGTACCTGTAGCTACGTCCAAAAAAGATGTTGTGATTGATCGGGGCATCAATAAATTCAATTTCTATAAGGATGTTTTTTCCCTCGAGTTCAACGGGGACATTTTCAAAGAGCCCTTTAGGAGAGGATGGTCATCCATCATAAGATCTCAAAGTGATGGAGGATGGTATTAACTTAGGGGAGCCAAGTTTATGCCATACCATTTTGGACATGATGCATGTGCATGCACCTTCATCGATGATACATCGATGAACTCTGATGTTCCAAATTTTGACTGGTATCTGGAAAGCTACCAAAGTGGGGAGACAGGGTCCCCACAATCTAGATCAAATGTGATGAGTCTAGTATCAATAGGGTCGAATTCCCCCAAGGTAGAAAGAAATGATTTTCGTTGACTGGGACAGGTTTGGAGGACCTCCAAGATCGGCATGGCTACAAGAGATTTCACCAAGTCATCGACCAGACTGTAATTGTGTGCCGCCCTAGCCTAAGGGTTGTTGATATTCTGTCATAATGGGATGCGAGGAATATGAATGGGTGGTTCAGTGTTAGGGTGTGGAATCATCAAAGGTTGTCCAGCTGGAGCGGGAGCTACTTCCAAAGTGGTGGGAGTGGATTCAAGGGGTGTGTTGTATTGAAGATTATGGGTTTGTAGAAGAATTGCTTCTTCGCTAGTTAGGAGAATATTGTGATCCACCTGATTCCTAGAGTTTTGATACCATCCCATCTGTGGTGGGGTAGGATGCATCTCCTGATGGGTATTCATCACACCTTGGTGTGGAATAGGGTTTTGCAACACAGCCAGGGGTGGTTGTTGAAAATATTGTTGTGGGGCTTGCTAAGGGGTAGGTGGCGCTGGAGGACATGGCGCATTCATGGAATCTTTCATCAGTTTGAAGTCAGTGATTTGGGGGCAATGGTGAGTATAATGACCATGATCACCACAAAGGGCACAAGGGAAGTTCGTCTAGATATTTTTTTTGTTTTTTTTTTTTATTTCCCCCTTGGGGGTTCTGGTTTCCCCCAGTAGGTTGGTTTTGTTGGGGGTTATTTCCCCCTGGTCCTGGGTTATCATTGTTTCAATTTTTTCCTTTATTTTTGGAATTATTCGATTGAAGGACCGAATTTTCCATATTCAGTTGTTCAAAATTTTGAAATTGTTGAATGGGAGAGGGCTGAAAAAGGTTAATCCCATCATGTGGTTGTCTTTGTGGAGGAGAAATGGGTTGTGGAGGACCAAGAAATGGGAAATATAGATTATTTTGTGGTCATGACCCGTAGGGTGCATAGGAAGGCATAGGGCTTTCACTAGTCTTCAAGGTGTAATATGAGGTAGAGGGGGTGCCAGAACTTGGTTGAACAGTTGGGCGCATCATGGGTGTCAACGAGGGTCCACTCATGGGTGGAGGGAGGACAACATGGTATGGATGTTGATAAGGGGGAGCAGGGTAATAAGGGGGTCCTCCATACATTGGTGGATATTGTGGTGTACCGTACATAGGTGGTGGTTGGCTGTACGAATTGTGGTGTGTTGTGGTTCCAATCAATCCATCCACGAAGTGAGACATACCAGGTTTGTTCTAGCCGAATGGTACGGTTCTCGGGGTGTCAGGTAGTACCATGTATAAGTATCTTGACTGAGCATAAATGAGGTCATACTGTTGAGCTTTGCTGATGGTTGCTTCTTCATTTTGGGGGAAGGTGGATGCCACATCTTTGGCTAGGAGAGGGACGAGTGATCTGAGAAACCAATCAAGACATTGTTCTTTGGTGGTTTCTGCTTGGCATAAACTACGTCATCGATGCCATTTGTGAATGTGATCGGCAATATGTGTGGCTGCGGTTTGTTTAAACTCAGAAAGAAGTTCGATACCATTGTCATAACGAACTGGTAGTTGAAATAAGGTTAAAAATGTTTTGTTTAATGATTCAAAAGTCACATGGGACCTTGATTTTTTTTCCACATACCACTTGGCTGATGGACTTGTGAGTGTGTGCTGAAATAAACTTAATCGGACAGAGTCATCCATGATGTTGTTTGAAGAGCACCATAAGTGGAAGGTCATGATATGGTTGGAAGGATCTTCTCCCACCTTTCCTTCAAACTTGGGAATGTCCGAAGGTAGTTTGGTAGGCATTGCAGGCCATGTGGGGTTGTTTAATATAGGATCATTCATGAGCTTACTCAGATCTAGTATGTTGAGGGAGGCCAAATATGGCATGTGGAGTGGTAGTGGAGGATTATTTCCAGCCATGGTGTGAGAAGTTAGTGGACCTGACCCTTGAGAGGGGTTTGGTGGGGGTGTACTTCTCCCTTGGGAAGAAGTGTACCCTTCACCTCCTTGTGAAGGAGAGCTATTGGATGGATGACCTTGGGAAGTGGACCCAAGTAAAGTGGAAACAAGTAAAGCTGATCCCAAAATGGTAGCACTCACAGGGGTGTGAGATGGTTGATCCAGTGAGTTGGCGAAACTAGGAAATCCTCCTAGGATAGGAGGGAGATTTTGCAAGTGTCTAAAACGACGAGGATTTTGTGGGTCCCCTATGATGTACGACTAGCAAAGTGGAATGTGTGCAAAATGGTGATGAGAGATGAAAATGAACAAGAGATTTGTATAATATGGACCTTCACAATATATCTCACTATTTGTCAACTTCTAATGCTTGAATATGTGAGAACCAAATAATGGGGAGTTATTTCGATGCCTATCCCCGAGATCCTACCTAGACTAAATTTTTTATTTTGGCACCTCCTGTGGAGGAAAACTTAGTGAGTTTTTAGAAAACATTTAGATGTGGTTGTTTGAGAGATTGGAGGTGTGAACTGTTAAAATACACCTTATTTCATTATCAAACTTAGAATAAATTATATTTCAACCTCCTATAAATATCCAACAACCATACCACTGTTCTTTATGGACTGAAGCAGTATTAACCAAGTTCTGAAATAAAATTGCAGTGAAAATAATTTATGAACAATAGACATTAAATCTCATTTGGAACAAAAATATGTGCATAAACTCTTGAAGAAATACACAAAAAATATGGACAGTTTTGAGGAGAAAGAATGTTTATTTAGCTTAAGGTAAAATAAGAACTATTACATCAACAAGATGCATCAACATAAAAACACTATCATTCTCTTCTTCTAGCAAGTTACAACACTATGCAAATAGTCCCAGATGTAAATTCTAACATTGTACAATGTCTACTGTAAACATATATTCAGAAAAGAATAGAAAATATACAATGGAAAATGCAAACATTACACAGAGATTTTTCCCTTGGAAACCCAAACCGGGAAAACTAGCATATATTATATTCATACATTGTGTTTCATTGTTTACAATACAATATACATATAGGAGCTAACGGCATCCAAAACCCTAACCCAATGACCTGGATTAGTCCAAAACCCTAATTCCTTAACCAAAAATAGAAAACCATTGGCAAAACACCATGTGCCGAAAAACCACCTAAATATCATGTGGTCTTGGAAATATATGGTCCCGTTAATATGTGGTCCTGGTAATATGTCATCCCAGAAATATGTCATCCCAGTGTGAAATTTTTTTTCAGGGGCACTGCCCTCGAACCCCCGCGTGGGGGGCTCCGCCCCCCCTCTAACCCCCCTGCGCACCCGACACATATGCTCAAACACTACTACTCGTGCAAAGAATATAACACATACCCAACACCAGATTGTGTCTAAGGTAGAAAACCATGGATGTACGCCCTGTATGAGCCAGGAAAACCAATAATCTCCCACTAACTATCAACATCTACATAGAAATTTGTGCCAAGAGGAAACTGAACGAAACAAAAAGAAAATCTCAACAAAACTTTATAGAAATCCATGCCAACATGTTGTAAACTTATAACATTGATTTATGTGCCCTCCCTTTGTTGTAAGACCAACTTACACAACTGTATGACCTCCTCTTCTACTGTTGTACAAACTGTATTAATGGCTGCAATGCTCCTTGGGATGAATTCCAATCCCTCTCCTTGGGATGCATGTCAATCCCTCTCCTTAGGATGCATGCCAATCCCTCCTTGTTGTATCTCTTCCTCAAGCCAACACTCTTCCTTGGGATTCATGCCCCTTCACCTTCCCTCAAGATCTCCTCAAAAGTGCACCCTCCTTCTCCTAATGAGCTTCCTTTAAACAATTTTGAAATGTAACTCTCCTAACCCTTGATCTGCCATGAGTAACTCTTCACTTTCCCTCAAGATCAACGGTCACCAATTAATCATTCGTTGAGGTCACTTAAGTTATTAAAGTGACTCAAAACATCATAAA
Organism: Picea engelmannii; assembly: GCA_009831015.1. NCBI lineage: Eukaryota > Viridiplantae > Streptophyta > Pinopsida > Pinales > Pinaceae > Picea > Picea engelmannii. The sequence goes on along the minus strand of ML794884.1, from coordinate 55,496 downwards.
GTCACTTTTACATTAAAAAATAAAAAGACTCAACTTTATAAAATCACTTTATAAAGTCACTAGGAGAAAATTTGGTTGGTCAGTTCCGCATGTTGAGCGTTGCCAATGCAAAAGTACCTCCAAGCTACAAAATCTCAACACTCCCTCTTAGCGAGAGATGTACTTTTGGTATCACCACCAGAATCTGTCTCCATCTCATCAACTTCCATAGCTTCTCCCTCTGTACTAAAAGTCTCTTCTCCCTCTGAATAAGAAGACATTACTCCCACTGTACTAGAAGCCTCTGCTACTACCTCTGCTATACCATGAAATGAAGCTAAGAACCTAGGAGATTGCACACTCTCTTGAGCATCCATCTATGTTGACTCATGCCTGCTGAGTCCCTTGAGAGTCCCAGAAGAGGACTGAGTCCCCCATATCAACTCTCTCTCCTGTGCTACCTGCCAACTCTCCGACACAGAATCTTAGTCCATAAATCTAGTGGAACCCAACATAGGTCTACCCATCGACTTGTACAAGCCCTCATACTTGACACCAAGAATCACTACTGTGTCAGCAATTGCTCCCACGGAATATTAAAACACATGTCCACCATAGAAAACAACTCCAAATCCACTCTCATCCAAAGCTAACACTAAGAGAAAATTAACTTTCAAATCTGGAATATATAACACCTCTTCAACCTCTAGAATACCTCCTGACTCTAGTTGGAATATCACCCTTCCAAACCCCTTTACTGTAAGTTATGGGCCAGATCCACAATTCACTCTACAGTTTGAGTCTATCTCTGTAAGATCGAGGAAAACTGACCTCAACCCAGTCATGTGCCGAGAATCTCCATTGTCCACAAACCAAGACTCAATGTCCTCGAACACTAGGAATCCACTGCCCACGGGACTAGTCATGAGAGAGAACTCCTTCTCATATCTCTCAGCAAACTCTGTGACTTCTACTGAAGCTGACACCTCTGGTTCTGGTTTCTTGTTGTTGTTGTTCAGACATTGACTAGCATAGTGGCCAGTCTTATGACATGCAAATCATTTCACCTTGATCGTGTCCTTCTTATTCTCATTTCCCTTTACCACAAGAGAAATGTTCTTGTTATTTTCACCATCCAATGCCTTTTCCTAAGACCTCTCCCAGATATCCACCTGTGTAAAATCATCTAACAATCTGCTCCATCAGGGAGCTTCTCTCTCCCCACCACACACTTGTAAAAAAACTCCAACTCCTTGGTGAAGCCTTTGAGGGATATCTGCACCAACTCTGAGTCAGGAATGACTTCTACAAAAGCTGCCAACTCGTCCTTCACCCGTGCAACCCGGATGAGGTAGGTGGCCACACTCTCTCCTTTGACCATCCTAGATCCATGGAGCTTGTCCCAGAGAGCCATTTTCTGGTTCTCATTCTTAGCCACATACAAGACTTTCAGTGCCAAAGTTGCTCACTGAGACTCTGATACCATGTTAAAATACACCTTATTTCGGTATCAAACTTAGACTAAATTAGATTTCAGCCTCCTATAAATATCCAACAACCATACCATTGTTCTTTATGGGCTGAAGCACTATTAACCAAGTTTTGAAATAAAATTGCAGTGGAAATAATTTATGAACAACAGACATTAACTCTCATTTGGCACAAAAATATGTGCATAAATTCTTGAAGAAATACACAGAAAATATGGACAGTTTTGAGGAGAAAGAATGTTTATTCAGCTTAAGGTAAAATCGAAACTATTACATCAGTAAGTTGCATCAGCATAAAAACACATTCATTCTCTTCTTCTAGCAAGTTACAACACTATGCAAACAATCCCATATTGTGTCTAAGGTAGACAACCATGGTTGTATGGCCTGTACGGCCCAAGAAAACCAATAATATTCCACTAACTATCAACATCCGGATAGAAATTCGTGCCAAAAGGAAACTGTACGGAACAAAACAAAAATCTTAGTAAAACTGCATAGAAATCCATGCCAACATGCTGTAAACTTACAACATCAATTTATGTGCCCTCCCTTTGCTGTATGACCAACCTACACAGTTGTATGACCTTCTCTTCTACCATTGTACATATTGTATTAATGGTTGTAATGCTCCTTGGAATGTGTTCCAATCCCTCTCCTTGGGATGCGTTCCAATCCCTCCTTGCTATATCTCTTCCTCAAGCCAACACTCTTCCTTGGGATTTGTGCCCCTTCACCTTCCCTCAAGGTCTCCTCAAAAGTGTGCCATCCTTCTCCTAATGAGCCACCTTTAAACAATTTCGAAATGTAACTCTCCTAACCCTTGATCTCCCATGAGTGACTCTTCACTTTCCCTCAAGATCAACAATCACGACTTAATCATTCATTGAGGTCACTTAAGTCATTAAAGTGACTCAAAACATCATAAAGTCACTTTTACATTAAAAAATAAAAAGACTCAACTTTATAAAATCACTTTATAAAGTCACTAGGAGAAAATTTTCTTGGTCACTTCCGCATGCTAAGAGTTGCCAATGTAGAAGTACCTCCAAGCTACCAAATCTCAACATGAACCAATCTCATTTGAATTAAGTGGGAGTGGATAATTCCTTCAAGAAATAGTGGGACATTTTGGAATCCCTTTGGAGGAAACCTACTTCCACCTCCACAATTTGAGTTGAAATTATGTGAGTGATTAGTGACTTTGTGTGTGAGCAAGTGATAAAATGTGCCAAATTTTTAATAAGTTGGGTGTCACCTTGCAACATGTGGACTTTATGTGGTCCTTACATTTCTTGATTATATATATTACTAGATTCCATTGGTACAACCTTGTAGAATTTTAAAGTCCCTAAAGAACTAGCATGTGGACATATGGGTCCTTACCAATCCTTTAAAACTCCATAATGTGATTAAATCTAAGAAAGTTTCAAAAAACTATTCTAGATTTCAAGCATGCGGGCATGTATGGGCCTGTTACAATAATATTTTAAACTCCCCTAGTGATGTAAACTAAGAAAGTAGCTTCAAAAACTATCCTAACTTTTGCAACATGTGGGCATGTATGGGCCCTTACAAATTTAAGATGTTTTGAAAATAAACTAAGAGGATCCCTAGGGGGGCTTTGTCCTCTCCTAAATATTTTGTTTTAAGGGAGATGAAATCTTCCCTTAATTGTTTTTTTGATTCTCAAGATCACTCTATGGTGCGGGAGAAGAGCATACTCAATGATTGAAGTTTGATTTTTGGTCCCATTGCAAGTGTTTATATATGTGATAGAAAATGATATTTAACTTAGCTTTTACAATCAAAACAAGCCATCCATGTGGAAAATCAAAGAAAAAGAGGAGAAATATGGTTCTTTTTAACCCCCTAAGTGCCTATGTTTTGACTAACCCTTCATGTGGTAAGGGAATCTAAGTGTGGTGCATTTACAAATTGCAGAAAAACAATATTTTGAAGGCTAGGGGCCTTCAAAACATCACCAAAAACTCTTACAATTTTGAAATTATGGACATATGCACAGGTCACAGTTTAGACATAGGCGCATGTGGTGCCAATGCAAAGAGAACCGAGGACCTATTGGCGCACTGTGCCTAGAATGCGCTAAGAAACACAGTGTTTTTGTCGCATAATTCTCAGAAGGCGTGCCAATATGTTGTGCCATTTTCGTCACTCCAATGAGAAAAAGAAGGGCACTTGCAAGTCTAGTTGGGCCTGCTAGATAGGATAGAGGTTAGTGTATAAATCAAATGACTCAATCACATGAAATAAAGAAACAAATAAGATAAAAATAATTAAATAAATAACTAAAGAAATGAAACTAAAATGCATGAGGAAACTTGAACCAAAAATCAATCAAATAACCAATAATCATGCCACCAATGGATAAATTGTATTAGTGTGCAAACACCAAAGAGAAAGGAGGACTTGTGGATCCCTTCTTCCTCCTAGGGAGGGCTCTTGAGTCCCCTATGTGAGATCTCTTCTTACAAATGACAAACTAGAAAGTAAATGGTGAAGAAATCCAAGCTTATTCCCTCAAGAGGTGAGGTGAATAGCTTAATGAGATGTTGCTAGTATGCTCCATGAAGAAAAGAGGTTTCTTGAAGGAGAATAGAGGCACCATAACAATACAATGAGATTCTTGAATTCATAGTGCACCCATGGCCTCTTTTTATAGAAAATATTTGAGGCATTATCCAACCGGTCTTTAGTGTGAACAAGGGGCCCTTTAGGGCACCCTCGAGTCCTTGACCAAACCCCCATGTGGATTCAGCTTGGATTTGAGGGTCAAATTGAATTGGGAGTTGAACCAGAAGTGGGTGAGGCGTTGATCAGGGGATCAAATTTTGCTCAAAAATTCAAAGTGCTTGGAATCAATTCAAATTGAACAAGAGCGTAGACCTCATCGTTGCAAACCCAACGCAACTCATTTCATCTCAAACGGATGTCGGGAGTGAGATATATCGTGATCTGTTCGAATCGTCAAATAGGCAAAAAAAAGGACGATGACTGTGCAGTCCATACATGCTGACGTGGCAGGTCCGTATGATGACATGGCAAAGGCCATACGTCCATACGCTGACGTGGAATGTGATGATGTGGAAGTATTTGGTTGGTAGCTGAGGGTGAATGGTATTATGACATGTGGCATCATTTGGACAAGTGTTTGGGTGCCACGTGGCCCAGCCATGGGCTGCCACGTGGCACCCCAGTATTGGCTGTTGGTTTGTTAATCAAAATTTTATGGAGTCCGTGGGGGTCGAACCCCGGACCTCCCCTATGGCTATACGCTTTGGTAGAGTGTGGGATACCACTAACCCACACGGTATTGCTTGTTATGTATACGGACTTTTAACTATTTAAGTTTATGTTGTGTAATAATTGGCGCGGGGTCCGGGCCGGGGCTTAGCCCCAACCCACGGTCATATTGTTTATTACATGTAACCATACCATATCGCGTGGGGTTTTAAATATGTGGCTCATGTTCCTTTGTGTTAAGCCATGTGACCACAACCAGGAGCACGGGGGAAGTTGATACGGTTGGTACGGTTGCAAACGGTTAGCCCTTTTTCTTATTGCGCCGGTCATATGGACCCTCATGTGATCAAGTGATAGGCAGTTAGGGGTTGGCGTGCCCATAACCGTCCTACAGTTTGCACTGTTGGTGCGGATGCACCCGGTGCCAGGTTTTTTTGCTTAAATAAGCGTGTGTGCTACGTTCACGAAACAAGGGTGCGATTTGTAGATGCATAGACAACAAGCTTAAAGGAGGGACTTCCAAGAAGCATAACTTCTTCGTTTTTTGGCCAAACGAGGTGCCGCAAAAGCCCAGCTAGGGGTTTTTGGACACTCTGAATCCATTGGAGTAGTCTGTTGGTCAATTTGAGCATTGTAAGGCATGGTTTTGAGCTCTTTGATCAATTAATAATAATGATCCATTGGAAGCTGGACCAGGAGATGTAGCCCAAGAGAGGGGTGAACTCCTTTATCAATTGTTGTGTTTATGTGCTTATGTTCATTGATTATGTTGTTGTTTATTTGTATCTTGAATGAGTAATCATTTAATTAATGTGTTGCAAAGTTGATCTATTTTCGTTTAACACATAAACTTTACTTTCAAATATTTTCAAGATTTCAAGTCTTCTTCATTTTTAGATCAAGTTGGTATCAGAGCACTAGTTTTTGAAGACTTGATTGTTTGCAAGTGTTTTGTTTCTGATGCTCACAAGGTTTAAACTCACAAGAGGAGAAGGTCAACTTGTGGAGCCAAGTTCACATCCTTCAAGGAGGAAGCATATACATTCACTGCAAGTTTCAAGGAGGCATTCACCAAGTATGGCTCATGAAGAAAGTCATGAACGTGTTCCTGCAGAAGATGAAGATCTCAGAAAGGCTATCATGGAGATGAGAGAGATGATGAAGATCTTGATGGAAAGGAATGCATT
>ML794884.1:16752-30711 GCA_009831015.1 Picea engelmannii | reverse complement strand
AGAGGTGGTAAATCGAACAGTGGTGCATCTTCTTCGTGCTTATTGCAACAAGCATCCTAAACTTTGGGATGAGCATTTACACTACATTCAACATGCTTACAATCATGCTAAGCACTCTTCGACTCAAACGTCGCCATTTGAAGTATGTTTTGGATATTTTCCCAAGTCTCCTTTAGATTTTATCTTTGGGAAGGATATTGCTATCAATGGTCAATATGACATTGATAGGGCAGAAAAGTTCATTGAACAAATTCAGCCGATACATCAAGTGGTGCAAGAGCAGTTGGAAAAGAGTCAGACCAAGTACAAGACGAGACATGAAAAGCATCGTGTTGATCACAGTTTACAAGTTGGAGATGAATTTTGGCTTTACATCAGTAAGGAAATGCTTAAAGGAGAAGGTAAAAAGTTGAAACCGATTCGATATGGTCCTTTCAAGATTATCGACAAGATTGGTAACAATGCTTTTCGTTTATATTTGCCTCCTTATATGCAAATGTATGCAGTCGTTAATGTTGAGAATTTGAAATTGTATGAGCCTCTGTTGATTGATGATCATGGAGAGCATGTTCAGATTCCTTCTATAGATGATTTTTCCCCAGAGTATCTTACAGAACTGCATGAAGACACCATCCTTGACAGGAGAATGCGAACTTCAAAACGAGGAAATGTGGAGTATCTTCGAGTTGGCCTTAAAGGAACAAATCCAAGGAAATCCAAGTGGATTGAGTTTGGAAGGGTGAGGGAACTATACCCTCATATTCATATAGACTAAATATAGTCTTTTGGAGGTCCAAAAGCTTCCCAATGGGGAGGTGTGATCAGGGGATCAAATTTTGCTCAAAAATTCAAAGTGCTCAGAATTGATTCAAATCAAACAAGAGCGTAGAACTCATCGTTGCGAACCCAATGCAACTCATTTCATCTCAAACGGACTTTGGGAGAGAGATATATCGTGATCTATTCGAATCGTCAAACAGGCAAAAAAAAGGATGTTGACTGTGCAGTTCGTACAGGCTGACGTGGCAGGGTCGTACGATGACATGGTAGAGGCCGTACGTCCATATGCTGACGTGGCATGTGATGATGTGGCAGTATTTGGTTGGTAGCTGAGGGAGAATGGTATTCTGACACGTGGCATCGTTTGGACAAGTGTTTGGGTGCCACGTGGCCCAGTCATGGTCTGCCACGTGGCACCCCGGTATTGGCTGTTGGTTTGTTAATCAAAATTTTATGGAGTCTGTGGGGGTCGAACCCCGGACCTCCCCTATGGCTATACGCTTTGGTAGAGTGTGGGCTACCACTAGCCCACACGGTATTGCTTGTTATGTATACGAACTTTTAACTATTTAAGTTTATGTTGTGTAATAATTGGTGTGGGGTCCGGGCCGGGGCTTAGCCCCGACCCGCAGTCATATTGTTTATTACATGTAACCATACCATATCGCGTGGCGTTTTAAATATGTGGCCCGTGGTCCTTTGTGTTACACCATGTGACCACAACCAGGAGCGCGGGGGAAGTTGATACGGTTGGTACGGTTGCAAACGATTAGCCCTTTTTCTTATTGCGCTGGTCGTATGGACCCTCATGTGCCCGAGTGTTAGGCGGTTAGGGGATGGCGTGCCCATAACCATCCTACAGTTTGCACCATTGGCACGGTTGTGCCCGGTGCCAGGTTTTTGCGCTTAAATAAGTGTGTGTGCTACGTTCATGAAACAAGGGTGCGATTTGTAGATGCAGAGATAGCAAGCTTGAAGGAGGGACTTCCAAGAAGCATAACTTCTTCGTTTTCTGGCCAAACGAGGTGCCAAAAAAGCCCAGATAGGGGTTTTTGGACGCTCAGAAGCCATTGGAGAAGTCTTTTGGTCAATTTGAGCATTGTAAGGCATGTTTTTGAGCACTTTGATCAATTAATAATAATGATCCATTGGAAGCTGGACCAGGAGATGTAGCCCAAGAGAGGGGTGAACTCCTTTATCAATTGTTGTGTCTATGTGATTATGTTCATTGATTATGCTGTTGTTTATTTGTATCTTGAATGAGTAATCCTTTAATTAATGTGTTGCAAAGTTGATCCATTTTCTTTTAACACATAAAATTTACTTGCAAATATTTTCAAGATTTCAAGTCTTCTTCATTTTTAGATCAGGGGCCGACAAGAACCATAAATGCATCATTCATAGGAGTGTGTGAATTTTATCATACAAAGTTGCGAATCGGGAACATGTTCTCTCTTTTGGCTTCTTTGGCCTATGCATGTGTGTGCACTTCCTATAGTGTTTCTATGCATGTCAATTTTATAACTAGTTGTATAGTTTGTGCCTTTTGGAGATGCATTTTTGGGGCTGGATGTGAACTAATAGGTGTTTGGAGATGTTGTATTCTTGTAACCATTTGCGGATGAAATTTCAATGATAACAATCATTACATGTATAGGATGGTAATCAACACAAGTATTGGATAATTATGATAGGTGAAGGAAGGTTGACGTAATGGAATGATAGTCGTGGTTTACATTAGCGATGGACCTACTTATTTGATAAGTAATGGGATGTGTACATAAAGATAACAACCAATTCAGTGCATGCTTTAAATGATCATTAATAGAAAGAACACGATAGATTTGTCCATACCCCCAACTTATCTAAAGTGATCCCCTACTAATGATTATTACATCAGGTGCTTGACTACGATCACGTCACTCATTTGGATATTAATACCAATACCATTTCATACCTGTAGATTCTTTTACCAAAATGTGACCTTGAAGTACCAGATTTATTGACTGGTACTAGAGCACGCTATCAAAATTCCAGGTTGTGGGACTGAAGTGTCGGATGTAGATGATGGAGTACATGATATTATATGGTCTTTAGAGATGAATTACATCATGATCATAATATCTGTTGAAATCCTCAAAGTTTTAGATTGGAAAAAGATGCTTGCAAATTCTGATAATTTGTTTAAGTGTCATTCTTTGAAAACTGGGAGGAGCACACTTGTAAAACAAAGTTTAAAACTGCAGTGGAAGCGATGAACAAGGGGAAAAGGATTCAATGACTAGGCTCCAAGCTCTATAATGAGAAAGTAGCTATAGTTGGGCAGCCTCTTGCTACTGAGATGCATAAACCTCCTCTTTTGGAACCAATCAATCCATCAGACCATCTTGTTAACAATTTCCATTTTATTAGCAGAATATAACCTAACTACTACTATCGCATGGATTTTTCTCGAGCCTGGGTCAGTTCTTGCTCACTGGTGTTTTCAATTTTAAGGAGTCTGAAAAAATTAAATAAAACTCCATTCAATGTCCCATGGATTTTTCTTGAGCCTGGGCCGGTTCCTACTCATCGGTGTTTTCAATTTTAAGGAGTCTAAAAAACTTAAATAAAACTCCTTTCACTATCCCATGGATTTTTCTTGAGCTCGGACTAGTTCCTTCTCACCAATGTTTTCAATTTTAAGGAGTCTGAAAAACTTAAAGAAGACTCCATTGGGATCCTTTCCCATAAATAATCTACCAAGGTTGGATAAAGGAATAAAATTACACTTGGTATATGTCCTTATGGCTTAGCTCTAGCGAAGGAACACAATCAACTCAATTTCATTAGTCACACAAAAATATCTATTTACATATATACACATATGTACAAATTTAATTAAAATGACAAGAAACTTACAATGGTGGATTGGTAGGAGGAGCATCCTCCTCACTTACCAATTGCATTTCGTATTTATGAAGAACATCCTTGATAAAATCCTTTTTGGACAAAGGCTTATGATAAACTTTTAACCAATGCCCATTTACCACAATAGAAGTTTTATCTGCATCAATAGTTTTTATTTTAACCAAGCCATTGTCATAAATTATATCTACTTCATAAGGTCCCAACCACCATGTTGACAGTTTTCCCCAAAATGTTTTAAATCTATTGTCATATAACAAGGCCCAGTCACCCGGTTGAAAGGACTTTTTCTTAATATATTTATCATGCCATTTATCCCTTTGATTTTGAATTAGCATGGTTCTTTGAAGAGCATCCTTCCTAATATCATCAAGTTCATTCAGATGCATTAACCTCTACTTATGTGCCTCAACCATATCCATTCCCAATTGCATGGTTGTTCTGAAAGTATTTACTTGAAATTATATGGGAAGAAAAACCTACTTCCCATACACCAATTCATAAGGGGCATGGCTTGTTGTGTTTCTCCAGGTTGTTCGATAAGACCACAAGGATTGAGGAAAATGATCATCCCAATATTTATGGTGCAACTGAACTGTCTTTGTGATAATGGCTTCTATCACCTTATTGGTAGATTCCACTTGCCCATTTTCCTGAGGGTGGTAGGGTGTAGATTTCTGGTTCTTGATTTGATATCGTTCTGTGATGGATTTGACCAAATTAAAAGTGAATTGAGTCCCCTGATTTGTTACTATCTCTCTAGTTACACCAAAATGGGTGAATATATCTTGAAATAAAAAATCAACAACAGATTACTCATTAGCATAATACAAAGATTTGGCTTCTATCCATTTTGTCACATAATCTATTGTTAGGTAGCTAGAGAGGTAGTGGAGGCCATTCAATTTAAGGTGGACTAGGTCCACCATATTATTAAATAAGACACACTATGGTAGTTAGATATAATAAATGGGTAGTTAGATATAATAAATGTAAGAGGACTTCTTAGAAGGTTCTGCTTCTAGAATATTCTTCCTCTAGAATGTTCTTAGGTGATGGTAGCACTATATAAAGGGGTTCAAGCAATGTAATGAGATATGAAGAGAATTATTGTATTGTGAGTGGTATCTCAATAGGAGGATACCCCCTCGAAGAGGCAAGTGAACACGAGAGGATCCCTTCCATAATAGGATCCATTGTATGGTGTTGCCATACCTCAAGGTTTTTCTATAATAAAAGTGTGGTGATTGTATTCAAATATATTTGGTACTATTTTGGTATTTTGTATTCAGGTATTTGGTACTTAAAAATTGTTATCAGAGCACTTTCCTTGGCCAAATAAGGAGATAATATTTTGGGTCTTTTTGCAGATATTTTCTAGGGAAAGAAGAGAGCGACACACTTCAGTTTCAGATATGAATTTTTCTGAGCATAATTTGGCCAAAACAATTGGATATTTGAATCCCTCTTGTAAAAATACCCAATTTCAAAAAAATAAGTCGACCGAAACATAATCTGAGAAGTAAAATTATGAGCATTTTAAATTCAACACTTTTTTAGGGTTTTTACGAAAAAACTATGATTTTCTGCAGTAATTTGTTTTTAAACCCTAGTTTTTGTTTCAAATTTATTTCAAGCATGATGCAATTTAATGGAAGAGATGATGGCCCTAGTATTGAATAATATATCAAACATATAAATTCATCATGTGGATACCTATGACAACATGGGCTATGGACAAATTTAACGGATGATGCTATTAAATGGTGGTTTGAAGTTACACCTGAAGCTATTTCTGCACTTTCAAATAAAAAAATATGAAAAATTATTTTTAGACAAGTGGTCTCATTCCAAGAGAAAGGATAAAGAATGTACCAAGGGTTTATTTTCAGGTAGCAAATTTATATTACAGGTTTATGGTTGTATTCATAAAGAAAATGTCATTGTTTCTATTAACCCTAGTTGCCAACACAATTTTATCAATGTTCATTTGGTTAATAGATTGCACGTTCATGCAAAGAATATTCAAAGCACAAAGGTCGAGGGTGAAAATATTCAAATTTTTAACGATTTGAAGCTTACTATGGATAAATATGTGTTGCATTTAGACTTTTATGCTATAGATATGGGTGAGGTGGATATTGTTTTGGGATATCCTTGGATGGATTCAGTTGGTACAATAAATATTAATGTGCAAAAAATGTTTTTGAAGTTGTGGTACAAGAAAAATAAAATCATATTGTAGGATGTGTCTTTTAATAAGAAAGATGGGACCACAGAGGCAAGAAAAGCAGTTATTTTCGAGTCCAAAGTTGAATTAGAGGCAGAGTCTACATAAGGAGATAAAGCAAAACCACAGGAAGGACACAGTCAGGAATCTAAGGAGGTCATTGACTCAAAGGTAAAATGTGTTGGATATTTGAAGAAAAAGGAACAGATTCCTACAATTTTTGTATATCATCATCCACATCATATAGAGACATAACAATAATCCAAGTAAGGGTGTGACAATCAATACATTTATGCACCAACAAGGAACCAGAAAGGAAACCAATCAAGAGAAGGTGCATGGAGGACTCCTAGCACTACGAGAAGAGATCAGGCTACATAAACAATCCCATGGTGACCTCGACATGATGCAGAGAAAGATCAGGGTGGCAAGACATATGATGGACATCATGTTCGACTTCCATTGGGATGGATGGATGGTCATACTTGGTACTAGTTGGCTACATTGCTTAGCCGACCATATTGTATGGTTTCTTCTCATGTTTCAAGGATGGAACATGTGAAGGGGGATGTAATGTAGTATATCGAGGAAATTAATATGGGGTACCTAGGGAGGTACCCAATGGGAATGTGGTTATGTATTATTAGTGGAATCCATTTAATATATGAGAATGAGGTCATTCAATGTAAGGTGGACTAGGTCCACTATATTAATAAAGACCCACTATGGTAGTTAGATGTAATAAATGTGAGAAGACTCTCTAGAAGGTTCCTAGGATATAGAGAGAGGTATATAAAGAAGTGAAAGAAATGTAATGAAATATAGTGAAGAATATTGTGAATGTATCAATCATTACTTGAGAAGTGTTATCCTTCCTTAAGGATTAATATATGGTGTTACCCTACCTCAAGGGTTTTCTCTATTTCTTGTGTTTAGTATTTGGTGAGTGATTTGTTTTATTGTGTTGATATTAAGAGTCTATATGAATTTATATTTTCATATATACTCAGGTAATTAACAATTGGTATCAGAGCACTTTCCTTGGTAGGCATTGTGGGCAAATTGTTTTTTTTTTTTGCAGATTTATTTTTTTGGAGAAAAAAAACAGAGGGCCGTGAAATTTCGAAACATTATTGTAGGTTTGGTGAAAAATTTGTAGAAAATGGTTCTACATATGAGTTCCTCTCAGAAAAAAAACCCAATTTAAAAAACAAATCGCCTGAAACGGAGTCCGGGAAGTAATTTTATTTGCATTTTAAAATATGTAATTTTCAGGGTTTTTTTTTTTTCCACAGACGAACACGTGATTTTTCTGATTTTTGAAGCAGATAGAGCTGAATTTTCCCAAAAAAATTACATATATGAGTTCTTCTCACAATTTCTCCCAAATTCAAAAAACAAATCGTCTGAATCAGAGTTACGAAAACAAAGATATCGCTGATTTAAAATCACCCATTTTTGGGGGTTTTTCGTGACGACGACGGGACTGCAAAGGCCATAACTTTTCACAAGATGCTCAGATTGATACAAGATCAGACCCATTGGATAGATAATTTTCAGAGCTTTATTTTGGTATATTTAATTTTGTATTTCCAATGGATTTTAACTTTCAAACCCTCAAGGAAATTCTACACACGATTGAAGCATTCAAATCCCAAATGCATGACACATTGCATAACTTTCAAGAAGGTCTTAGGGATGGTTTTCATAGTATTCATGAGTCCTTGCCGAGAATTTAGGAAAAATATGCTTTATGAACATCATGAATGAATATCATCAAGAAGTGTATGCTTGGTATGCTTTGGAGGAAGATTGTGATGATTGGTATATGGATAGTTGTCATTTCAGGGATGATAACCACTTCCATCTTCTATTTAATGAATCTACTCCCTCTCAGGTATAGAACTTCCTAGAGAGTAAACATGATCATTATCTTCATATTATTCTCCAGTCGCAGTGAATTCATTTTTTTTTGGTTCTAAATATTTCGATCCACATGACCAGTGTAAATCTTTAGAGCATCATTTTCAGTTGGTTCCCAAGTTCTAATATCTTCATCGTATAGTTCACATGAGAACTTAGACATGGGACCCAAGTTCATAGTGACAGTTCAACTACTTCAACATAGTGGCTCACATTTATACATGGGAACTTGGTTCTCCAGTCTTCTTCATCATTATGGTCCACAATTATCCATATGACCCTGGTATATGGTTGTCCACCCTCATAACAAGCATTGAAGACAATGCTTTCATAAGGGGGATGGAATGTTAGGTAGCTATAGGTAGTGGAGGCTATCCAATGTAAGGTGGACTAGGTCCACTATATTATTAAATAAGGCCCATTATGGTAGTTAGATATAATAAATGGGTAGTTAGATATAATAAATGTAAGAGGACTTCTTAGAAGGTTCTGCTTCTAGAAGATTCCTCCTCTAGAATGTTCTTAGGTGATGGTAGCACTATATAAAAGGGTTCAATCAATGTAACATGATATGAAGAGAAGGATTATATTGTGAGTGGTAGCTCAATAGGAGGATGCCCCCTTGAAGAGGCAAGTGAACATGAGAGGATCCCTTCCATAATAGGATCCATTGTATGGTGTTGCCCTACCTCAAGGGATTTTTATAATAAAAGTGTGGTGATTGTATTCAAATATATTTGGTACTATTGTGGTATTTTGTATTCAGGTATTTGGTACTTAAAATCTGTACAAACCAATATGTACCTTTTCTTTTTGGACATAGGGGAAATTGTTCCTACGAAGTCTAATGTCCATTTTTCAAAAGGTTCGATCAATACATGTGTATGAAGTGGAATCTCATCAAATGAAATTGGCTTTCCCATCCTTTGACAATCATTACAATTGGCCACATATTTATTTGCATGTTTAAAAATAGTGGGCCAATAATAACCTGATTGTGGTATTTTGTATGTTGTCCTTTTGTCCGAAAAATGGCCACCACATAGTCCATCATGACAGGGTTTTAGAATTTCATGCATCTCATCTTCCTACACACACCTTATAATCAATGAGTCAGGTCCAGTGCGATACAAACAATCATCATGCCACATGTAATTAGCACTTAGTTGTATGATTCTATGCTTTTCCCGAGATGACATATTTTGAGGTAATTCCCATGTTACTAGATAATTTTCTATGTCAACAAACCAAGGAACGTAAGTAGAGATAACAAACAAATTTTCATGAGGAAAATTATCATTAATTGATGCATTATTACCTGTATGAATGAGTCTATATAGAAAATTAACAACAAGATTATATCTCCCAGCCTTATCTATGATAACAATATTGAATTCTTGTAGTAGTAGTAGCAACCTAGGAACTGGAGCATTTGTAATAGGTTTATTCATTATAAAATTAATATCTAAGTGATCAGTGTGCAAAAAGACTTGATATCCAGTTATATAATGTCTAAATTTATTGATGGCATAAACTACCACTAAGAATTATTTTTCAGTCACAGTGTAGTTTAGCTCAACAGGAAAAATGTCTTTACTGAAAAAATAGATAGCATACAGGACTTGATTTTATCTTTGGCCCAAAACAACCCCAGAGCTATATCTGAGGCATCAGTGAAAATGTGAAAAGGAAGGGACCAATTTGGCCCTCTCAGGATTGGTGCAGTTGAATGTTTTTTTTTTAATATCTCGAAGGAAATTTGACATTGAGAATCCCAATGAAATTCAACATCCTTGGCTAACAATTTGAACATTGGGGAAACTAGTCTTGTGAAATTTTGGATGAATCTTCTATAATATCCAACATGCCCTAAGAAGATTCTAACCTCTTTATGGGAACTAGGGGTTCTAATTCAATAAATAATTTCAATCTTACCAAGATCTACCTATATCCTGATGGTAGAAATATGATGGCCTAAAACAATCCCCTTGGTGAGCATCATTATAGATTTTTCATGACTGAGGGAAAGGTTGGTCTCTCTACACCTGATCAATAATTTCTCTAGGTTGTCTAAGGCTTGTTGGAAATCATCCCCATATACTTTGAATTCATCCATATATACTTCCACACAGTCATGGGTCATGTCATAAAAAAAGGTCAGGACAACCCTTTGAAAATTGGTAGGGGCATTACATAAACCAAAGGGAAGGACCCTATAAGCGTAAGTACCCGATATAACACTTGATATATGAAGGGTAAGGGAAAGTAATCTCTAAAAGTAGCCTTATTCAAATCTATAAATTCCACACAAATCCTCCACTTTACATTCTTCTTAGGAAGAATGACTAGTGGAGATACCCACTTATTATCTGAGATGCGATAAATAAAATTGACATGTAGGAGCTTTTGGATATCTTCTTTCACTATATCCTTCAAGGATGGATTCATCCTTCTTTGAGGTTTCCTCAAAAGTATGATTTGATTGTTGGTGTAAATGTGGTGCATACAAGTATCCAGGTGAATCATTTTCATGTAAGAGTAGTCCCATGCAAAAGCACCAGACTGTCCATGACTGATTTGAATCAATTGTTTTTGTTGTTCAGATTCCAAGCTGGAGTTGATGTATAGACACTTTCCAGGGATGATTTCAAAATATTGAACAGGTGAATCCCTACCTTCATTTATTGTTTAAATGGTAAATAATGTGGTGGTGGAAGAATGAAAAATTTCCTGGAATTCATAACTGAAAATCTGTGTGTATTCCTGAAAAGATTTTGGATATTTGATGCACTATGTTGCAGCTAAAAATGGGTTCAATACTTGGTCTTCGGTTTTTTCTTGAAAAACCCTTAGTTGTTCAATTGTTAACAAAGGTTGAGCACATTCCTCCTCCCCATATGGGTTTTCTAACCACAGAGGAACTTTAGTTGCTAGTTGGGTAGGAGGAAAGAGAATAAGTTTTTTGACTTTGAGACCCATTGGAAATTGTCATCTCTCTGGACCAACAACCAATGAATGTATCAACAGTGGCCAACCACGGTCGGCCAAGTACAAATGGATGCCCAGTTTTAGTATATTTTGGATGAATCAATAAAAAGTATAAATGATACTCCCACAAAGCTAGGGTAAGTGTTACATCATCCAGACTTCCAGCTAGTCTAATGACTAATTTATTTTCTAATTCCAATAGGGTCTGTGTTGGCCTCAAGTGATTTAGTTGCAACTTTTGCATGGTATCCACAATCATAACATTTATTGTTTCTCCTAGATCAACAAGTGTATCGGGTAAATAAATGTTATTGATTTGTATGGTTACCACTGTGTTCCCTGGATCATTGTATTTAGATGGCATTTCTGATATGGTTTCTGACAATTGTCCAACTACCTGTATGACATGAGGTTCTTGTTGGAATGTTTTACAGGAAGCGTATGATTTTCCTTGATGGAAAGTACAACAACGATGATGACTTGAGTACATGTATAATGTGCCAGGTGGGCACCAGAATTATTTTGGGAAGACGCAACAGAGCAAGCTCGTGAAGACCAGAAGAGATAGTCCAGAGGTGCACGCAGAGTGTAGAGTATGTGTGTTTTTCATTAATGGAAAATATCATGAACAACAACACAATGATGATTGCATGGCAAGATCAGAAGCTAAATTCCATTTCAGGTATCAGAAACAAAGACTCCATTTTGGAGTTCTAGATACTGGGAGTTGGAGGAGTCAAGAGTCGAGACTCTTAATCACAATAGTCCCGAAGTGCCGAAATGTGAAACACCGAAAATCCTGAAATAGGCACATCAACCGGAGTTTTGGATACCGGGAGTTGGAGGAGTCAAGAGTCGAGACTCTTCATCATAGGAGTCCCGAGGTGCTGAAATGTGAACCGCCGAAAATCTTGAAACAGACACATCAACTGGAGTTTTGGATACCGGGAGTTGGAGGAGTCAAGAGTAGAGACTCTTCATCAAAGGAGTCCCAAAGTGCCGAAATGCGAAATGCCAAAAATCCCAAAACATGCACATCAATCGGAGTTTTGGATACTGGGAGTGGGAGGACTCAAGAGTCGAGACTCTTCATCACAGGAGTCCCGAAGTGCCGAAATGCGAAATGCCGAAAATCCCAAAACAGGAACATCAACCGGAGTTTCGGATACCGGGAGTTGGAGGAGTCAAGAGTCAAGACTCTTCATCATAGGAGTCCCGATGTGCCGAAATGCGAAACGCTGAAAATCCAGAAACATGCACATCGATCGAAGTTTCGGATATTGGGAGTTGGAGGAGTCAAGAGTCGAGACTCTTCATCACAGGAGTCCCGAAGTGCCGAAATGCAAAATTGCGAAAGCGCTGTATGGATAAGCGCTTGGTCATCGTCGGTGGTCACATCATCTAAGAGATGTAGAGAAGAGCTCGAAGAGACAAGCTCCATTTCGGAGGTTGGTACATGGAGAGTCGAGACGACTCATCACAGAATCCCCGAAATGTGAAATGTGAAATGCGTGTTCATAATTGGCCCTTGGTCATAACCTATGGTCACATCAATGAAGGCTCAAGGGAGGAGGTAGCACGAAGCTAATATCCATTTCAGAGATCGTGAATTGGAGAGACGAGATGCCTCACCACAGGAATGCAGAAATGTCGAAATGTCGAATTGTGAAATGGAGAAATTAGCACGAGACCCATCATTTATGATCCAACGGTGCAGGTTATTCGGGAATATGATCGAAGGGCTACTGTTGCTCTTCAAAGTTAATCGATCAGTGGCGATTCAGTACCAGATGCGGTTTTTTTGGAGGTTCATAGTGTAACTTCTAGAAACAACTGATTGTTTCTGCCAGAGGACTCGAAGAGACTTCAGGGTGATTGCCAGAGAAAATGAAGAGTATCAAGGAATCTGCCAGTGGAATGAAGACTGTTCATAGAGGTGATTGACAAATGGAAGAGTGTTGAAGCCTGTAACTGCAATAAAGAGGATGAGCTTGACTGTGACAGAGAGTACAAAGAGTCTCGACTATTGGAGAGGCGAAGGAATCTCAACATAACACCCAGTGATGATGGACACATGGATTTAACAACAAGAGAAGTTGAAGAGTTGCAATGATGACCGGGCAGAGCACTCGACATGAAGAGAATGTAGAAGCATTGCGCATATGGGATGCACAAGGTGCACAGAGACTATAAGAAGGTAGAACAAAGAAGATATGGGGGCTAGCTGGAGAGAGGAATTACACACGAGGAAATGGCATGTTGTGGGCAGGAGATGAAATACACAGAAGAGGCGTAATTCAAAGAATAAAAATAAGATGCAGAGTATAAAGCGCAACAGAAGCAAAGAACAAAGAGGCATAGATGAGAAAGTAAAAGAAGGCTGAGTTTCAATTGTAGAGAAGAGAAGAAGATCAAAAAGTGCAAGAAGATGTAGGAAGAGAGACACTGATACATGAGAGCAGAGTAGGGTAGCAGAACAGTGATGAAACTGGTAAGCCATTGATGAACATTATATCACTGTAATAAGTTTCGGTAGAAAAGATTTATATTTCAGGGTGCTAGGGAGGTGCTAGGGAGGATTTCTATCCTTAGAGGTTCAAGTGGGTGCTTGAACACATGGACTTGTAGCTTCCATATGGTTGTAGCCAGAGAAACCAGGGTGGCAGGGTGGTGCAAGGGAGAACTGTTGTTCTTTGTTATACAATTTGGTGCCTGTGTGACTGGAAGTTGGTGCTTCCATCCAGTTGGTGTTGGAACACTTAGGGAGTTGTTACTTCCTTCTAGTGGGTGCTAGAAAAACCAGGGAGTTGGTGCTTCCTTCTAGTAGGTGCTAGAGATAATAGAGATTTGGTGCTCTCAGCAAGTTGCAGCTTGCAAAACAGAGGTTGTAGCCTCATTATGAGTTGGTTCTCATAAGTATGATAATGTAAAGAATGTAAATATTACTTATCATATAAATAAGAAGAGGTTTTTACCCTTTATGGGTTTCCTCGGGAAATATCTGTCTCTGTATATTTCATATGTGTGAATGATGTTGAATGTTCTATTGCTTACTTCCCTGCATTATTGTGATTGTCATTCAGTGCTTTGAAAAGAGTTTAAAATAAGCATAATTGTTTAAGCTCGGTAAC
>ML794884.1:6356-16624 GCA_009831015.1 Picea engelmannii | reverse complement strand
AAATGGGAATGTCCTTAATAGATTGTAGCAAGGGAATATTTACACATATGTTTCTTAATTAAGCTTCTAAATCATGTCCTAAAGGCACCTCAGGATTCTTTATAATAATCCTCTCTGGATAGGGTGGACTGTTAATTTCCTAAGGTGGTTCAGGTTGCGAGGTAGAACTGAGTGGCATGGAAGGAAAAATTTCCTTTACAACATGCATGTTTTCTTCTTCATCTTGTTGATTTTTTTTATTTTTCTTCATCTATGACCACCGTAGGACTTGTTTTATTTAAGACCCTCCAAGATCTTAATTGAATTTCATTTAATGGAGCCGAGGTAATTACATAAGTTGGGAAGTTATGCAATTCAATACTCTGTACAGGTTGAGTAGGTCTATTATTAGGTTTTGGAATGAGATGTGTAGGAATTGGGGTAGGACGAGGATGGATTGTATTTAGTGTTTATTTTATTTATTGTTGATGTTGAGGAGGTGGGGGTAATGAGGGTGGAATAAATCCTGGAAAAATATGAGAGATGTTAGAAGGGTACTGTGGGTATGTGGGATAAGAGGTTGTCTGTAATGACCGCAGAGGGACATTTTCATAGAAATTTCCCCTCCATCCCTATTACCAAGGATGGCCTTGGGGTTTCTGAGGTGTTCATTGTGAATAAGACATCTGAGGGACCCACTGCTGTTTTGGATATTGCATGGAGGGATCTGGGAACATGTTAGGGTTTTGTTGCCTGCATAGCCTCCTAGGGGGATATTCTATGTCTTTGGGTTCTACTCCTCCATTATAGATAGCTTGAATTCCAGGCAGTGAAGGACACCTCTCAATAGGATTCCCCTCTGTACAAATTCCAAAAACTTATATGACATTAACGGGGCACTCCTTCTCAGGATGTCTCTTCCTACACTGAGGACACAAAATTTCTAAAACAACATTTTCTTCCTCTTGTTTCCTTTTTATTTTGAGGGTATCCAATTGGGTGTTGATTGTTTTTAGGATATGTGTTTTGGAATTCTCTATAAAGTTCCCTAGTTCCATTCTCGTGACACCACTAGTGGCAGGTTTAGCAATTCAGTTTACAGGGTCTCTTAAACTTTTTCTAGTCTTGGCTTGACTACGTGAGTACTATTTACAATACTCGAAAATATAAACAAATGGTTTTTGGTATACAACCCCATAGCTAATGAGGTTCAATACTTCCATACAATCATCCCTTACACCTTTTAGAAAAATGGTCCTAACTGTGTTGTGTTGAGGGAAACTTGTTTGGTCTTTTGGTAGTTATAAAGGAACCTTTATAGGTAATATTCTAGGATTTCCTCCTTAGATTGATTCATTTTGAAGATGTCATTCCTATCATTCCTAGGTCTACAATAGTCCTGGTATTTTTGGAGAAAGGTTTCCTTCATGTCATCCCAGGATACAATACTATGTTCCCCTAAACTCATGAACCATCTTAGTGCCGAGTCTTTTAGTGTGAATGAAAATAGTTTAAATTTCTGAGCATTGTATGTATAATTATAACTTATTCATAATATATCAAACTCAAATAGAAATAAATTAGGGTCTTTATATGACATACCATGAAAATGAGGTAATGATGATAACAAAATATTCT
Organism: Picea engelmannii; assembly: GCA_009831015.1. NCBI lineage: Eukaryota > Viridiplantae > Streptophyta > Pinopsida > Pinales > Pinaceae > Picea > Picea engelmannii. The sequence goes on along the minus strand of ML794884.1, from coordinate 15,007 downwards.
TCATAGTAACATTTCTGGTAATGTCCAGGATCGGAAATCCAAATGTCTTTGTCTCATTGGTTTCCTGGTTTTCATTCGCTTCTTCATCTGCCATATTTCCAAACAAAAACTTATAGGTTGTATAAATAGGTGATGTTTCCCCACTATATGATGGTTCAACCACTGGATTAGTAAGGATATTTAAATTTTTCAATACTTTATGTAATTCTCCAACTGCAGATTCAACCTCCTCTACCACCACCTTTGTTTCCTTTCCAAATCCTTCTTCTTCTGATTGGGTTGCCACTTCTTCTCCTGCTACTTGATGTGATATGTTTTCAATTTTCACAGTAGCTTCAATTTCAGGGTCTTTTACTATAGTTTCAATTGCTGCAATTGAACTTTCTCCTCTTAAAACTCTTTCTCCATAGCGATTAACAGAATTAGTAGGAGGGATTTTTCTTGGACCACATAAATATTCTGGAATTTTAGATGAAATAAATGTTCCTTTACTATCTCTAAGTATACTCATAAAAAAATACTAATGCTAATAAAACACAAAATCTAACTACTGAAAGGGAGAGGACAAGCTAACTTTGGAGTGACCCCACCAAAGTGGATGCGCAGGTTCTTACCTCTCCTCTTAACATATTCTCTCCACCCTTAGGTAATCCTTAAAACCAATAGAAAACCATTCAACCAATCCAATTCACACACTACCTTAAAACCAATCCAAAACCATCAAACTAATCCAATTCAAACACTACCTATTACCGTTTACAACTCCCCGACAATGGCGCCAAAATATTGGTGCAATTATATGTTTAATATATAACAAAGAATTAATTTACTGACTGGAATTCATAATCAATAGAGTTGTTACACTATATGTGCCGGAAAGAGGTGTTCTAACTATGATCAATTAATATAGTGGGAATTAAACCAATACTAAACTTAAACTTTGTTTTAATCAAACATGAATTACAATATGCAAAACTTAAAAGTAATACTTCAATCACGATGAAACTGAGATCTTCCTATCCTATTATTCATACACTATGAAAGATTTAAATAAATTTACTTAAATAAGGAAATCTAGACAATAACATGTAATTTGGAAACTATCATGTCTTTGCAAGTAACTTAGTACAGGAAACATGAATCGTATCAAGGCTTTCCATTTACTGGCTCATGGAATACGAAAGATGGAGTCCCGACTTGTCCCTGTAATGAAACACTTAGAAATTAAATCTCAAGCAACCTCTGCAAAGAGTTAAGAAAGAAATGACTATGCAACAAAATAAATATTTGTAAATCTATGCAACTACTCTAGTATAGGCTGCATATATGAAACTGAACTAAGTAACCTAAGAAATTTGGTGCACCTCACATGTACTACATTCACAAGAAAATATTTATATGAGAGAATCACTCATTATACACACAAGGAGATAACTATTCCTATGCATCCACCACTCCGTTCACACTATGTGAATTCAAACTGTAACACATGTACCAAAACAAAACTATCATGTACAGTATCGGGTACCAGATCCAAGAATTATATTAACACACACGATGAAATGAGTACATGAATGGAAAATATAAATTAATCATACACAATAAGTTTACAGATCTGGATCGATGGGCCCTTTCCAACATGAACAAGGTAATTGATTGAACTCACAGAATATAAAACTTCAAGCAACACATTGAATCATCAAACTAGAACTTGTATTAATCTTCAACAAAGAGTAGTAGTCTTACATAAGACACATATTCAGTAACAATATAACAACATAACAATATACACTGACTCCTTACCACCTACATGCCCCCTTTTTAAAAGAGAAATGACATGGTGCAATTAAGACTAAATATAGCTCAGATATGAGAAAATGTACCATTTCTATCTAGGTGAATATCTATCTCTCCACAATAGTTGGAACATTGTTTCTTTCGTTGATATGCCTTCATCCTCATGACACAAAGTGCATTAGGAAGAAGGTATTTGTATCATGCAAATCCATAACAATCGATGACGATCCACAACTACTTTGTTGAGCTCATTGATGGTGCTACATTCAATTGAAAAAAAACAGATTTTTTAGGAATGGGTACCGAATGCCTATAAGATGTTGGTATGAGATAGTTGTGGAATGTTCTGGTACCGGATAACTGTAGAATGGACTGGTACGAGATGACCAGTTTGGAATGATGAATGTCTATGTAGTTCACCCTATCTGAGCTGGAGTCTTGTCTTGAGGAAGAGATTCACAACAAGTTAATTAGAGGAATTAGAGCACTAATCATTGTTTCAAACTATTAATAAACCATGAAAATCATAACTACATGCTCTTTACCTTATGTACACAAGGGGTGACTAGGAGAGTGTAAAGACAAGTATAATGAGTGAATTCATGCACATACAAGGAAAAATAATCAGTAAAATAAGCAAGATAAGGTGGTTGGAGGTGACAAAAATGAGGCCCAATAGTCATTGAGTACTGATGAGGGTGATCGATTGACCAGGTAACATGCAATACCCACTACCTCTCCCCATAATTATTTCCCTAACCTGACACTACTGAGCATGCACCTTTATTTTTCCATCAACGTCATGTTCATCCTTTCTATAACTCCATTATTCTAAGGAGTATAAGGAGTAGTATTTTGCCTTGATATACCATATTTCTTACATAATTCTTCAAATTCATTCTTGCAGAACTCACCACCATTATCCATCGTCAAGACCTTAATTCGTTTCTCTGTTTGATTCTCAAAAATATCCTTAAACTCTTTAAACCTGCCAAATAATTCATATTTCTTCCTAAGTATATAGAAGTCATCTATAATTGAGACATACTACACAAATTTTCCCAATGATGGAATCAACACAGGTCCAAACACATCACTGTGCACTAGCTGTAAAATTCCTTCTTCTCTCGTTGCACCAGATGGGAATCTTACCCGATTCTACTTCTGATATGCACAATGTTCATATAAATCAAAATCCATAGAGAAGTTAGACATACCTTCAAACATACCTTTACAAGTAGTAGTCGAAGACCCTTCTCTCTGATTTTCCCCAGTCTTTGATGCCACAACATAACCTTTTCTCCAGAGACTCTAAGAGTTTTTTCTTCTTCATATCCAATATCAGGAACAATGGAACTATTACACCCATCACTAATAGTGATTCCTTGTATCCTATACAGAGTTCCAATATGAACTCCCTTCAACAACACCATTTCTCCTCGAACCATCTGATAGGTTTCTTTTTCAAATACTATTTTTACCCATGCATCGTCCATTTTGGTTACTGAAATCAAATTTCTGGCCAATACTGGCATGTGCAAAACACCAGGAAGTATTCTAATACTTCCATATATGGGCCTCAACTTGAATTTTCCTCGTCCTATGATTTTGACTGTCGATTCATCACTTATGAAAACATTACCTCCATCATACCATTCATATTCATAGAACCACTCCCTATGGGGAGTCATATGAAAGGATGCACCTGAGTCAATCAACCATGCCTCATGATCTTCAAGTGTGCTTGAAGAAGCCAAGTACAAATCCAGTCCTTATTCCTTGGAGGTATTTTCTTCTGTATAGGGAGCACCTTCAAATACCTTCACTCTCTCAATGATTTTAGATCTACATTGCTTCTTGAAGTGCCCTTATTTTCCACAACTCCATCATACCTGTTGGCAGCCAACACAATTTTTTCTATTGTCCTATAAGCTGCCTACACCTATGTCTTCTGAACTTCAAATTGTCATCGCATTTTTCAAATGGACGATATTTTCATTTCTTGCGACACTTGCAAATTGGTCTACATTTAGTTTTCACAACTGTAAGCATGAAAACTCTTCCATTGTTACTGAAACTGTCATAATCTTTATTGATGTTTTGAGTGGCACTTATCTTTGGTTTATCGTTAAGTGGCTATAAGGATTTTCGAACTATGCCTATTTGCCTATTCTTACTTTGATTGCGCAACTGTATTTTATTAAACTAGTAAGGCATTGAGCATGAACATTTATGTTTTTTGAAACTTGCCTAGTCATTGAATTACATAGGGGTCATGGTTTATTTTTTTTTTCATACATATGATGTGATCCTTATTGTTATAGACCTTTCCTTGTCATTTTTATGAAATCGATTGTCACAATGTTTTAAAAACCTTTGATTAAACATTTATGCAATGGTGCATTGGTTAAACATTTTGTTTTTCATTTTACATTGAATGACAATGGCTTGAAATATTACAATGGCGCATTGATATATCATTCCACCATTTGATTTTTATGGTTGGCCGAATGATAAGGTTTAAACTGTGTTATGATTGCTTCAACAGTGGATTAATTCGCCGGTTGTACTTTTCCATTACTATTTTGCATGGCGGTAAGTGATTCCACCAAGCTTGCATGCACACATTAATGCTTCCCTTTTGATCATTCGTAGTTGTTAGCCCAAACGACTTTGCTCCTGTGTGTTGGTGATTTCGACCCAAACCCTTACCATGCGCTCGCACCATGGATCCAGTCGTAAGGGCTGAACCCAATGGTAGCCAAGCTCTGTTGATGTTCGATAGTGCCCATAGTGACCTTGAGGAATTTGGATGGCTCCCGTTCATACAAAATTTTGATGGTTTTAACCCCTGCGTTGCTCGACAATTCGCTTTAACCTTTGATGGTTGTCGAGCCAAGGTCGGGGATGTTCCATTGGAAATTGACGAGCAATTTCTCAATTTAGCTATGGGTTTGTCTGCCACTAGACAACGATGGTCCAAGAATTGCAAAGTGGAAGAGGTCCCTTGGACATTGCTCTTCCAGTCGCGTAAGGTTAGCTCCTGTGACAAAGGTTTGCCCACAAATATGCTCAAGCAACGTTGGAACGATTTGCTGATGATACTCAAACAGTTTATCACCTGCGAGGGTCAGTATGGGTTTGTTTTCTTACACCACCTTCATTTGATTATGGTTTTCATGGGCTATGAGCTTAATATGCCTTATTACCTGCATAGAAGCTTGTTTAAAATGTCTAAGAGATACAAAAAGAACCAGGCTGATAGCAACCTTTTTCACTATGGGCTGGTTAAAATTGTTGTCGTTTGTCATTTGGGGTTACACGGAGATTGTTGGACCGATTTCCTTACTCGAAATAACTTTGAAGATTCAAACCCTCCATAGGTTGACAAACCTGTGGTGAGCGAGGGCAAGTCTGTACCCCCGGTACCCTACAACATTCTATTACCTAAACCCTTACCCGACTCACCTATCGACCTACCCCACTTTGTGACTAAGGATGCCAAGACTGTTAAACCTGTGGGAAAGAAACTTAAATCCAAACCTACTACAAATGCCAAAGGCAAAAAGAATGCCTGTTTAATCTCTCGTATGGCTAGGAATAAGCCGAAAACCCCTGTCAATCCTGACCCTATCGTATTGAGCGAGGACTCTGATTCAGAGGTTGAACATTTTTTGGCAAGTGAATATCCCTATTCCGAAGGTCTGTGTGCCAAACCCTCGTTTGACTTCGTGTCAAAACTACCACCTTGCTTGCAAAATGACCCTGATTACCCTGGCATTAAGCTACCATGTAAATTCCCCGGTCCTTCATCCAAACCCTCTCCTGAACCTGCAATGCCACACTGTGATCAATGCGGCTCATGGTTGGAAATATATTATCTTGATGTACCTATGCTACAATCCAGAATTCACTATTTGGAAGACCAAGTTGCACGGCTTACCAGTCAAAAGGCTGAGTTACAGACCACTGATAAGAAACAAAGGACAACAAGTTCTATTTTGTTTAAGAATGTGGAGTCAGCTACAGCGGTCGTGAATTCAAAGTTGGCATAGTTTGAGAAGCCTCACTGGTATGTTCTATCACTTGATTATATAACGAATTCAAATTCTTTCGAATAGCTGATTACAACCTGGATTTGCGTTGTCATACTATATGCATTATGTACATAGTTTTGTTTTGATTAATCGAATTTCATTTTCCCAGTTTAGCTTTGATTGGATTGTCTTCGATTCGATTGATCGTGGTATAGATTTGATTGTTTTGATTTGGCTTAAATTGGATACTCTGTTGCTAATTGAAATCGTTTCTATCTTTTCTAAATACAAGTTGTTTCTCGTATTTCAAATTTTGAACACAATCAAGTTTCGATTCGAATTGGTTACGATATGGTTGGAAATAATGGTTAACTTCTATGGTTTTATTTACATATGACGTTCGATCAGCTCAGATACAGTTTGGATTATGATTAATATTATTCTGTTTTATATGCACCCAAATCGTGAATAGATACGATTCATAACAGTTATACCTAGCCGATTGATTCGCATTGTTTTAGTCGACCATGTTATCAGCTCGATTCATATTGTAATGAAAATGCTGTATAAATTTGATTTGAGGAACGAAAGTAACTATATCCAGATGCACGATTTCTTTCTATAATTAAACTCAGTCGTGATTTGATTATTTGCCCAGCTGATAATTATAACTTCTGTTGATTCTATTAAGATTGCGATCATGATCTTGCCTGTTGACTGAGCAAGGATCAATCACAAATTTGATTGGGTCGATGCTGTTGAGTATGATTTCGTTACACATAATTGTAACAACTTTTCCATCTATGCATTCGATTGAACGATATGAATTCTTGTTATATCATTATAGCTGTGTTGGATTAGATCGTATCGATTTTGATTGGCTATGGAGCAGTCTTGTTACTGTTGACCCGATTTTATGGTAACAGTGAAACAGAGTATTCTTACCCCTGTTTCGACTGAATCACTGTTGATTTTGTTTAAATTGAATGATAAAATCATTTGAATCATTAGTGATTCGTTTTTAATGATTATTTTAAGAAAATTGGATTGAATTATCTTAAAGAGATTTGATTTGATATTTATTTGATCCTGTATGTTATTTTAGACTAGCTACATAATCAAATGATTATGTAGCTATGTCTGTAGGATCAATTTTTTATTGTTTTATTAATCAAATACTTTTCTAACTTGTTATTTTTGGTCTATTGCAGATAAATTCGAAATGGCATTGGATTTGATGAGCAGTTAGGAGAATATTTGAGATATTTTACTTGCATTTTGATTTCCTAGTTTGGTTGATTTTGGGATATCTCCCAGATTATGTAAAACAGATTGATGTTATCCACTGGGAATTTTTTACCCTGTGGAGAGACTTATAAATACCTATCATTTTTGTAATAATGATCATCCTCATTTTTGGGAGAATAAGGATATGGTGTTTTAATACAAACTGAGGCAGAATTTGGTGTTTTGTCACAGCTTTAGCTTCTCATTATATCAATATTTTGTTTCATGTTGTGTATATCAATTTGTATCTGGTTAATGACTACTTTAGATATCTTAATCATGTGCAAATGATATAATTTAATCATTGTTATCCATATCTGTTTTCTTTTAAGTATTTAAATAACATAGCAATTGTTGATTCAGTTTGTGAAGGACAAATTTCTCTTCTTCATAAGTTGAATTAGTAAATATAAGTTTTTGCATAACAGGTTTCCCTTATTGCAGAGATTTATAAATCATAAGATTGTTATGATTTTTTATGTCTTGTTTGTCCTGTTAACAACTCAAAGAGCAACACAACCTATCATTTACGAGAAGCTTTTGGATCGATCTGGTGCGAGTTTACTTCCTCCGACCATCTTCAAAGTCATCACACACAGGACAAATTAGGAGCGTTTCCAGGTCAGTTAGTCACTTCTTTGTCTACTGTTCTTATTAGTAGTTTAGTTTAGATATAAGTTTAATTAGATATATATTAGATTGTTTAATTTCAGTAAATATATTAGATCGTTTAATTTCAGTAGGTTTTATCTCTTCTTCATAAAATATAAAAAATCAAAAAAGATTCTTGGCTGTCTTAGGGCAGAAAGTAAATGAGTTTTACAGGTTTTATTCAAATCTGCAAGTTGTAGATATTGTATATTTGTGAATAAATTGTAAGTCAACTAGTAGTTAGATGGTTAATTATTAGAGTTAGTGTAATAGTAATTAGTAGTTTGTATATAATAGTTAGAGTAGTTTATCTTTAGTTTTAGTTAATTTAGTAGTTTGTTTTAATTATATTAGTGTATTAGTTTGTTTGTTTTTAGTTATTTCGTTTTATTAGTTTTTAGTTAGTTTAGTTTGTTTTATTCGTTTTAGTTAGATTAGTTAGTTAGATTGGTTTTCTCTTTGGTTTTCTTAGGATCTTAGAGAAGCCAACGGAGCCGTTAAACCCGTCAGGGTGGTTCATTCCAAACGGCTTGGGTTATTTAGATAACCCCGGACCGGTTCCACTCTCTCAATTGACGGAAGGACATTTTCGCCCGTCAACAAATGGCGCTAGAAGGATGGCCTGAACGTAATTGATGGCATGAGTGTTATCCACATTTTTGGTCATCGGGATGATGTCATGACAGTGTCATGATAATAGAAAATCAAACTCTTTATTAAGAACATTTTGCATGAGAAAGGTTACACTTGTCAGTTTCCAGAAAGCATAATTTAAAAGATAGTTCGCAGGCTGCATATATACTCTCCTGCGAGAATCCTTAATTCCCGCAGGCTGCCTTCAGCTTGACTGCGAACTTCTCGCACTGTACTTGAAGTCAG
>ML794883.1:649331-673601 GCA_009831015.1 Picea engelmannii | reverse complement strand
TACCTTAGGCGACCCTTTTGAGTGGTAAAAGGGTGTTGATTATATCCAAAGGAGGTCAAAAAGGGTGGTACTGGCATAGAGTTGGAGGTCAATGGTATGTAGTATGGGCATAGAACATAGTCAAAACCGGGGACCAACAACATCATTATTCATTATTTCCATTCACAACTAGTTGTTTTCATGTGGACATGTCTCAACAACATACATAAACAATAAAGGACTATGAACCATCACAATAATGAAGAAAAAGAACAACATATATATGTGTAATTTTATTTTTTTATTATGTGAGACTATAAACTCTGGGGTTTATCAACACCAAATGAAACGAGCACCAAATACAAGAGAGCACCAAATCTTAATACAAGACCTAGCTTGTAGATCTCAACACCAACTGAGAAGAGGAATCCAACCCTCAAGTACAAGACCCAACTTGTAGATAAAATAAAATATTTCAAATGTACAAATAGATACATGACCTGTCTATATTTCATATCACATATGTACGCAACCTGTCTATAATGCAGTATGCATATGTATGTTTCCTTCTCCATTGCCAGCCTGTGTACACCTTCAAAAAACTAGGGCATCCATTCTTTTGCACCTCTGAAACTTTCCTGCCTCTGTCCCATCTACTAGTAACCTATCACTTCATCCAATATGTCACTTCAACTAACATGTGCCATGCATACATCATCATACATACCCTTGAGCATACATCATGTGCCATTCATACTCTGATATACTAGTTTCACCCACTTTGACTAGTCAATTTCTTGTAGGATCTTCTAGAATAATTTGACTTCTTTGACCTTCTTGACTTCTTTGACCTTCTATGGGATTCTAGATAACTTGTGAGGGTTCTCCAACTTCATCATTCTATATATCCCTAACCGTGAGGATCCACGTGGCACACCACATATCACCGGAAACACACAATGAGTACTATCCATCTAGAATAATCTCATTTGCAAATTCACTTATATTGATTAAATTATTCCTCAATCAATTTTGGATTCCGTAAAAACACTACTGGGGATAACCATTTGGACTTCACAAAGTGTCTACCCATGAGGTATTTCACCACAAGGGGACCACTTTGGAGTTCATCCATTTGGTACTTCCTATAAACCATGACATGACATCAATGATACAACTTCCTTTTCTATCAACCTTGACATCAATGGAAACACATCACTATGACACCACATGACATCAACATTTTGAAATCAATTACATCAATGACAACATAATCCAACAACCAATACATTAATGATATAAGCAAACAAGAACATCACTATGACAATACTTGACATCAACCCTTTGACATTGATCCTTTGACATCAATGAAAACATAATCCAATACCTTGTATATTTCATGGTTTTATAGCCAAAATATAACTTAGGGGGGAACCCATTAATCTTAGGGAGGCCTTGGTTAGATACAATCGATGGTTTCATCATTTTTAGATAAGGCAATCTGAGAATTGCACACATGGATTAAGTAAATAAATTTAATCTATATATAAATTTAATGGGTTTCTCCACTAGTAATTGTTCCTAAAAAAAATGGAGAATGTTGGTTTTGCGTAGAATACAGGGAATTAAATAAAGCAACCTTAAAGGATCACTTTACTCTACATTTTATAGATAAGGTATTAGATACACTAGCACGTAAAAACTTCTTTTCCATTTTGGATATATTTAGTGGTTATAACCAAATACAAATATCTCTAGAGGATCAAGACAAAACGACATTCACATGTCCATGGGGGACATATGCACCTACAACTTTTCAACGTGTTGTACTAGGTATATTTTCTGACCTTATCCGTGATTGTGTAGAATTATATATGGATGATTTCATTGTATATGGAAATACTTTCAAAGAAGCATTAGAAAATTTAGAAAATGTTTTAATCATATGTCAGGAAACTAATTTGGCATTAAGAAATGGGAAATGTTTTATGTTACAAACTAAAGGAATTGTTTTGGGTCACTATGTGTCTTCTGTAGGTAAAAGAGTGGATCCAAAAAAGATAAAATTATTTTCCAACCTTCCAATACCAAAGACCCAAAAATATGTTAGAAGTTTCCTAGGCCATGTTGGTGTTGATGCTAGTGGTAGCATCGTATGGGTATTTTCACACAAGTCTATTTGTCTAGACGTGTGGAAATAATCCAAAGCCTTATACTCTTGAATTTACTTCAATTAAATGAATTACTAAAGTAATTTTTTTTTATTAATTAATTACATAATTGGTTAATTGAGTTATTTAAGAAACATGCTAAAATTACTTAGCATGCAACATGTAATCTAAATCTCAAGTGAGTGTGAGAAGTAATCTCAATTGTATATCAATTTTGATATTAGAAATATATTATAACTCATGATTATAAAATCAAGGCTAGGGTGAAGTAGACCTAGGGTTCAACGCTCAAGAGCGCACCAAAAAAACCCTAACTACCAGCCCTTTCAGCAACACCTGTGAAGCAGATGAAGTCTCACCCGAGGTAGAGGTAGGGTGGTTGCAGGACTCTAGTGCCTGCAACCTTAGCTAGGACACATATCTATAATTACAATATTTTATAAAAGCACTTAGCAGTTACAGTTCATCAGTATTTAACCAGTATCTACTTCTTAGTTAAAACCCTAATCACAGAGCATCATAGTATTCACCCAGATCTAGTATATTTGAGCACTAAGCACATTCACATAGGTTATATCTTGCACTCATTCACATTATTCATCACTAAGCTATCATATCGTATTCATCTAAGCATGCATCAGTGTACTAAGCATTAATCATATGAACAATGAAACAACCATACTGCACAAAGCAACCATAACATGGGATATACATGGTTCACCTCCAGCCTGGGGCTACACCCACCAACTCTTCGTCTCCTTTATTATCTTTTTTCAATATTCTTACATGCACAGAGCCAAAAAATCCTACTCTGCATAGGATATGAGATCTATGCGTACCTCGCCAGATCCTCCTTCCCCGAGCTAGGTTACAGCACAAAGTTTCTACTCAATCTCTTATAGTCACTTGCACTTAGCCTTGCAGGTCTCACACAACATGCACAAAGCATGTACAACTATCACTTGCACTTAGCACTTGGTATCACACACTTGCACGCCTTTACTTACATCACCTAGATTTCTATTTATACATTACAAAATGGGCCTAAACATGGGTAAACCCATGAGCCAACATCCCCATACCCGTTACATAAGCCCAAAACCCAAAAATCCCTAAACAAAGGGCCGAGATCTCACAATCTTCGCCTCGACTTGCGCTCCACCTTCGACAGCCTATCGAAGTCCCAACATAGGTCAAACATGACCAAGGATCCTCAAAACTTGGTCAAGGGCCAACAAATCCATGATCTACCTTCTAGTGGTTAGACTGTTTCAGAAGAACTTTCTTTGATACCAATTGTTGGAATATTCACCAATACTTAGATGGGGGGTGAATAAGTATTGATCACTTTTTACCATTTTAATCAAAAAATGTAAGTATTAACTTATCATCAATTTATCACTTATGATTGCATTCAAGATATCATAAACATACAACCAGATATACACAATACACAAGATTTTTACGTGGAAACCAAAATGGGAGAAAACCATAGAATGATTCTTAATATATATCTTGAATATTACATCCACAGGAAGCACCAAATTCCAAACGTCTCTAGAACCAACTAGAAGGAGGCACCAATCCTCTATTTACAGGCTCCAATCAAAACGAATCTACAACTCCATGAATTCTGTAGCATCGAATGGAAGGAGTCTCCAACCCCTGATTCATAGGATCCAAATTGAAGGAAGCTACAACTCCCTAAATTATCTAGCTCCAATTGAAAGGAGGCTCCAACCTAAAGGAAGTTGTGACTCCCTAGATGTTTTGGCTCCAACCAGAATGAGGCTTCAACCCCCTTTCATTGCCCCTTCCTTCCTCCCTGGAATATAAGTGTGAGACTCAACCTATCACTATTGTTGTCACTGATACATCTTCATCATCAAAACAAGACTCAACCTGACACTCATACTAATACATCATCACCATCAAAACCAGAATCAACTTCTCGCTATAACTGTCACTGATAATGATACATCATTATCATAAAAACCATATCCATACAAATAACCACATAAATCTTATGCCAATATCACCAAAGGACATCTCCAAAGAATGTGCTCAAAATCACTAGAATATGCGTCAAACCATGTGCCAAGATATGCCTTAAACATGTGCCATAAAATACATGATATGTACCAAATAATAAACCCAAAATCTCCAAGACATTCCACAAACCATGTTCCAAAATATCCAAGATATACCTCAATCATGTACCAAACATCCAAGATATTCCTTAAACGATGTTCCAAACATATGTCTCAAACATGTACCAAAATATCTAAGATGTGCAACAAGCATAAGTCATGATCTCCAAAATGTACAACAAAGAATGTTCCATGTCTCTCAAATAATATGTCCATAATCACTAAGACATGGCTATAGCCGTGTGTTATCAGAGAAATCGGTAGGTGCGTACACTAACAGATCTCCCTAGATCCACCTGGATCTAGAACAAAACAGGACAAGACACGACTCTTTCCCTAAGTTGTAGTCATTGAATCTACCAATAAGAAGGAATGAGTGACGTACATTTATATGCTTCCTTAGGTCTCTGTTGTTCCCGCTTTGCTCTGGTTCTCTTGTGATGTCAATTCCAAGACAACACAAACCAACCAAAGTGAAGAGAACAAAGTATATTCAATGTCAAGTTATGCATATGATCAAGGAGTTATGCTATAAAATAAGAGTGATTTTATGGGAAAGGGACATGTCGCTGTATTATATTAAATGAAAGCAGAAGATACAACCTGATTTCCTTGATGTCACAAGCTTCCTTTCAGTGACCCTTGGTTCCAACACACACACTTGCTCTGCACTTGCATGAAGAAGACCCAATTCCTCTTGATATACCAAATAGAGTCTTCAAGCTTCTGTCCAAGCAAGGTTCTTCACACAATTCTTTCACCAATTCTTCATTCAATCTTGCTTAACCTTTTCCATGAGAAACCTTTAAATATATAGGAGAAGGAGGGATGGTTACATGGATGAGGATGATCCCACCAAATTTGAGAAGTTAGTAGGATGTCAACCATGCGAATGCCAACTCATTTTCTAGAAGATCCTCTTCTAGAACCTTCGTGACCTCTTCTCCTTTTCAAGCTTAAAAACAGGTTCACACCCTATCTATGGAGCAAAATGCGAAGATTTCACACCCTAAGTGTGGGTGGCCTGTGAGAATGAGGGATTATCGCAACCTGTAACATATGCAACCTGCGAACTCATCTTAAAAATGTGTTTTTTGGAAGAAGACAACAATCATCTTTCTTAGGAAAAAAGTCCTTGTGGGATCCTGAACACATCACTTGTAGAGACATCACCAGAGTGACCAAAATCATGTGTAACAGAATGCCCCACAAAGTATGAGGCTGAAATATGTGATGGCTGAAATACTTTGTAAACTGCGTGTGTGTGTCAGAAACCAAGAGCGCACCTAATTGGAAACCTGTAAACAATCAAGCATCTACAGAATATAATACCAGTTCTGAGGTAGGCATTCCCATGCTCAGATAACAAATGAATGGAATCATAGGTCATGGCCACCAATCATACACCATGGATCCATGCCGTCAAAACACTACATAGCCACCAGGAATACACTGTGGATCTATGTGAGAAGACTTGAATTAAGATGACATAGCCACGTGACATAAAAAGTGGATCTATGCACTAACACAAATCATACATACTCCATAGAAGCCTAGATCAAAAAGATGAGACCCAGGGTCTTCAATCTTGTCACCTGAAATTACGAATCTAGCTATGCGATTACATGTGCTGAAGTGAAGCATGGTAGAAACCACTTGATTTCTGGTCATTGAGGAAAGCCGTTAACAAGCATGAGGGAAATCACCATTGATGTCAATGACTCCCAAGGTACCAAAGTACAATCCAAATGAATGCGAATGAATGAGTCTATGTCGAGCACTCGGCGGAATCTCTTGATTAGGGATCAATGATGTGAAACCCCCGTCGAAAGCGAAGATACCCGCCTTTAAGGCATGCAGGCTCTAAGGTAATAAATGATTTCTAAGTCTCATTTCTGGATAATGAGTTGGAGTCGACGGAATAAGACTCGTCATAGGAGGGCCTTAATGTATCCCCCATCAATGACACGAAATAAGTAACAGATTTTGAGGATGAGGAAAAGTATGAATATGAGTCGAAATAGACACAGAGAAGGTCAACATAGTAAGAATGGACAACTGCAGATGGCTGGCTCAATAGAGGGATCGTGTGAGCTTCTCTTGAACATATGAACGACATGACCAAGGACTTGTAGCACTGACTCAAAGACGATCCAAGATACGACCTTGTAGCAAGTCGAACGAGAGACAAATGGATTTCCCAACCCGGATTCAAATGACGAATAGGGGGTGTCATGTTCAAGAGCAACGCTTACTTCCATTAATATGAATATGAAAACACATCCCTTTCCCAAAATTTCCCCCACCATTTCTGGCGAGTACCATTTCCTTCAGATGATTCCCTCGTAGTATATTTAACGAACCCTAGGAAGGAGTGGTTCGGTCCCATTATGGGTCTGTTGATGCTTGTTTAACGAGTCCAAGGATAGAAAACTCGGGAGTTTTTCATGTTTTGAGAGTCTGAAAAACACTTAAAGAGAACTCTCCTTGTTCCTTTTTCATAAATAAGTCCGACGAGAACGAAAAAGTGATAAACTATCGCCCGTCGAACGTTTTCTTCAGATACTTTAATGAGCATGAAGAGAACAAGATCACTCAACAATCTTTTCATTTTTATGGAGCGTGAAAAGAGCTTAAAAGATACTCCTCTAGGGTTGTCGTTTTCGTGTTACCATACGAGTACGAAAAGATGAGAAAAAATATACTCGGTTACATTCTCATATATTTTTGAGCACGAGAATGAACGAAGACTGAGCTCGAGGTTTTTCTAAAAACCCTAAAAAATATTCGTACATGCGACAAAAAGAAAAAACACCCGTACTCCTTCGTTTGGACTTCAAAGTTGCTATATCTGCAAAAAGCTACACTCATAGGGCTATTAGGGCATTAGGTTTTATAGACAAAATAATATAAAAAATCAACAAAAATGGTAAAAAGTGAATAAATATGGGTAAAAAGGGCTTTTACCATTTCATTGTGATTTTGCCAAAAAATTTGCCCAACACACCTCATTTTCCCCCAAATTTCTTTACTCGATTGCGGGAGGCACAAGCGATCATTTGGCGAACCATTTCAACCAACGAGGTAAGCTCTTGATCCTTTAACTTTTCCATGGTTTAGTTTTAGTTTTTATTGGCAATTTTTTGGGTTTTAAATCCATTTTAGGGTCACACCATGCGTTCGAGCATTCTTGCAGGCGGGCTTTGTGGGACCTGCGAGAATCTAGGATTCTCACAGGTGGCCTTTGGGGCACCTGCGACTATCTCACACTATGCCAAAGGCTCACCTGCGAGGGTTGAAACATGGATTTTAAAGTTAAAAAATGCTCAATAAAAATTATGCAAAATTTTGTAACAAAGTGTTGGCTCTTCTCTCATGGCTCTTGTGCATGTGTTTGACCATCACAATGCTAGAGTGGTGAGAAATAGAACATGAGAAAGATGATGCTATTGCCGAGAATGACCCAAGTACAGTCACTGCCCTCCGGGACTGTGGGTTATTGAAATTCTTCAGGATGATGAGCATGAGATCCCAACTTAGATTGTTGGAATACCTAGTCCACATGTGGGATGTGGACCAACAGTTATTTCACGTGGGAGTCCATACGATGACCCTAGATATCGAGGATATCTATTTTCTAACAAGGTTATCATGGCGTGGGTACCATGCTATCTTGACCGGTGGCCGAGGCAGAAGACTCTCTATGAGTGAGTATTGTCGCCAGTATTGTGTTCCTAAGGAAAAAAGAAGCAAGGGTAAGGTTTCTATTTGGGGGGTCCAAGACTTGACCTTGTGAACCATCTTGTTCACTATAGCACACATGGTCAGGAGCACAACTCCACACTTGGCTCTCTAGAGCTACTTCCAATACGCCATAGAGTGCACAAAGGCTCAGGTCTTCAACTGGTCAGATGTAGTTCTCCACAGTATGAAGAGGCAATTGACGAAGTGTAGAAGGGGTAACTTGAAGCAGTTTGGGTACGGATCACTTTTGGTGTCCTTCTTCCTCGAGAGGGTTCCATTTCTACGATTATAGGTTGACTAGGGCTTACCAGCCCCATAGGATCCGAGGATGATGAGGTGGTGCAACCTCATGGCTCAACATGTAGCTGGGCCTATAATCAAGTACAACGATTCATTTTTTGACTGGTTAAGGTCTCATATGCTAATGATTGACGACTACGCATATGTTGGTTTGGATTTTCGAGGGGATCCGGATTTGGCCCTGCCCGATGATGCTCAATGGGGTGATCTAGGTAAGAAGCACACATTTTGTTCTTTTTAAATGCTTTTTGTAATTTTTATCATATGAAATGTTTTTGTGTTTATCCAAGAACTAATCAAAAATCTCTTTTTGGTGACATAGATGTGGGGCCATATCGACCTCCAGGAATGTTTCCTATTCAACGCCAAGGAGAGGTGGCTCCAGTGGTGAGATGGGATGCCGAAGACTACGAGGCAGTGGAGCAGAACTTGGAGGGGTTGACCACTGACATCCCATATATGGCTATTGGGGAGATCCCTAGACGTTACCAGTGCCATACTATGGGCATGTCTGAGTCTATCAATTGACTGCTTCGTAGGGTAGCCCGAGCAGTTGTGTGTTATCATGAGCATCATCCATGATGCTATTTTATAGAAGCCATGGGCTTCGTATTTTTGAGATTTTGGTCCTTGAACATAAACTTTTTGTAAAAACTTTTTAGCGTTATATACATATATACGGCTTCTACCAGCTTATATTGTGTTGTGTTATACATGTAATGTGTGATTGGTTTATAAATGGCCCAAATGTCTGTCTAACACATAGTTAGCTAATGCATCAATCAATGTATTTAGACATCTAGGAATGTGCTGATACTCAATATAATCAAAATAACATTCCAAGAGGTGAATTCGTAAATATACCCGTAATAAAGTAGGACTTCGAATAACATATACATTACTTAGTTGTAGTACTACTAGTTGTGAATCGAGTCGTATAACCAGGTGGCGGATACCTATCAAAATAACATCAATCAAAAATTCGATGATGACGCTATATTCTGCAAAATTTTTGGTCTCACGACCAAGGCACATACCTCACAGACTGATAAGTTCGTTTGTAGGTGCGTAAATTGCCCACGCAGCAGAAGCAAGGTTCTGAGTACTATGGCTAGTGCCATCGGTGAAGCCAATGTGGGGTAGCGAAGAATTCGACATCTGGAAACCAAGCACAACTTAAAATAAGCAGTCAGGGGTAGAGACCAAATAATGAAAAAGCATACTACAGTAACACAAAAAAAATATGATACAATAAAATACAAGTACTTATGCACAAGTGATCTTAGGCATTGTACTTCTTTAAGTACAACCCATTTCTGGGTTCACTCAAAGGCATACCATCATAGTCTACCAACTCGTAAGCTCCTTTCTCCAAAACATGTCTGATGATATAAGGACCTCGCCACATAGCTTCAAATTTTCCAGCTCCTAGCATATCTTGATCTTGTTCGTAAAGAAGAACCAGATCACCTTTAGAGAAAACGCGTGGCTTGACTTGTTTGTTGTATTGGGCTTTGACACATTTATTTTGGGCTTCTATAACAAGGGTGGCATCATGACGGGTTTCATCTAATTGCATGAGATACAACAGACGTTCTTCTTTGGCAGAAGTGTTTGGGAGAACTTTGACGACTAGTTTTAGGGAGGGTTTATCACATTCAATCGGCAAGATGGCTTCTAGACCATAAACTAACTGGAATGGTGTAAACCCAATAGCAGACTTAACAGATGTTCGGTAAGCCCACAATGTTGAAAAAAATATCGTGTGCCAACTCATTTTGTGAATCCCTATCATTCGTCGAAGCATGGTAATGAAGACCTTGTTTATTGCTTCAACTTGGCCGTTGGCTTGTGGTTAATAGGGTGTTGAGTTTTCATGGCGAAGACCCAACTTTTCAGTGAGTTCGGACATCATAAAGTTTCTAAAGTGGCTACTGTGATCAGTAACGATAGCCTGAGGAACACCAAAACGAGCAATGATGTGATTGAATATGAATAATGATGCAGTACTTCCGGTATTGTCGAATGTTGGCATTGCCTCGGACCATTTTGTAAAATAATCTACAGCTACAATAATGTATCCATTCCCCCCAGCCGAGTGAGGGTGACATGTCATGAAATCAATACCCCATTTCGCAAAATGACCAATGGAGACCACAGGGTGTAGAGGAGCAGGGTGTGATCATATTTTATTGTTGTAGGTTTGGCAAGCGTGGCATTTTTGGACGACAATTATACAGTCGTTGAATAACCCTGCTCGTAAGATCTTCTGGGCAGTAGCATACCCAGACATGCGACCACCACAAGTTCCAGAATGGCATTTGTTGAGGTCTTTCTCCGCTTTGTCAAACGTGAGGAAAAATAAAAAAATGGAGTCAATCCCACGACGATAAAGAGTATCACCGAGGATAATATATTGACGGGCTTGGTAGCGTATTCGACGGCGGTCAGTGCTAGACAAATTGGGCTGGAAAGTCTGGGTCTAGATATATATGATGATATATCCATACCAAAGGTCATCAGAACTAATCAGGAAAAGGGATTCATCGAGTAATGAATCAACGTCTACATTTTCCGTCTCAGAGCAGGGAAGGTCGCATATCAACTCGGCAAATACCAAGGATTTCTTGGACTTAGTGCATTTGAATTCTAAGTCAAACTCTTGGAGTATTACAATCCATTTGGAGTATTTTCCGCCTAGCAATTGGCATGTAACAATGTATTGCATAGGGTTGCAGTTAGAAATTACCGTAGTCTTGCGAGAGAGGATATAGTGCAAGAAACGTTGAACAGCTTCGACGGCTGCCAAGGCCAGTTTTTCAACATGTAAATACTTGGTTTCAGTAGTCATGAGACTCTGACTCAAGTAATAAATGACATGTTCATCATGAGAATCATCCTCCTGGATGAGAACCATAGTGATGGTATAGTCCGAGGCTGCGAGGTAAAGGAAATAATCCCGACTGTAATCAGGTAGGGAGAGTAGTGGGGTACGTGTCAAAGACAGTTTCAAGGATTCAAAAAATTTGTTGGCAGTGGTATCCCATATGAACTCAGAACCTTTCTTGAGCAGTCGCATAAATCCAAGAGTTATCTTAGCATAGTTTGGGATGAAGCGAAAGTTTGCCTTCCCTTGCAAACTTTGTAACTAGTGAAGTGAGGAAGGAGGAGGGAGATTGAGAATTTCCTCGACCTTCAAAGGATCTACCCTAATCCGTTGACGTGAAACGATAAAGCCTAGAAGTCGGCCAGATTCTACGTAGAAAACACATTTGTGGGGGTTCAAGCGTATATGGTAAAACCGACATCGAAGGAAAATTGCGCGGAGGTGTATTGGATGATCTACACGATGCATTGAATGAGCTGGAAAGTCATCGAATTATGGCTGCACAATGTGCTTGATATCATGGAAGGCGTAAGACATAGCGCGCTGAAAAGTTGCACCAGCATTCTTTAAATCGAAAGGAAGTTTCCGATGGGAAAAAGTGCCCCAAGGACAAATAAAAGTGGTCTTGTGTTGGTCCACGGGAACGATATTGATTTGATTATATCTGAAGAAACCATCCATCAGAGATAAGATTTCACTTTCGTCACAATCATCGATGATCTAGTCAACGAAGGGGGTAGGAAAGTTGTCTTTTGGACAAGCTTTGTTAATGTTCCTATAATCAACGCACACGCGGATTGTGCCTTGTTTCTTGTTGATTGGGACAAGATTGGAAACCCAGTCAGTTAGAGCCACAGGCTAAATAAAGCCTACTTTGAGAAGTTTCTCCACTTCAAGCTTGATAACATCCACTTTACGTGGGTGGACCACATGAGGTCATTGTCGGACGGGTTTAGCATTGGGGTATGTCTTAATCTTATGTATTACAATGTCGGTATCAATACCTGACATGTCTTGATAGCTCCAGGCGAAGACATCAAAAAATTCTTGGAAAAGAGACTTATAGGTGACGACTTTGTCATGGGAACACGAAGCTCCGATATGCACATTTTTGACAATTCCAGGTTTTATGGATATGTCGAGGGGGATGGTGGGTGAGATATTGCTTAAGTTCCCTTCGTAGAACAGATCATGTGTAGACTTGGGAATAGTAGAAATGACAAAAATGGTCGACGGGGTAGAGATCCATTCGTAACCCTCGATGGTGTGTTGTTCCAGGAAGATGATGGAACAATGATGTCCATCGTCCCAAGGGGTATCTTCCATGGACATAACAAACATAATCATCTCGTCTGTAGGAAAAATGACACATAAAGGAACTGGAGATAAATCACCAAGAGAGGGGGTAGCAGGGGTTGCCGATTGAATGGATTGATAAGCGGATTTGATCAGACTCAGAGGCATTTCATCACCATAACGAAGATGATCGCCAGGGTTGGGTACCATCAATGGGTCGTAAGACACAGGGGTTCCATGAACAGAGGTGGAGATCATTTTGATTGAGGTGACAAACAGATTTGGAACATTGGGTGGTGGGATGGGGAAAGTACCCATTAACGAGGAATCTTTAAGAAGACCCACACTGACGTTCTTATATCCAAGGGGGTTGCAATGAACGGTACGTTTCCGGTACATGCACCAGAGTGAAAGAAGGCCAATTGGTCAACGGTAACGACTTTTCCTTGATGTGGGAAATTCATGACATGGAAAAGAGTCGAAACAACTGCACGCATGGAATCAATCTAGCTACGGCCAAGTAGAAGGTTGTAATCAAGAGGAGCGTCAAATACCTCCACTTCAACTTGGACCCTTTTGCCTTCTAAATTAATAGGCAACGAAGGGAGGACACTGTAAGGCTTAAAACTAGAGCCATTGAAGGCTTTGAGTGTGTTGTGGGATTCAGTCAAAGGAGGAGAGTTGATGGCTTTCCAATAGGTAATAGACATGACACAAGTCGAGGCACCCTCATCAATAACCATTCTACAAATGTTTTTTTCAGAGACAATAACTTGTATTTGGAATGGGAGTTGAGGGGGTAACCTTGGAATGTGATCTTCCAAGTCAAAAATTATTAAATTTGTATCCGTGGGGTCGATTCCACCGATAGATTTAAACAGTGCCTTTCGTTGTATAGGAAAACTCTGAAGGACTTCGAGGGCTCACATTGTGGATGATGCTTGGGCCAAATCTTCGACAATACTGTAGTTCTGGGCAGCACGCGCATGGGGATTGAAAGCCAATTTTTGAACAACACCCTTTGAAGGAGGGAGAAGAACTGTATCTAGGTTTGGTCGTTCGAGATGAAGAGGGCCATTGGTAGGTGGAGTCATGGGAGATGGTTCGACTAACGAAGGAGGTATTGCATCAACCTTCTCTTTGGAGGAAGGATAATCTTTGGCTTGAGTGGTAAGTGTGATGTCATTCTGCATTGAATCACCTATACACATTAAGACATAGGATGTATTGGAGGGGGAAGGTTGGTCTTGAATGACCAATTGGGTCTGTTGTTGAGAAGGGAAGGGTTGTGACAATACGACCAGAGTGGGTGGTTTCGTGGTCCCTTGAAGGAACTTAGTAACCTCGGCTCGTCGTGGACAATCCTTAGTGTAGTGATCATCACCACAGATAAGACAAGGGTATCGGGGTTTGCGTTTATCCCTATCATCAACAGGTGGGGTTTTGGTTTTCTCAGTTTGTAGATTATTTTTATCCTCCTTGCTCTTACCCTTTCCTTTTTTGGATTTATTTTTGTCGGCGGGGTTAGATTGGATAGAGTTACCTGAGAAGTCTTCCTGGTGGGAGGGGTAGGAGACAAAGCATTTTGAACAATAGAAGAAATGGATTTGGGTTTGT
This sequence comes from Picea engelmannii, assembly GCA_009831015.1. Classification (NCBI taxonomy): domain Eukaryota; kingdom Viridiplantae; phylum Streptophyta; class Pinopsida; order Pinales; family Pinaceae; genus Picea; species Picea engelmannii. Next base: position 659,457 of record ML794883.1, on the reverse strand, counting down.
TGCTAGAGGTTTGGACGGAATGAGGTTGGGCATGGAAGGTGTCAATAACACCGCCAGTTGCATGAGAAGTAGAAGGAGTGGTTGAAGTAGTAGAAGTAGAAGGATGAGGTGCATCAGGTAGTAAGTCGTAAAGAGTACCCATCTGTGAGTAAACAAGGTCTAGGTATTGGGCACAACTGATGGTCTATTCTTCTGTGACAACTCCACCCATGGCGATGTCATAAGCGATGTTGTTCATGAATTATTTCATGAACCATTATGCCAACAAATGATCGGGAAGTTTGAGTTTGATGAGACGTCGTCTCCGTCACCACTCATAAATGTGATCAGAGATATGAGTGGCTTTGGTTTGTTTGAAAGAACTAAAAATATCAGTTCCCATTTCGTAGAAAATTGGTAACTATTAGTGGGTGAGGAAAGCCATAGTGAGGGTGTTGAAGTCAATGAAGAATCCTCGCGGTAACTCGATATACCACTTCACGGTGGAACCTGTGAGGGTTCGCTGAAAAAGGTCTAAATGAATAGAGTCATCCATCAAGGAGTTGGATGAGCACCAAAGGTGAAAAGTCATTACATGATTATTCGGGTCCTCTCCCGGTTTACCATCGAATTTAGGGATGTCAGATGGTAGTTTGGCCAGTATGGCAGACCATTGAGGAGAGTGATGGATTGGATCATTTAAAATCCTCAACAGATCTGGTAGGTCCAGAGTGGCTAAGAAAGTTAACTATCTATTCACATGCGGGTACTGGTGACTTTGGGGAGGGAGTCCCATCGGTAAACCAGTGGGACCATAAGCAGTCTGCATATAATGTGAAGATCTGGGTAGATTCGGTGGTTGGAGTGGAGGCAAGTAATTCATAGGGTTTTACCCTTGGACAGGGGCGTGGGGTTGAGCGTTCGAGCCCAAAATAGGATTAGACGTGCCTGGATATGGTTGGCCTATACTAAGGGGTATGACGGAGCTAGCTTGAGGTTGTTTCCCCCCAGTCGATTGAGTATTATGTTGTGTAGGATTATTCCAATACTGGGCCAAGGATGGAGCTATGTTTTTTCCATAGGGTGGGGTCGGTGGGGGTTTCCCTCCAATTGGGGGTTGCACCCCAATTGGGATTTGTCCTGCAAAAGTGGGTTGAGTTTGGCCTCCTTGGTGAAATTGTCCACCAACAGGAATCTGGTAATTAGGTGTGAAAGATGAGATGGTACCACTAGGATCAATTCCTCCAATAGAGGATGGAAGAGGTCCTCTAAAAGGGTGTGGAGGAAGTGTCAGAATGAAACTGAGAATATGGTACCCAGAAGGAGTGGAACCACCAGGAGTTTTGGATGTGATTTGTGTAGGAGTGGGAATAGAAGCATTCAATGCACGATATCTGGGTGGAAGTGTTGGGGTGACTCTAGGCGAAAGCAGTGTGCCAATAGGGGCTTGGCTAGCCGCAATAATCTTGGTGCGAGGACTCGTAGTATCTTGGACCATTGTGTAATCGACCATTTGTAGAGGGAGATTCAAGATGTGGTCATCTCACAGAGCGTCTGTACCAGGAAAATAATATGCAGTAGTAAAAGGTACTACATCTGGATCAGATGTTTCGAGCAGCTCAGGTGCGATAGTGATATCAACGCCTCCTCCTGAACGAAAGAGATCCCGTCTAAAAATGCCAGTAGTCCAAAAAGGATCTTGACCCTCAGGTCCTATGAAAGATCTAGTTGGTGACCCAGAAGACTGAACAACTAGATCTCCGGAAGAATTCACTTGAACAATACGTCTCTTAGAGTCAGTGGGAAGTCAGAAGTCCTCTTGAGAATTGGTAATTCTGAACCATTCTAACGAGTTAGTTCTTTCCACTTGCAGAGTGGCTACATCCTGGACTTCACTCTGTTGAGGAGATCCCTCCAGTGAGCTGGTAGGAAAGGGTTGAGAACCTTCCAGATCTTCTGGGGGTAGGCCTTGCATTCTATGTGAATGGCGTGGAGGGTCAATCGTGATCGAGTTAGAATCTTATGAAAGAAATTCTATGGTCAACTTGGGTAAACAAACGGCACGCGCTAGTAAAATCTAGAAAGCAAAACCAAGCAAAAAAGACCTTCCAATTCCGAAGTCACTAGTTGGTGATGAAATCCAACGTCACATTGACAAGACAAGAAGGGGCTGGGTGAGGGTGGAAAAGTTACATTGATGACTTGCTTAACAAAATTACACCTTGGTGCAAGCTCCCACACATAATCATGGATATACCCTCCAAGGAGCCCGAGTGAGTTTGGCCAACATCGATTCCAGGTATCGTGAAGACTTTCCTCTTCACAGTCACCTTGTGTAAGACCCTAAGAAGGTAGGCTACTAATGTTACCACCAACAACAATAATGCCTGGGGGAACAGTTGATAGTCCGATCCACACGCAAAGGCAGGGTATCTAGCCCGAAATTAGATTGATAGGCTTCCACTCATCATTTTGGGTATACCTTGAAGTGACCCCTGTAATACATGCAATCTCTACACTGATATCAACAAAGTAGGGTGAGTAACTTTGTCAATCTCAATGCGACCTCAAGTTTGACCCTTGTGTGAGAAGGGATTCCCAGGACAAAATGCTGCAAATGGAACTTGACACTCCTTATCACAAGATACTATTGTGTGTTTTGTGCTTTGGAGAGTATGTCTCACTACCTATTCCAAAGCTCTAGCCTAGCTAATGTTGGTGTAAAAGAGTCCTAGAAAAAGTTACTAGTTGGATTTTAAAATTGCGCAATGTTATTAAAGGTTGTTATTACTCAAAAGGAGAAGGAAATGAAACTAATGTTGTGTGAGACTCTAACCCAAAAATGCATAAATAGGAATGAATGATACAAATTTTTTGTTTGATTAATCCTATCTACAGGAGGGAAAGAGGAGTTTTCTGGAACAATACAAACTATGATGTATGATCTTCTTTGAAATGTAATATCAAACAACCATGAACAATGAAAATTCCCTATTCATTCTTTTTCATTACTTGAATGCCAATATTTTCGAATAAAGAGTTGCTTAAAAAAGAAAATGTCTTTAATTTTTGTTAGAAACCAAACAACTAGGGTGAAACTAAGAAAAAACAAGCAACCAATGAAAAATAAATACACAACAAAGACCCAAACCAATCTTTCAATGAAGACAAAAATAACAATCTGACAAGACCAATCTCTTCAAATGAATATGGATAACAATTTTCCAAGTAATAAGAAATTGAAAAGAACAAATGATCTCAACTTTTAAACTGATCAAAGGCTCCCAACCAAACAAGCACTCGGATTTCAAAACTGGAGATTATACCCTGGTTGCGAAAAGGCCAAGAGGTAAAAATTGAGAAAACATGATCAAGAAGAACTTAATAATTCATGAGATTTGAAGCCAAGAAACATTCAATCACTGGCTAGAGAAGTTCTTCCTAGACACACAAACAAACCTGGGCATCTGAGGACACAAAAGACTTAATCCAAAAATTTTCCAAGTGGGTTCGCAGGCTGGAAGTGTGGTACAGTGCGAGAATCAAGGATTCTCGTAGGCTAGACACACGCATAATGCGAGAAGTTCGCACTGAACTTAACAACAGGGTGTGAACTTAAGTAGTTCTCGTAGGCTACAGAAGGGTGCAGTGCGAGAATCTTTGTAATTAAGCAAATTTTTGAAAGAGGAAAAAACTTTGAGGGAACTTCTGGATCCAGAGAGTCTGTAAGGGTCTCCTCAAGACTCAGATATTGATGGGAATGAAAAAATGGTAGGTTAAGAGAAAAGGGCCAAGAAAAAACCACCAAAAATGGGTTGTATCCCGAGTGGAGTTGCCAATTTTGTTATCGGACAAATTGGTAGGTGCGGACACTAACAGATCTCCCTAGATCCACCTGGATCTATAACAAAACATGATAGGACATGACTCTTTCTCTAAGTTGTAGTCATTGAATCTAACAATAAGAAGGAACGATTGCCGTACCTTTATATCGCTTCCTTAGGTCTCTATTGTTCCCACATTGCTCCGGTGCTCTTGTGACGTCAGGTCCAAGACAACACAAACCAACCAAAGTGAAGATAGCAAAGTATATTCAATGTCAACTTATACATATGATCAAGGAGTTATGCTATAAAATAAGAGTGATTTTATGGGAAAGGGACATGTCGTTGTATTATATTAAATGAAAGTAGAAGATACCACCTGATCGTCTTGATGTCATAAGATTCCTTTCAGTGACCCTTGGTTCCAACACACACACTTGCCTTGCACTTGCATGAACAAGATCCAATTCCTCTTGATAGACCAAATATAGTCTTCAAGCTTCTGTCCAAGCAGGGTTGTTCACACAATTCTTTCATCAATTCTTCATTCAATCTTGCTTAACCTTTTCCATGAGAAACCTTTCAATATATAGGATAAGGAGGGATGGTTACATGGATGAGGATGATCCCACCAAATCTGAGAAGTCAGTAGGATGCCAACCATGCGAATGCCAACTCATTTTCTAGAAGATCCCCTTCTAGAACCTTCGTGACCTCTTCTCCTTTCCAAGCTTAAAAATAGGTTTGCACCCTATCTATGGAGCGGACTGTGAAAATATCGCACCCTAAGTGTGGGTGGCCTGCGAGAATGAGGGATTCTCGCACCCTATAACATAGGCAACCTATGAACGCATCCTAAAAATGTGTTTTTTGGAAGAAGACAACAGTCATCTTTCTTAGGCAAAAATTACTTGTGGAAGCCTGAACACGTCCCCTATAGAGACATCACCAAAGTGACCAAAATCATGTGTAACACCTTGTGCCAAATACCTTCGGGATATGCCTCAAAGCATATGCCAAAACTCTCCAATATATCACCATCAAAAAATACCTAAATACTTAACTTTAATCATGTAAAAACCTGATGCATAAGATATCATACCATCATACTTTCCTCATCTTCATCATAAAGAATATAGCTCCTTCTTCAACCTTTCCTTTAGCCTTTCTAGAAAAAACTGGGCAACTAGCAGAGCCTCATGTGATGAGTCTTGTAAAACATTTGGGGCCCTCGCGGGATGCCCTATACCTAGCCTACAAGGCTCTTCTCAATTAGGGTTACCAGAAACCTTTCTCACATCTTTGCTACTTCAATTTCACCTAGAGATCACATACTTGCTTTATGAAACTTCATTGGATTCTAGTGAGAGGCTCATTGATTTGTATTTATAATATTCCAAGTAAATCCTTTATTTGACTTTACGATTTACCTGTAACTTCTTATTTGCAGCAACATTTCTCCTTTAATTAATTTTGGGGACAACTTGTAACTTCTTGTTGCATCCATTTAAGGGATTTTTAACCATACTTAGGGGCTTCATATTTAAGAGGGTATAACTTCTCAACTGTGAGGAACCTTGTGGCATAGAACCTACTATTGGAAATGATATGATGAGGACTATCTATATATGATATTTTTTCATCCATTTGCAATGTCCTTCACCCTTTTTTTCCTTAATCAACTTTGGGCTTCATGACCACACCTTCAGGGCTTCTTAACTACTTAACCACACTTCAATGGATTTTTGTAGACTTATTCAAAGCATCTTCCCTTGAGGACCATGCTTAAATATATTCCATAAGGGGGGAACTTTGGGGACTTCTTTAAATATACCCATTACTTCTAGAGACTTCCAAACTTTCTTCGAGACTTCTTCTAGGGTTGACATTAATGACAACCAAATTTCCAACAGATCATACAAAACGTTTTGTACAAGTTTTCCATATGGATACGCGGTTTATAGTAAGGTGAATCATGTATATACGTGATTCATAAGAAGGTGAATCATGTATTCATAAAACATCATCCCACCATTGGTTGTACAGTAGGTTAGACTTTACCATATTGTTTGCAGTTGTATTTCTCTCAGTGGGCCATTATACCTATTACAGAAGCCCTAATTTTAGCATAATAAATTCATTCTTAGCATTGGTTTTCCCTCCGGGGTTTTTCCATGGATTTATACCCGAAAAATTTGGTTTTCTTATGTGTTGATTTCGTTTACTTATTTATGCTTTCGATGCATGTTTAGTCAATTACTCAGCTGTTCTTTTAGTAGAAAAAATGATTTTGTTTTTAGCTAATTGTTGGTTGTTGAGTAGGATAAATTTCAACATAGTATCAGAGCAGGTGCTCTGAAGGGAAGCCAAATATAAGATCCATAGTAGACTCATAACCATCATAAGGAAATAGAAGGATGAATTTTCGGGGAAAAAGTCGTACTTAGGTAGAGCTAGTTTGTTGCAGGTGTACGAAGGCATATGAAATTCACATAAGACATAATCACATACATACACAATTTGTAGTGGATCAAGTCACGCATATACATGAGTTGCAATGGTTTGAATCGTGTAGTGGATAAAGTCACGTACATACACTATGTGCAATGGGTTGAATCGTGTACATACATTATTTGTAGTGTGTTGATTGTGCTTTGTAGTGTTGAAAGTCATATATATGCCATACAGATTAGTACGGTGACCATTTTCTAGTAGAAGGTTATTTCCTGGGTAGTTTATCAGGTCTTAGGGATAGTAGCAACACCATTTAGAGTTGAATACAAATTGGATGGAGTACTTGACTTCCTATCTTGGAAAGCAAGAGTGAATTTGGCATTGAAGGAGTATGACCTTTGAGATTTCGTGGATAAAGTAGTTCCTCCACCGAAATATCTGACAACTTTATATTCCAAAAACAAGAAGGAGATAAAATCATAAAGGGTCCTCCTAAATTCGATGAAGGATCATCTAATCCCTCACATAAATGAGAAGAAGATGGCCAAAGAGATGTTTAATTCCTTGAGAAAGAACCTAAATAGGAAGATGGTATGAAAGAATAAACTTATATTGGTTCAAATGTCTAGATCAGATAATGTTACCATCTATTTCATGAGGATCACACAATTATTTGATCAACTTGCAGCCATAGGGGAGAAAACCGAGGATGCAGAACTTGTGAATGTGGAGCTGAATGGTCTTCCAAAGTCATGGGAACCATTTGTCAAAGGAGTTTGTTCTTGGGAAAATATCCCATATTGGCAGAGACATTGGGATGATTACATCTAAGAATGGGCTTGGGAGGAGTCGAAGAGTAACAAACATGAAGGTAGTGAAGAGAAATTGCCTTTTTTAGTAAGACAAGGAAGGTAAAAGGAAATGGTTTTAGCAAGAAGGGTAACATCATAGTCAGGGAATCGTAAGGAATTGAGTAAAATCAAGTACTTATCATGTCATAGGAATGGAAATTATGCATATCAGTGTCTAGAGAAGAAGAAAAAGGGTAATGGAAAGACATAGACAAAAACATTATCAGAGACACAACTTGATTAGTTTGCAGTGAAATTTGAGAAGGCTTACTCAATGGTTTCTTTCCTTTCTACTAGCACAATAGTGAGGAGTGATTGGTTATTTTAAAGTGGTGCATCTCTTCATATGACATAAGCATGGGAGATATTTAGTATTCTGGCAGAGAGGGACTTGAAGGTTCATGTGGAGCTTGGTGATGATGCCAACTATGTGGTAAAGGGAGAGGGAAAAATTATGTTCCAACTTGATTCAGGAAGTTTTTTCCATGCCCATGATGTACTTTATGTATCGGGTTTGAAGAAGAATTTGATTTTAATCTTAGCTATGGAGGACATGTGTTTTTCTGTTACTTTTTAGAGAGGGAAGGTGCTCATACATCGAGAGAAATATATCCCATACAACACAATGGTCGTTGGGGTTAGAGAAGGAACTTTATACATGTTGCAAGGCAATCCTATTCAGCCTTTGGTACATGACAGTGACAACCTATGTGAGTTGTGGCACAGGAGGTTGGGACACCTACATTGTAGGGCATTGCCAATTCTAAGGGGTATTTTTACAGGTCTTCAATAGTTTAGGATTGTGTAGCAGGGAGTATGTAGAGGGTGTCCACTTGGAAATAATTCCAAGGCTCCTTTTCCTAGAAGCGAGAGTAGCTCCAAGGGGATATTGGATATTATTCACTGAGATGTGAGTGGGATGATGTCAACAACATCATTATAGGTATCATCATACTATGTAATGTTTATTGATGATTTTTCCAGGAAAACTTGTATCTTCTTTATGAATACCAAGGATGAGGTATTTAGTTGGTTTCTAGAGTTTAGGGCTTAGATAGAGAATCAAAAAGGTAAGAAGATCAAGTTCTTGAGGTTGGATAATGGGGGAGAGTACACTTCCAATAAGTTCAAGGATTGATACAAGATTAAAGTGATCAATAGGGAGCTAATAGTATAATACAATCCTCAGTAGAATGGGGTTGCAAAGAGAAAGAATCGACCCATCATTGGTTCTTCCAAGGATATGACACATTCTTAGGAGTTTCCCATGTTTTTATGGGAAGAGGCATGTAATACAAAGGTGTATGTGAAGAACATGAGTCCTCATAGGATATTGGGGGATAAGACTCTATAGGAGGCATTCTCAGGGGTGAGGCCAGAGACAGGACATTTGAGGATATTTAGTTGTCCATTTTGCATTCATGTGCGAGTGTAAAAGAGGATGAATATTGAGCCTTCAAGATGGAAGAGTATATATGTGGGGTACAAAAAGACCTCAAAGGATTACATGATATTCATTTCAGTGCGGAGGAAGAAAATTGTGAAAATATATGTGAAGTTCGAGGAGAACTTAGCATCTAGGATTACTCAGGAGTCATTAGCAGTGATAGAGGACAAGGAGCAGCAGGCTCCAAAGGATGAGAAATAGTCATCATTTTAGACTTAGGTGGAGAGGTGTAGTTAGCCCCTTCCAAATCTTCCATGATACCTAGGTCACTAGTACAAACATTGAGGGATGCTAGTGAGGCTCCTAGGAGTGTGTTCAGAGCATGCAGGCCTCCGAATAATCTTCCAAAATATATGGCGCTTATGAGTAACATCATTGATGTTGAGCCTTCTAGTTTTGAGGAAGAAATAGATCAGTAGGTATGGTGGGACTCCATGGTATAGGAGTACACCTATATTATGAGGAATGGTGTTTGGGACATAGTGTCGAGTGTTGTAGGAAAATCCCCCTGCGGACAGGTAGATCGCCTCTAAGAGCTTGACCCTAACACTAGACAGAAAATGCTTAACATGGACACTGACTTCCTTTCAAATCTATCTAAACTAACACATGAGAAGGAAGGATGACAGAAGTACCTTTTATCGACGTTTGTTCTTGCACGCTCCAAGTTTCACTCCAATATTTTGCTCCTCGCTGAGTCTTGTGGACAAAACAAGATACGACCACTTCCTACTCTATTAATATTAGCTTGAAAATAGATCTATCAATAAATGATAAGTTCATGTGACATTAGACGCAAACTAGAAAGAAACAGGCCAAGCATGTCATATTGATGAGAATAATGACAACAGTACTTACAATCGTAGATACGAATGCGATAGCTTCGTCAAGTCCTCTTCATCTAACCCTTGCCTGAAAGATCCACGACCTGGGTAACAACAACTTCACTGATCACTCTCTTTTGCCTGACTGTGAGTTTCCTCCAAGATCATAAGTTTCATATCTTCAATTCTTCCCCCCTTTCCACCATCATAGAGCCTGTTTATATAGGTTAAGAGGAGCTTAACCTCTTGAGTTATCTTTAGAACAAGTTGGGAACCTTCTCCTTAGATCAGGGATCTCTTGATGAAACCAAGAATTCGAGCACAATTGCCTCCTAATCTCAAAAGATCCTCCGCTTATTCTCCTCAACGGGCCAACTACTGCCTCAAATTAGGCAGCGCTCCCTTAGAAGGGGCATCAGAGCGCTGTAGCACTCCTTGGTAAGATTTAGGGGAGTGCCAACGCCTTCAAGATGAGAAGCGCTCCTTCAGAGGGGGATGGGGAGCGTTATAACACTCCCTGAAGGCTTGTGGGGGAGCGCCAGTGCTTTTAGGGCTACAATAGGGGAGCGCTCCTCCTCAAAACCTTTGTTTCAGGGCTCCCTTCAGGTGTCAAGAGTTATTTGACTTCAGTAAACCAATTCTCCTTCTTCAAATCAAGCATATGAGATGTTATAAGTGTCTCCTTAGTGTCGTTGACATGGCAGTATGTCTGAACATCATTTGCGACACTTGTGACCAACTTGCGAC
>ML794883.1:630327-644648 GCA_009831015.1 Picea engelmannii | reverse complement strand
TTTTATGATGCCAGTGATTTGTACATGATGATGTCTGTGATGTGTTTTGATTTACATGTAATGTACAGTTTTTCTTTCCTTGAATCTTATATGTGGGCAAGATGTCGATCCATGATATAATTAGCTAAAGCATCTGAAACACTATTAAGTTCTCTCGGAATGTGTCTACATTCGATGTAATCGAACATTCGTTCGAGACGACGAACTTGCAAGTGTAGGCGTAGCAGAATAGGACTTCGGATAGCATAGATACGGTTGAGTTGAAAAACCACCAGTTGGGAGTCTAAGTAAATAATGATGCGAGAGATAACTAGAAAGGAAGCTTGGGTCAACAGTCCAATGACAGCATGATATTCTGCCATATTGTTGGTTGCTGGTCCTAAACAAATGCCTCCTGAAATCACCACTTGGTCAAATTGGTAAATAACCCAAGCTGCTGAAGCAATGTTCCGGGTATGTCGGCTAGCACCATCCGCGAACCCAAAATAGATAGGAAAGGAAGATGTCATCTGCGCATGAAAACACAAGCACAATCATGAGTGGCAATGGTAAAGACTCAGGCACGCGAAAGAAATAGACACGCCAAAACTAAATACAATAATGTACAAAGTACAAATGCTAGGTGATCTAGGCATAGTACTTCTTAAGGTAAAGCCCGTTTCGGGGCTCTCCTAGGGAAATTCCATCATGATCAACTAATTCATAGGCACCTTTATGTAGGACATGCTTCACGATGTAGGGAGCGTGCCACATGGATTCTAACTTTCCTGTCCCCAATTTATCATGAGCTTGGTCGTAAACAAGGACTAAGTCTCCTTCCGTGAAAGTTCGAGGGTGGACGGATTTGTCATATTGACTTTTAATTCGTTTTTGATGTGCCTCATTGGCGAGAGCAACATCGCGACGTGTTTCATCCAGTTTGGATAGATACAAAAATCGTTCTTCTTCAGCAGAAGTATGAGGCAGGAGTTGTACTTTTAGTTTGAGTGATGGAATCTCACAATCGATTGGTAGGACGACTTTAATGCCATAGACCAACTGGAAAGGAGTGAATCCAGTTGAAGTTTTCATAGAGGTGCGATAGGCCCAGAGAGCGGAGAACAGTTGTAGATGCCACGATGTTTTGTTTTCCCCCACCATGCATTGGATCATGGTTTTTAGGACTTTGTTGATAGCCTCAACTTGTCCGTTCACCTGAGGGTAGTAAGGGGATGAGTTTTCATGGAGAAAACCCAATTTGACATGTAACTCACTCATCATCTGGTTTTTGAAGTGTGCACCATGGTTAGTGACAATGGCACGTGGTACACCAAAATGAGTTATGATGTGGTTGAAGAGAAATAGAGCTGCCATACGACCATCATTCAGGAAAGTAGGCATAGCCTCAACCCATTTGGTGAAGTAGCCGACGGCGACGATGATGTAACCGTGCCCCCCGGCTGAGGTAGGCTTACACTGCATGAAATCGATGCCCCATTTGGCAAAGGGGACGATGGCGATAATAGGGTGCAGCGCCATAGGGTGGGTCCGTACCTTCTTGTTAAAGATTTGGCAGGGTGGGCATTTCTTGACAGCCTCGATACAATCCTTGAAAATCGAGGGCCAAAAGTAGCCGGCACATAGGATTTTTTGGGCTGTGGCCATTCCGGAAAGGTGAGCGCCACAGGTGCCAAGGTGACAATCGTTCAAAATGCGTTCAGCCTCCTCGTGAATCAGACATCGCCGAAGGATGGTGTCGATGCCATGGTGATACAAAGTGTCATCGAGGATGATATAACGGCGAGAGTGGTGACGAATGCATCGACGCTCTTCGCGAGAGATGTTGGGCTGAAAACGTTGTGTTTGAAGGTAGAGGAGAATGTCTCTGTACCAAGGATCAGAGGTGCTGATGAGGAAGAGAGATTCATCGGGGAGATAATCTCTAGGTTCGATGGTTTCATCGGCACGAGGGAGAGCATAGATAAGCTCGGCAAACACCAGGGAGTTTTTTGGATTTAGACTTTGTAAACTCAAGATCTAATTCTTGAAGAATAACGATCCATTTTGAATATTTTCCCCCAAGTACTTGACGTGTCAGGACGTGGTACATGGGGTTGGAGTCTGCGATTACCGTGGTGGTGCGTAATAAGATGTAGTGGCGGAATATTTGGACAGCGATGACGGCTGCCAGAGCCAGTTTCTCAACATGTGAATATCTGAGTTCGGGTCCAGATAAACTCTTGCTCAGATAATAAATCACATGTTCTTCACCGTTGGAATCTTCTTGGACTAACACCATTGTGATGGTGGAAGTAGAAGAGGCCAAGTAAAGGATATAATCCTTTGTATATTCAGGGGGATGTAACAAAGGTGCATGGGTCAAAGTGTGCTTGAGAGCGTTGAATGATCGTTGAGCTGCGTCATCCCAGATGAAAGGGACGTTCTTTTGCAGTAGCCGCATAAATACTTTAGTAATCTCGGCATAATTGCGGATGAAACGGAGAAGAAAGTTTTCTTTGCCTTGCAAACTTTGGAGTTGGGTTAAATTGGTAGGTGGCGGTAAGACTAAGATGGCCTTGATCTTTAAGGGATCCACCCTGATCCCATCTTTGGAGACAATGAAACCGAGGAGTCGATTGGATTCAACAACAAAAATGCATTTGTGTGGGTTCAGACGAATACAGTAGAATCGACATCGCAAAAAAATTGCGCGTAAATGATCAATGTGATCGGATCGATTTAACGAATGTGCGGGTAAATCGTCGAGATACGGTTCTGCTATATGTTTGATGTCATGAAAAGTGTACGACATGGCTCGCTGGAAAGTGGCTCCAGCATTTTTAAGGCCAAAAGGTAGCTTTCGGTAGGAGAAAGTTCCCCAAGGGTAGATGAAGGCTGTCTTGTGTTGATCTGTAGGCAAGATTTCAATCTAGTTATATCCAGAAAAAACATCCATGAAAGAAAAGATTACGCTTCATGTGCAATTATCGATGATTTGATTGATGAAGGGCGTAGGGTAATTGTCCTTAGGACAAGCTTTGTTGAGGTCTCGATAGTCAACGCAAACACGGATGGTCCCTTGTTTCTTAGCAACCAGAACAAGGTTGGAGACCCATTCGGTTAAAGGGATAGGATATATAAAGCCAGATTTTAGAAGTTTTTCAACTTCTGCCTTTATAGCTGCGATTTTCTTGGGATGAACCAGGCGAAGCTTTTGCCGAACCGGTTTCGCGTGAGGGTAAGTTTTGATTTTGTGTATGACGATCGAAGGATCGATCCCTGGCATTTCTTCGTAACTCCATGCGAAGACATCGCGGAATTCCTTGAATAAAGCGGTGTAAGAAACCACTTCGTCGGGTGTGCAATTAACATCAAGGTTGATGTTTTCCATGACACCTTCTTTGATTGAAATGTCAATCGTAACCATGGTAGAGATGTTACCCATGTTCCCCTCAGAGAGAGCATCTTGTGTGAGGATAGGAGATTGTGGAGCTTCGGTAACATCGGGAGGGAAGACAAATCATATGTCTTGGATTTCTTCCAAAGGTGGAAGAAAAGAGGATCGATGGTGGTTGTCATCCCAGGGTAGATCGTCAATGCTAAGCATTTCCATGATAGATTCATCCGAAGGAAAAATTTGGGAAATGTAATCAACGACGGATGATAGGGAATCTAACCATGAGGGCACCGAATAAGTATCGGGTGCCAATGAATGTGAAGTGTTTGAAGAGGGAGAGGTAGATTGAATGGCTACGTATGCGGCCTCGGCTGGGCTCAGTGGCATTGTGTCCCCGAGCGCATCGAATTCCAAAGGACTAGGCACAACCCAAGGGTCTGATGATTCCAAGGATTGATAAGGCATAGTCGAAATCATATTGACGGTGGAAATATGATGTGCGGTAGGTGGAAGTGGTGTAGGGAAAGTACCCATGAGGCTAGAATCTTTCAATAAGCCAACACCAACGCTTTCATACGTAACCGGGTGGTCTCCTAGAAAGGGAATGTTGTTGGTAGCAGGGATACGAGTGTCGGGTGTGCAAAAATCGAGCTGATTGATGGTAACAATTTTGCCTTGATAGGGAAATTGTACACATCAAAACACCGACGACGCGACGACGGTCATCGCGTAGAGCCAACTTCTTCCAAGTAATAGGTTATAATCGAGGGGGGCATCGACCACCTCGACGTCAACAGTGACAGTTTTTCCACCCAGCTGAACGACTAAGGATTGTAATAATCTGTGAGGATGAAAACCTCGTCCATCGAAGGCACGTAACATGGTAGCAGATTTGTTAAGGGCAGGTGATTTCAAGCTTTTCCAACAGGCTAGAGACATGACACAGGTGGAGGCTCCCTCATCCAGGATAGTCCGGTGGATTTGTTGATTGTGAACAACCACATCAATTTGGAAAGCTAGTTGGTGGGAGAGTCGCGGTTGATGATCATCCAGATTAAACGTGATGTAATTTGATGACTCTAGATCGAAAGCACCAATAACGGCTAGGAGCATTCTACGTTGGTTGGGACAGTGTTGTAGAACTTCCAAGGTGGACATGGCACATGGTTCTTGGGCCAAATCTTCTACGATATTGTAGTTTTGGGCAGCTCGTGAATTAGGATTGAATGTAGATTTCCATATGGTGCTCTTAGGAGGGCATAGGATGGAGTCAAAAGAAGGTTTCTCAATCTGAAGTGGCTCGGATGGAGGGCTAACAGATGGAGGATTGATGGAGGATGGTAATGGGTCTGATGTAGAACCGTTAGCGATCTTCAGCTTATCAGGTTTAACTGGTGTGTCATATGTCACAGAGCGAGTTGTTAGATTAACTCTGTTAAACATGTAAATGTGGGCACTTGTCGAGGCCTCATTATGGGGTTGGTTGGAGCTGCCCCCCAGCGTGGGCGTTTGTGAAACCAACGATTGTTGCTACGGAAAAGGCTGAGTGAGCACAGTGGGTTGCGAATTTCCTTTGAAAATTTTGGCCACTTCATCGTGATGTGGACAGTCTCAAGTGTAGTGATCGTCACCACAAATGAGACATGGGAATTTGGGTTTTCGCTGTGGTTGTTTTCCGGAAGTAGGGGTTTGCGGTTGGGTCTTGGGTTGCTCGTTGTTGTTGTTCTTCTTTGGTTTGTTTCTCTCTTTCTTCTTGCCCCCGAGTTGTTGTGAAGGGGTTGATTGGACCACATTCACATCAGAGACCTGAGTTTGGGGTGGGGTAGAAGAGGGTGAAATCGAACTGGGAGCAACTGTGGGAGCAGGCCGCTGGATTGTTCCAGTAGACTGGGTCGTAGATTGAGTTTTGATGGAGCCAATAACTCCATCCGCATGCAGAGCAGTCGATGGTTTGGATGGATCGTTAGTGGCACGGGTAGCATTCGGTATCAACTCATATAGAGTACCGGATTGTGAATAGACTAAGTCTAAGTACTGAGCTCGGGCGATGGCTTATTCCTTGGTGACTACACCACCCATGGCGACATCACGAGCAATCTGGGGTAATAGTGATTTTGTGAACCATTCTGCTAATAATTGGTCAGGGATGACCGCTTTAATTAGCCTTCGTCGTCGTCTCCATTCATGAATATGATCGAAGATATGTATGTAAGTTGTCTAATGAAGAGAGGTTAATAGTTCAGTACCCGTCTCGTATCGAATGGGTAGTTGAAAATGTGTGAGGAAGGACATGGAGAGGGAGTTGAAATCGTGAAAGGATGCGCGTGGTAGTTCAATATACCATTTCGCGGCGGAACCCGTAAGTGTTCGTTGGAAAAGACGCAAACGAATCGAATCGTCCATGAGGGAGTTGGATGAACACCACAAATGGAAGGTCATCACGTGGTTGTTGGGGTCTTCTCTGGACTTTCTGTCGAATTTTGGGATATCAGAAGGAAGTTTAGCTGGAATCGCTGGCCAAACCGAAGAATGATAAATGGGATCATTCGTTAACCAAGACAAGTCTGGAAGGTCCAGGGTGGCTAGAAAAGGTAGTTTTCGGTTAACCTGTGGGTAATGCTGGTGTGGCAGAGGGACACTAGTGGGGCCCAATACCGGGTTATGTGGATAATTATAACTCATGGGCCCTCTCATGTGAGGTTGGTTTTGACCAAGGTACATAGGATTTGAGATGTTTTGAGAAGTGTTTGTGAGCAGAGGATAACTGGATGGGTTTTGTGGATTGTAGGGTGGGTTTGGCATTTGTCCATAAGGGGGTGGTTGCGGAGTCTGGACATTTTGTCCCGTGGAGGCATGCAGGTTTCCTTGAAAAGGGACGCTCCACGGATTGGGTGTGGTGAACACATTTTGTCCTTGTGGTTGATGGTGTACTTCGGATTGAGGCTGCCCCCCAGCATGAGGGTGCCCCCCGAATGGAATTTGTCCTCTGGTGGGAGGATGCCCCCTAGCATTAGGGTTCCCTTCGAATGGAATTTGTCCTCCGGAGGGAGGATGCCCCCCAGTTTGAGGTATATTTCCTGGGATCTGAAAGCCAGACGTCAATGACTGATCGGTGCCACTGATCGGGTTAGGACCACCAAGGCTAGTCCCTCCGGGTTGTTGGATAGGTATGGAACTTCCCGGTATAATTTGGGTAGTAGTTTGGGCAGTGGTGGTGGCGGAAGCGTTCAGTGCCCTGAATCCAAAAGGGAGTGTAGGTCTCGGTGTTACAGGTGTGCCAATCAGGGCTTGATTAACTACCACGTTACTGGCAGGGATGGTCGGAATGTGCGGGGCCATTGTCGAATGGGCCATCTGGAGGGGAATAGTAGACCTTGGGCCAACGGACGGTATGTTCGGACCAATGGTTGGTGTGGCTGTAAAAGTGGTAGTACCAGTGAGGTGATTTGGGGGTACAGTGTAAGAAAAAGGTGCGTCAGCACCTTCTCCTGTCCCATAGAGATCTTGTACCAAGCGTGGTGGACTCCGAACAACGTCCGCAGTCCAAAAAGGGTCACTGGCTAAAGGGTTTTGAGAAGATCCAGCTGGAATGTCGGTAGGATTGATGACAACAAATTCTTCAGCGGAATTCAGGTGGAGGATCTGTCGTTCGTATTCCTCCGGAATGCGATAAGCTTCTGGAGATTCTGAGACAATTCGAAAATTCTCTAAAGGAATGGGAACTTCTTCCTGGGAAGTTGTGGTATTATGAACCTCACTCTGTTGAGGGGATTCCTCTGTAGAATGAGGGGGTAAAGGGGTATTTCCTTCCATATTTTCTTGAGGAAGTCCTTGTAACCTCCGCGAGCAGCGTGGAGGGTCGATGTTGGCAGAAAAGAGTCGGCAAAATAAATCTATGGCCAACTAATGAAAAGAAACAACACACGCTAAAAAAATATAAGAATCACAACCAAGCAAACATGACCTTCTTTTGATGATCATACTAGTTGGTGATGAAATCCAACGTCGCGTGATCAAGTCCAGAAGGGGCGGGGATAGGGTGGAACAGTTACAATGGAGACCTGCTTAACGGACTTACGACTTGGTGCAAGCTTCCACGCAGTAATTGTGGATTTACCCTCTAAGGAGCCCGAGTGAGTTTGACCAATGTCTGCTCCAGTTACAGTGAGACTTCCCGTCACCATCACCTTTTGTAAGACCCTAAAGATTATGGCCACTAAGGTTACCAATTCGTAGTCAACCCCTGGGCGGGAACAGTCGACAGTCCAATCTGAACATACGGGCAGGGTATCAAGCCCAAAATCAGCTAAAAGGCTTCCACGCAGTAATTGTGGATTTACCTCAAAGAGATCCCCATAATACGATCCGACCACCACAATTAGTTA
Organism: Picea engelmannii; assembly: GCA_009831015.1. NCBI lineage: Eukaryota > Viridiplantae > Streptophyta > Pinopsida > Pinales > Pinaceae > Picea > Picea engelmannii. The sequence goes on along the minus strand of ML794883.1, from coordinate 636,887 downwards.
AACCACGGAGGGTTAGTCCTCGTAGCTCACCCGAATGCGACCTCGTGTGTAACCCCTGTGTGAGAGGGGAATCCCAGGCAGACTTATACGATAACTAGATTTACTCTCCCTAACTCAGGATGCTACTGTTTATTATGGAAACTTTGGAGAGTTATGCTCACAACCCTAATCCAAAGTACTAAGCCTATTCTACTGTTGGTGGAGGATCCTAGAAAAGAAAAAGTTCTAGATAACTTTTAATTTAGCATTGATTTTAATAGCTGTTCTTTATGCAAAGGGGTGCATGGAAGTGAAACAAATGGAATTATGACTCAGACCCAAAGAATGCATCAAATATGATAAGCAGTCATTTCCTTTCGATGAATATCTATCTAAGGGAGAGAGAAAGTTCTTTCACTAATCAAGCACGAATAATGAATGCCCTCAAACGATTTTTTTTTTCTCAATCAAATCTTGATGTAATGCAAAAACTTTTAAATGCCTTCTAATATGCACAATCAATCATAAAGATGTTTTTTATTGTTTGCATATGAATGGTGCTTAATACAACACAATTCTCATTTTGCTAATTATCTTTCTTGTATGAATGAAAACCAAACTAGCACAAGCAAAAGTCACACAAACAATACACCCTTTCGTAGAAATTGAAACGAAAAAGTGAAAGAAAAGAAACAATCAAAGAGAAAAACAAACTTCACACCCAAAAGAAAAAGTTGAAGAACAGATGATCTTGACTGAAATCAAGATGAAGAGGTCTGTAGGCCTTTGATGACCTTCACCAGGGTTTTTACTCAACTGATGAGGAGAGAAAAACAATGCATGGGTTTCAAGCTTCACTCAACAGGAAAAAAACTCAATGAAAATAGTGAAGAAGGCTACAGGATCCAACTAACAAGATGTTTATTCTTCAAAAATATAGATGTCAAAGCTGAAAGGGAAGAAACATTGACTCACAAGGCCACTCAGCATAGGAGACACAGAGGCAAAATCCCAGAAAAATCAATTCTGGAGGGTTTTTTGAGCCAAAGAGGGCTAGCGCTCTGTTGCCAAAGGCAAGGAGTGTTATAGCACTCTGTGTAAAGCTATGGGGAAGTGCTGGCACTTTGTTAACACTAGGACAGGGGCGCTAGGGTCTAAAAATCCCAGAAAATGTCAAAAAATCAAAAAATTGCAATTCAATTCCGACACTTATGCTGAGTGTGATAGGGTAAGGAGCCAATCAGCTCATGAAACCAAACAAAAGAGGAGTGAACCAGGTCTGAAACAATCAAGGGATAGAACAAGGTCAATGAGGAGAAAAATGCAAACAAAAAGTTTCGATTTGAGGCTATCTCCCCAGTATGGTCGCCAGTTTCTGTTGTAGGAAAATCTCCCTATGGACAGGTAGATCACCTCTAAGAGCTTGACCCTAACTCTAGACAGAAAATTATTAACATGGACACTGACTTCCTTTCAAATCTATCTAAACTAACACATGAGAAGGAAGGATGACAAAAGTACCTTTTATCGACGTTTGCCCCAGCACACTCCGATTTGCGCTCCAATGTTTTGCTCCTCGCTGAGTTCTGTGGACAAAACAAGATACGACCACTTCCTACTCTATTGATATTAGCTTGAAAATAGATCTATCAATAAATGATAAGTTCATGTGACATTAGATGCAAACTAGAAAGAAACAGGCCAAGCGTGTCATATTGATGAGAATAACGATAGCAGTACTTACAATCGTAGATGCGAATGCCTCAGCTTCGTCAAGTCCTCTTCATCTAACCCTTGCCTGAAAGATCCACGACCCGGGTAACAGCAGCTTCACTAATCACTCTCTTTTGCCTGACTGTGAGTTTCCTCCAAGATCACAAGTTTCATATCTTCAATTCTTCCCCCCTTTCCACCATCATAGAGCCTGTTTATATAGGTTAAGAGGAGCTTAACCTCTTGAGTTATCTTTAGAACAAGTTGGGAACCTTCTCCTTAGATCAGGGATCTCTTGATGAAACCAAGAATTTGAGCACAACTGCCTCCTAATCTCGAAATATCCTCCCCTTATTCTCCTCAACGGGCCAACTACTGCCTCAGATTAGGCAACACTCCCTTATAAGGGGCATCAGAGCACTGTAGCACTCCCTGGTAAGCTTTAGGGGAGTGCCAACGCCTTCAAGATGAGCAACGCTCCTTCAGAGGGGGCTGGGGAGCGTTATAACACTCCCTGAAGCCTTGTGGGGGAGTGCCAGCGCTTCTAGGGCTGCAATAGGGGAGCGCTCCTCCTCAAAACCTTTGTTTGAGGGCTCCCTTTAGGTGTCAAGAGTTATTTGACTTCAGTAAACCAATTCTCCTTCTTCAAATCAATCATATGAGATGTTATATGTGTCTCCTTAGTGTCGTTGACATGGTAGTATGTTTGAACATCATTTGCGACACTTGTGACCAACTTGCGACACTTGCGAAAGTTGTAAGGAAGATGCGACACTTACGACAATTGAGAGGGACATGCGACACTTATCCAGCTGAGTAATTTTGACATGTAACAGAGACTGGAGGGGAAGTCAGTTATGATTTCTAGGTGGCTCTACAATATCAAGCATGTTGCAGATGGTAGCATGGAAATGTTCAAGGAGAGGTTTGTGGAGAGAGGGTTCTACCTGAAATAGGGAGTGGGATACAAGGAGACATTTTCTCCAATCACCAAGTATGCTTTATTCGAGCTGTTGTTTCAATTGCTTCAGTTATGAATTGGAGGATACATTAGATGGATGTGAAAACGAAATTCCTCAATGAGATCATTGAGGAGGAAATATACATAGAACAAACTCATTTCTTTGAGGTACATGAGAGGGAGTCTCATGTGTGTAGGCTTAAGAAAGCCTTGTATGGACTCAAAGAAACACTCAATGTGTGGTATTCTAGGATTAATGTATACTTGCAGAGTATGGGATTTACCAAGAGTGAGGAAGATCCTAACTTGTACTTCATACTTGTTGGAGAGGATCCTCTTATATTGGTTTTTTACATTGATGATTTATTTATCATAGGTGAATAGAAGGTTATTGCAGGGTGAAAAACAAATTTGGCTAGTGATTTCGAGATGAAGGAAATTGTATTGATGCATTATTTCTTAGGGTTAGAGGTATGGAAGGTATCGGGAGAGATATTCCCGTGACAAGGGAAGTATGCAATAGATATTTTGAGGATATTCAGGATGGAGGACTATAAACCAATGACTACACCTATGATTACCAATCTGAAGAAGATTATCACTTTAGATTCAGAGTTGGTGGCTCCCAGGTATACAGACTCAGATTGTGAAGGCAATGCAGTAGACAAAATGAGCACCTCAGGGTGTTTCTTCAACTTAGGATCAACAATGATTACTTGGTTCAGTAGTGTTATCACCAAAAAATTACTTAGAAAAATACAAACAATGGCTGAAAAATCCAACACCACACACTACCAATAATTATGGAAGGATCACATTCAAATTGGCAACATACCCACAAAACTATGCAAAAAAGATCCTGAATTTTCATGCACATTCAACAAAATAAGCACGCTCACATCCACGTGGGATAATACGGTGTACGACGCGCACATTGCACAGTCTGCGTGACTGAAAATCTAGAAACCTGCATGGATGCAGAAACATCGCATTGATGATTTTGGTTGGGCCTCAACCACTACTAGGATGAAGTAGATCTTGACCATACCCCAAAATATCCCTAAAATTCTTCCTTGGTATCACTGAAAGGGATAGTAGGTACCTCCAAAGGCCTCTCATTCACACTTGTAACTAGTTGAAAAATATCTTGCCATCCTCCTATAAATAGAGGATCATTGTATACAAAAAAGAAGAAGAATCCATAACATTGTTATGTTGTTCAAAATACTCTTGGAGAAAGTCATATTTCCCTTGAGACATTAGTTTTGAGCTAGTTTAGCATTGAGAAAGCTTCGCACCTCTTGTGAAGATAAGATTTGGGTATTTTTCACCATTGTTGACTCATCATTGGAGAGTGATAGCTCTAGTTTTTTGAGGGATCAAAGGACCCTTACTTAGGAGGAATAGGGGATTCATTATCCCATATTTCTCCTCTTGGTGCACTCAATTCGAAGACTCAGTCCTATTGGGTAACCATTTCATGTGTTCAATTTAATGCATCACATTTTTATGTTAGTTTAGTTTGTTTCTTATTTTTAGTTGCTATTTCCTTGCTTTATATCTCATTTTCTAAGTTGCAGGTCCACTAACTTGCTAACCATCTTTTTGTTATGCCTTGTTAGATTACCAGTGTAGTTAAGGGACTCTCTTTTGCTCATCGTTGTGATCAAAATAGCCAAATATTTTGGCGACCATAATTGGGATTGGAATCCAACTTCCTCCTCAAGTGGGATATTAGAGTTGTTGTTCTCACTTTCTAATGTTTGCAGGGTCCAAAACTGACCTAGCCTACCCTTCAGACACTTCAATTCAGCCATGTGTTGGCTGAATTCATTTCAAAATTTTCAGACCTCCATTTTTTTGCATGTGCATGAGTTTGGAATGAACAAACGCACTGACCACACATATTTTCTATCGGAAAATCTATGTAGACTGTGCAACTCTCGGGTCAAAACTCGCATGATTGTCCATTTTTTTTTAGTAGCTTAGATTTACTTGATGCACTTTGTAAAATCCACAAAAAGAAGGCTTGGGATTATTTATTGCATAGATAATTATATAAACGAGGCACTTAAAGGGGTATAAAAAACCATAATATCTTTCCTTTTTGTTTCCACATGGATGGCCCTATTATAGCATTTGAACTCTTGAGTTAAGTTTTTTCTTTTACAAATCATGAACTAATCAAGACTATGAGATTATTTTGGTAATCTTGGAGTATTCTCTTTCGCACCTTTGTGTGATCTTGGAAATGCGAAAAATGGATTACGTAAGAAACCTCTATCTCCCTTTAAAAATCAATCATTTTAGGAGAGGCCAATACCTCTTAGTTTGCTCATTTTTTGGAACTAAATCAATCATTTTAGGAGAGGCCAATACCTCTTAGTTTTCTTTTTGAAACATAATCTAAAAAGGTTTGTAAGGGCCCATACATGCCCACATGTGTGGAATCCTAGGATAGTTTTCAAAAATTTTATAGTAAGCCACCTAATGAGTTTAAAGAAGTTGTAAGGGCCCACACATGCCCACATGCTCACAACCTAGGACTACTTTCAATTTTTCTAGATTACAAAATACCTTGGGAAGATAAAGGGTCCAAATAAAAATTATCACATCTGTCAAGATAGCTTAGGATTCCCTTTAGTTTGCAAGGGTCATTCTCAAACAAATTCAGTAAGTTCTCTAAAAAAGATAAGTAAAGGACCACGTGATGTCCACATGCCAAAATTTTTCTCACTTAACTTATTAAAATTCATCACTCACCATCACCACTCCTTGCACACACTCTCACTTATTCCAAAACCTTTTTTCTAGATACTTGAAACTCTCATGGGCTTCATTTTGTTTAGAAAAGTGTCTTTGTGCACACCTTCATAAAGAAACAAGTTGGTCCATGAACCCAATTTCACAGGAGGAACACCAAAATAAAATTGTAGTCTAAGTTACCATTTTGGGGATAGGTATCCAAATAACACCCCATTATCCTTTTTCTTATTGAAACTTAGAAAGTTACAAAATAGGGTACGAAAATCCTCCTATTCAATAATTCATACACCATAAGGTAGAGAGACACCCATGAAGGGTCGAAGGTCAAGGTCCAATTCTTCTATGCATGCCTCCTTGGGTCACCCAAACCTTGGAAAGAATCGAGCATGTGATCAATTTCTGAGGCCAAAAATCTAAATGTCATGCTTGATCAAGGTGACTTAGTGGCCAAACATATGTTTTATCTACCCAGATGGCAGTTGTGGGATGAAATTGTTGATGAAGGTTGGTTGTCATTGATGTCAACCCTTGAAGAAAGACCGTAGCACAAAGGTTTGGGTAATGGACCCAATAGTGTTTGATGTAAATATGACTCATTATTATTTTTTCATGGTTGATAAGAAGTAAATATGGATGAACTCCAAAGTGGTCCCCTTATGGTGAAAGCCCTCACGGGAAGACGCTTTGTGGAGTAAGATAACCCATGCTTAATTGTGGAATATTGAGATGAAGGAAAGTGAATTTGTCAGGGAAAATATCCTAGATTGATAGTTCTTGTCATGTCATTTCTGGTGGAATGTGGAATGTCATGTAATTCCTCACGGTTAGAGAGTTATGGCCATGAGAAGTTGGAGACCCCAGGTTTGGGTAATGGACCCAAGTTTGTTTGATGGGTAATGGTATGCGTTATGATATATTTTCAGATAACACTATTCTATATGGATAGTACATGTCATGCCATTTCTGGTGGTATGTAGAACGTCACATAACTCCTCACTGTTTGAGAGTTACGGCCTTACGAAGTTGGAGGACCCTCATATGTCATCTAGAAGCCCCAAAAGGTCAAAGTAATCAAAGTGGTTTAAGAGATTTTAAAAGGTAAATAATAAAGTGAAGTGATGAGTGTATTATAATTCAAAGT
>ML794883.1:614283-630227 GCA_009831015.1 Picea engelmannii | reverse complement strand
GAGGAAAGTGAAGAAAAGAAGGCCGAAATGCAAGGAAGGATAAATTCTTTTGATGGTGCTTTCTAAGGTATGTTATTTTCAGGTCATCTCACCATTTTCGCTATAACTTTTTTTATATAATGATTCAGATCCTGAAATTGCTACTCAAGTGAGAAACAATTTCCAAGTATCTGTGGTTAAAAATGAAGCTTGTGGGTCGTTGTATTGTTTGAGTTACACTCTGTGGAAAATAGGGTTTGTGGCCAGTCCTGAAACTAGTCAAAATCAGGTGTTTCGAGTAAAAACGTCATAAATTATTCCAAATAGATACAAATTCAGTGAGACAAAATGTGTTGTTTAGGGTATCATATTTAGTATTCTTTTTAATAGTTTCATATCATTTCATTAAATATTTTGTGCGGGGCATGCTCTACAAGGTCGCTCTCTAGAATAAACCAGAATTCAACAAGGCATGTCATTTTTGCTATAAATCCTTTTCTAAGAGGCTCCAAGTAGTGTCACTTGGAGGAATTGCACAAAACACACTGAATATTATTGTGGATCATTTTCAGATCTTTATACATTACAGGTTCAAAGTTATGATTACTTCAATTTAGGGTTGTTGACTAATCCAAAACTAGGCATGTGAGACTAAAGAAAAGTTTGATGAAAATGCTAGTCTCTCGTTTTTAAAAGTTAAGGAAGGTTTGCAGGAATTTGATCACATACAACAGGTCTATTATAGAGCTATAAATCAGATTTGGATGATGAAATTGATGAGGGCTTCTGGTTGAGGTACATGTTGAGTACATGGTTGAGACAAGTAGTTGATGAGTTGGTGCACATACATGAGGTGTATAGTTGATGATGTTGGTACACATTGATGAGTCATAGTTGATGAGTGGTTGACACATGATTGGTACATACTTGGCACATGGTTGGATGCACTTTTTTATGGTATAGGTTGATTACAGGTTGGTGCATGGTTAATGCACTTGTTTATGGTACAGGTTGATTATAGGTTGGTGCATGGTTCATACACTCATTTATGGTACAGATTGATGCATGGTTGATGCATGGTTCAGATTTATTGGTACAATTTTACAGCAGTATATCTCACAGTGATAGTGTGACAGTGGTTCCATCATTCTACTTCTACTTCAAGGTGGTAGGACATGGCAAGTACAGGTGGTTGTAGCCACCTTTCGGTTGTAGCCCGAGAACATTGGGGGTTGTAGCCTCCTTCTGGTTGTAGCCAGAGTTTTGGGGAGTTGGAGCTTCCCTCAGGTTGTAGCTTGAGAAACTAGGGGGTTGAAGCCTCCTTCCAGTTGCAGCTGGAAAACAAAGGAAGTTGGTGCTCCCAATGAATGTAATTCTTTAAGACATATAAGAAAAAACATTCTGTGGTTTTATCCCGATTTGGGTTTCCACGTAAAACACTGGTGTACTGTGTATGTGTATGATTGTTCATTTGTTCATTGCTTATTTACTCTGCAGTTATTGGATAATAATGCTTCATTGATATAGCACGTAGATTATATGGTTAAAAGGGACTAAATTGCTCTATTACTGATTCACCCCCCCCCTCTCAGTAATCCAACAGAAATCACACCTTAATCATATTTTGAATGTTTGTTGGGAAATATCTCCATTCCTTTCGATATATCCCCCTTCACCCCTCATTATAATTGATTATTCATACCTTCACTATCACCTCTTTTGGTGGATTCATGTACCATTGTTGAGTGTTTTTGGAAGGCCTGGTTCTTTTTGAGAGGAAGGATGATAGGTCTATTGGGACACGTGCATTTTATTTTTACCCCACATGGATGATACCCCCAAACCATCTTATATTATTACTTGTTTATGTATGATTACCACTGACTGATTATATATTGTTTTGAAAACATTGTTGAGATAGTCCACATTTACCAACGCACTTGTTCTTTTATTCTTCTCATTACCACTTGCACACATATACATATATTATCGAACCATACAAGAATCATAACATCCTCGTCATTCTAGACATCTAACCCCCCCCCAAAAAAAAAATTCTTGGGAGGTGTTCCTAATTTGGCTGACACATTAGTACAACCAAAACACACACGAGTGAGTGCCACTATTTTAGGATTAGCTTTTCTTGGGTCCACCTCGCTAGGAACCACTATCTAGAAAACTCCACACATCTAGTAGCCCTTCCTGTTCATAAATTGTCTCTCCAACCATCAACCACCATGGAAGGACCACAAAACATACCATATGTAACCCCATCCTCTTCTTCCCAGTTAGGAAAAACATGGGCCCATTCTCTTAGTTATATTGGCCATCCACCACACACGAGTAAGAAGAGAAACACCCACTATCAAATCCCATGGATTGGTGGCAATGATTGTACATATGGGTGCATTCATAGTGCCCACCATAACTACAATTAAACCAAGCATCGATGTACCACCCATACATGGACTAATAACCCTTTCCCATTTTGTGAGGTCTACGATCACCCAGCCCATCAGTTCCCGAACTCACTCCAAAGCTAGTCCAAGTAGTTCATTTGGAGCATACACAACACCATAAACTTAGTAGTTTCCCTTACAATAATTCGATGTCCCCCCCCCCCCCNACCCATTACTCCATCAGATGAGGTTCCATGCACCTTGACAACATTTGTTACCCCTCACATCGGTAATCTCCCCTCACACCCAATCTACCTCATGACTGATGCTCAATCATGTAGACTTGGGGGAAACCCTTCCCCCTCTAATACCAAAGTGTCTATGATCTAGGTGGATATTGGTGGCCTCCCACCTATTCCAACTACCTCATCTTGTCAGTTTTAGTTCAACACGTTCTTTTGTACTTTTTTGTAATTGCAGGTTCTACACTTCTGGGGCTATCTGAAGCCCTACACATATTCCAAGTGGATACTGGTGGTATATCACCTAATCGAACTGTATTATTTTATATGTTTTCATGTCATCACATCTTTTTTTACTTCAAGGGTTGTTTTGGAGCCATAAAAAATGTTTTTTTGGCTCTCCACAGTCAAAATGTCAACGAAGGCAAAGTTTGATGGTGAATTGTGTAGCTCTCTAAAATATCTTTCCAACAGGCTATCACGCGGCTAAAATGGAAATTGTATGCAAAATTTATGACCCTAGGATGTTGAGGTTCCAGCTTACCCATAGAGGCCCACATGAATTTTGGCATTTCACCTCCTAGGGTTAGGTTTTTGGATGTATAGGGTTTTGGAATTCACGAGTAATATTAAAAAGGCATCTGGATCCTCATTGTAATAATTCTTCTCAGACTGATGCACATAGAAGCCACATTTCATCTCAGAGATAGCTACCACCATTTGAGCAAGTGTTTCAATTCTGTAGTTTTATAGTTTCAACATATTTCATTTATTCAATAGAAGATATTATTCACTGAATATCTATGTTGTTATTCATGTATCTATGTTTATGGTATTCAATATGTTAATCAGTTCGTTCTGCTCCTAAATCTGGATTAGTGGTATCATAATGGTCTTCTCTTCATTTATTTTTTTTCGTGCATGTCCCCAACAAGATCTGGGTACAAGAAGTTGAGATTCAAACCAATCGAGTCATTGCAAGATCGACCACACTGAGCCTGAAAAAAACCCATGGGGGAAAAAAAATATGATGGAGAAGGAGATCCTATTAAAATTTTTCTCGAGGAAGCCCTCGTGTGACAAAAGAACAAAATGATGGAAAACATTATGCAGATCCTTCGATGACTACCCACGGGAGAAGCATATTCATCAAGTGGCCATGCAACCCCCTTCAAGGTATAGATAAATTTTTATATTCCATTATTTGAAGGACTGATAGATGCGAATGTTGTAGATAAATGGTTGAATCTGCTCGAAGGGTATTTTTCGGTCCACAATTTTTCCGATAGGGAAAAGATTACTTTTTTCACTCCTCAAGGTTGTCCCCCATGTTAAGGACTGGCGGGATAGTTACTTTGAGAAAAGGGTCATAGAGGAATCTGCAATATTTGTGGTTTCCCCTACATGGGATTCCTTCTGAGACACCATTGAAAAATAGTTCTACCATGTTGGTAGCTATGAGGACAAGTACACAAGATGGACCACCCTGCATCAAGAAAGGGACCAGACAGTACCAGATTTCACCAATAATTTCCATACCCTGGTCACCAAATTGGGTATCAAAGACTTTGAGCAACATCTAGTGTGCAAATAATGTGGTCATTTGAATAGATACATTCAAACATAAATGGATTTTCTGGACATCACCTCATTGGGCACGACTTATAGATACACTATCAAGATCGAGCAAAAATTTAAGCAGAAGAGGTGAGAGTTTGGATCTGCAAACTCCTCACAGCTGAAGCAGGGAAAAGGTGGCCCTAACCCACACATAAAGGGACCGAGCTGAGATGGCCACTCTCAAGACAACCAATCCAAGTCGCAACACAAGAGGGAAATGAGAAGACAAATAAGGACACAAGAAAACAATGTGAGTACCATAAAATCCCTTGGCAAAACACTGAAGAATTCTGCTCAAAGTAGTCACTTGTGGTCGAGCTAAAGGCTTCCGTGACAAAGGTTGATTCTAATTCCGAATAAAATATAGAAGAATGGAAGTGGATCATTGATGATGAACCCAGTGCCATTGTCGCTACCACCAAAGTCCATCCAAGAGAACCACAAGAACCAGAGGAAGGGGAACACCTCTTTCACTCACAGATGTGGGTAAAGGGGGCTTCGCTTCATTTCATTGTCGATAGCGGTAGTCAAAAGAACCTAATCTCGGAAGAGGTTGTCAAGAGGATAGACCTACCGATGACACCACACCTGCATCCCTACACCATTAGCTATCTTCTCCAAGGAATAGATCTTCATGTCAACCAACAGTGTCATCTTCCCTATGCCATCAAGCCTTTAAAAGATGACGTATTGTGTGATATTTCTCCCCTTGAAGTTTGTGATGTTATTTTAGGACAACCATATTTGTGGAAGTTTCATGCTATGTATGAGTCTAGACCTTGCAGTGTTATTATTAATTTGGGTAGACAATTGTACAGGATACCAGAGGTAGTGCCTCCTATCGCTATTTCTTTAATCTCTCCTAAGAAATGAAGTAAGGTCATTTCAAAGACCAAGAAGTTAATATTCTTTGTGATTCATACTCACAGTAAGAAGAAGTTCATCACTACATCCATGGTCTCTACATAGATCCTCTCTTTGCACCAAAATCAAGTGGATGGGATCATGGAAGAGTATAGAGACATATTCTCCTCACCCACTCGAGTACCGACGCACTGCCAAGTCAAGCATCCAATTGATCTACCCCCCTGGTGCACCTATTCCTAATGGACCAGTCTATCATCGCTCACTGATGGTAAATGAAGAAATCAAGCATCAGTTCCAATAGATTCTTCAAAAGGGGCACATAAGATCCAACTCCTTCCCTTATGGAAGCCTGATTGTACTGGTGCAGAAGAAGGATGAGACTTGATGACTCTACATTAATTACAAATCATTAAACAAAATCATATTCAGAAACCAATACCCAATTCCCAGGATTGATGACCTTCTTGACAAACTCAAGGGGGGAAATTTATTCAACAATATTGACCTAAAGTATGGCTACCACCAGGTTCCCATCAAACCAACTGATGTATGGAAGACAACCTTCAAATCGAAATAAGGTATCTTTGAATGGTTGGTCATGCCCTTTGGATTAACAAATGCACCAACCAATTTCATGAGGTTGATGGATGCGGTATTGAGACCCTTCACCAACTCTTTTGTGGTGGTATATTTGGATGACATCCTCATCTTTAGTAGAACTTGGGAGCAGAACATGCAGGATATTCAACAGGTTTTGAGCACCCTATGGCAGCACAAGCCATATTCCAACTTGGAAAAATGCTCCTTTGGCATGAACAAGGTCCAATACTTGGGCTACATTGTTGATGAGCATAGCGTACATGCTGATCCAGCTATGATCTAATTCATCCATGACTGGATAGCCCCAACCACACTAATTGAGCTTTAGATCTTCTTGGGACTGACCAACTTCTATCGACGATTCATGTTTGTATTCTCCCATATTGCATGGGACCTCATCCAAGTGACCAAGGGAGGTGGTAGGTAAAAGTTCATGTGGAGGAAGGAACAACAATGAGCATTCAATGATCTGAAGCATCACTTGTGCTCAACTCCATTACTCTTCTTTCCTGATCTGCAACAATTGTTCAAGATTGAGACTGATGCATCTAACTATGTTGTAGGTGCAGTTCTCATTCAAAACGGTCATCTAGTGGCATACCATAGTGAGACACTCTTAGATATTGTCTGGAAATACCCAACATATGACAAGGAAATGTATTCTATTGTACAATCCTGTCGGTAATGGAAACATTACATTCTAGGAAAGGAGACAATCATCCACACTGATCATAAGCCCCTACAGTTCATATAAACACAAGCAAAATTGTAGAACGACCTCCATCAGAAGTGGTCCACCTACCTGCAACAGTTCCATATCAAAGTCACGTATAAGACAAGGATTTCAAATCATGTTGTTGACTGCCTCAGTCGACCTCCCGTGGATGCACTCACCACTATTCTCCATTCCTGTGGACATGAAGCATCTGAGTGGCCCCAAATTTATCAACAAGATCCAGACTTCACCACCACGTATCAGCTCTTGGGTAGAGGCGCAACTATCACCGAATTTCATGTTAAGGATGAACTTTTATTCCATCTAGTTCATATTTGTGTTGCTGCAAGAGAGTGTGCAAAGATGATTTGGGAATCCCACTACAGTCGGATGGGAGGACATTTTGGCGTGGAGAAAACTGTGGCGATTCTCCAGAAACATTTTTATTGGCCAAAACTTCGATAGGAAGTCAACAAGTATATCATATCTTGCACTGCCTGTGCCATTTCCAAGCCAACCATAAATAAGAAAGGCTTATACACCCCTCTTTCTACCCCCGAGAAGACTTCGGAATCCATATCAATGGATTACATGTCCATCCTTTCATCCACCAAGCAAGAAAATAATTGTGTATTTGTGGTCGTTGATTGGTTTTCAAATATGGCCATTCTCACAGCCTGCAAGAAGAACATCACATTGGAAGATACTTCTAAACTCTTCCTCGAACGATTGTGGGTCCATTTTGGGATACCATAGACCATTATCTCCAGCTGAGACAACAAGTTCCTCATCACATTTTTTTAGAGTCACTAGTCACTGTTGGACACCAATCTCACTAAATCCATTGCTTTCCACCCCCAAACAGATGACCAAAAAGAGGTCGTCAATCAGATGATTGTGCACATCCTATACATGTACAACTCTAAGCATCCATGCACATGGGATGAGAGTCTCCCCTATGTTCATCATAGTTACAACATGGCTCCCCATAGCTCCACCATCCATAACCCATTTCAGGTGGGAATGGGATTCCAACCCTTGGGTCCCATTGATGTTGCACTACCACTGGAAACCACACAGACAAAATTTTCCCATGTTCAGTTTGAGACCGACAAAGGCACCAGATTCATTGAGAGGATTCAACACATCTGTGAATAGGTCCATGAGATTTTGCATAAATCCAATGCTAAGTACTAGCAACACCATGATCAACACAGGGTCCCACACCAGTTTTAGGTTGGATACAAGGTTTGGTTACACTTGTAGAAGGATCATCTTACAGGTCCCCATTGGAAGCTCCACCCACTTCACTATGGGTGTTACACCATCACCAAGGCTTTGGGTAACAATGTTTTTGAGATCAACACTCCACCATTCCTTAGCTTTCACCCAGAGTTCAATGTGGACCTCATTCAACCATATTTTCCACAATTATTGGACACCTCAGAGATCGTAGAACAACTCACACCAATAGAGCTCAACCCTGAATGCATGGAACATGCATCCACTAATCAGATAGTGGACACACATTTCAAGGACACTTTCCAGCTGAGGATCTAGATTTATCGGGTTGTCAAGGAAGGAAATCTCGTACACCAAGGAAAGTCGCTCACTCGAGGCCAAATCCAACAGAAGTTTCCTCACCCGATGGGGGAAATCAAGGAAATGGATACCATTTCTTCCTAAGCTGGGAGGATCAATCTAGGTGGATATTGGTGGCCTCCCACCTATTCCAACTGGCTCCTGTTTTTAGTTTTAGCTCAACATGTTCCTCTGTACTTCTTTGTAATTGTGGGTTCTACACTTATAGGGTTGTATGAAGCCCTAAAATTATTCTAGGTGGATATTGGTGGCCTCTCACCTAATCCAACTAGCTTATTTTGTATGCTTTCATGTTAGCACATCTTGATGTACTTCTAGGGTTGTTTTGGAGCCCTAAATAGTGTTTTTTTGGCTCCCCTCAGTCAAATTGCAAACAGAGTTAGAGGTTGATGGTGTAATGTGTAGTTCTTTAAAATAATTTTCCAATAGGCTATCACGTGCCTAAAATGGAGGTCATATGAAAACATTCCTACCCAAGGAATTTGAGGTACCAACTTACCCATAGGGGCCCACATGACTTTTGGCATTTCACCTCCTAGGGTTAGCTTTTGGATGTCTAGGGTTTTATCATTCATGAGTAATATTAAAAAGGCCTCTTGAGCCTCATTGTAATCATTTCTCTCAAGTATATGGGTGTAGCAGCCACATATCTTCTCAGAGATAGATACCATAATTCGAGCAAGTGTTTTAGTTATGTAGTTTTACAATTTCATCCTATTTCATTTATCCAATAGAAGATATTGTTCACCGGATATCTGTGTTGTTCTTCATATCTCTGTGTTTATTGTATTCAGTTTGTTAATCAGTTTTTTCCACTCCTAAATCAATATCAGTCTACTGGATCCAATCCTTGTCAATAAAATGTAAGTGTATACCCACACCCATCACAAGCCATCACCTTTGACTGGGATCAATTTATCCAAGCAAGACTGCCATATTCTATGCCATTTAAAATAAATGTCATCCTTAACACCTTTACAATTTATCAGTGTATTATAGATGATGGGGAATCCTCATGCATTATTTACTCATCAACTTTGAAATAACTAGGCTTACCTACTCTTATCCCATCAATGATTGAGTTAAGAGCCTTTGATGGTAGAGTATGTTCACCGTTAGGGATGTTACCTAATCTCCCGATTAATTTAGGTGGTAAGATGATTTTGATCAATGTTGTTGTCATGGATGGTCCGATGGATTACAATATTATCCTAGGATGTGATTTCATCTATTCCTTGAGTGTTTTTGTGTCTTCACTCTTTCGAGTCATGATATTCCCACATGAGGGACGCATCATCAACATCGATAAGATCTCCTACATTGACCCCCACCCCTCCAAATTCTCACAATAGAATCTCACATCATGTTTATCTCATTGAGTCCATGCACTATGTGTCCACTACCACTGGTCATGCAACATCCACTCCACCCAAAAATGAGCCCATGCCTCTAGAACCACCTCTTCACCACTTAGGCTTGGAGACAGAGCAAATTCACTCATCCTTGGGGGAATCCATGCATGTTTCTTCCCCCAAACCCTAAAGAAACCATTAAATCTCAACTACATTCTTCCGAGAAGATGAATAATTCTTTGATACCATTACTTCTTTTAGTGATTCCAGTGACAAACTTCATCTAGGTTCTCCTATCCATTGTTGGTAGGCTCCTAACAATTCAATTGGTGCACCCTCTAATATTATCTCCCTTGATATAAGATCATCTCTTGTCATTGATATGAATATCAGGGACTCCAGTTCTATCATGACCAATCATGACCATATAAGAGATGTTGCCACACCATTTAAATTCCCAAACCCCCAAATATATATTACACAAAATAATGGATCTAATACACTGTTTCAGATCCTCTTTTGTGGATGTTCAATTTTAAAATGCCTTCTATTTTACCTTTGTTCAATAATCTTGGGTATTTGGAAACAACCCTTCCCCAAGTCCTCATACCATAATACAAGGGGTAGTACCACTTCCCACCTTGGTCCCATAAGACCTATCTCTCGACACAACACCAACCCACAATATACTCTTCATGGGAACCATTATACGACCACCTTGTGTCCAGTGCCCCCACACATCATGCAATTACAAGATACGTGGCCTAATCAAAATGATCCAACAACATAGTTTCGTTACTTCTTGTGGAAAGGCCCCCCTTAGCCTTGGTAATTTTTAGTTACCCCCATAATGGAAACACAACCTCCTTCAGGGAGTTCCTTTTCCAGGAACTCATCATTCCTTGGCCTCCTTTAGGAAGTGTCTTGGTCGGGAACACATGGTTCCTCGACCTCCTTTAGGGGGTTCCTTTTTCAAGAACCAATTGTTCTTTGGGCTCCCTCAGGGAGTGCCTTGTTCAGGAACCCATGGTTACCCCACCTCCTTCAAGGAGTTCCTTTTTCAAGAACCCATTGTTATGTGGCCTCCCTTAGGGAGTTCCATTTTCAGGAACCCATGGTTCCTTGGCCTACTTCAGAGAGTGCCCTTCTCAGGAACCCATTGTTTTATAGCCTCCCTTAGGGAGTGCCTTTTTCAGGAACCCATGTTTCCTCGACCTCCTTTAGGGAGTTCCCTTATCAGGAACCCATTGTTCCTTGGACTCCCATAGGGATTGCCTTTTTTGAGAACCCATGGTTCCATGGACTCCTTCAAGGAGTGCCTTTCTCAAGAACCCATTTTTATATGGCTCCCTTAGGAAGTTCCTTTTTCGGGAACCCATGGTTCCCCGACCTCCTTCAGGGAGTGCCTTTTTCAAGAACCCATTGTTCTGTGGCCTCCCTTAGGGAGTGCATTTTTCAAAAACCCATGGTTCCCCAACCTACTTTAGGGAATACCTTTCTCAGGAACCCATTTTTCCGCTACCTCCCTTATGTAGTACATTTTTTGAGAACCCATGGTTCTCTGGCCTCCTTCAAGGGGTACATTTTTCGAGAATCTATGGTTCCATGACCTCCTTCAAGGAGTTCCTTTTTTAGGAACCCATCATTCCTTGGCCTCCATGAGGGAGGACCTTGTTTAGGAACCCATGGTTTCCTCACCTCCTTCAGGGAGTGCCTTATCTAGGAACTCATTATTCTGTGGCCTCCTTTAAGGAGTGCCTTTTTCATGAAATCATGGTTCCCTGACCTCCCTTAGGGAGTTCCTTTTTCTAGGAAATCATCATTCCCTGTACTCCTTTAGGTATTACCTCTTATAAGAACTAATTTTTCCTTACCCTCCTTCTAGTGGCACTGAAAATTTTCATCAGGGGACCATTTTCCCCACCAATTTCAAAATCTTAGGTACGCTTACTAACTATCATTTATATGAAATAACTTTCATATGTTCTTAATCATCAAATATTTTTCACTTTGGGTATTTGATGTTTGTGTCTGTCGGTACTTGGTCAAACAATATAGAACCCATTTAGTATTGGCAATCCTATGGACCCTTCAGGTATATGTTCAAAACTGTCATGCACATACGCCCTTCGCAAACAATTGCATATCCTAGTTACACCCCTTGACATTTATCCTTAGGATCCCCACACCCAAATATGCAGTACCATCACGTCCATTTCATTCAGGTATCGTCATCCACTAACATTATAACCTCCATGATTTGTCCCGCATATATTTACGCCTTGGCATATTGACAATCATGCTGTTCTATCCATTAGGATCAGGAGTCCTAGTAGTGTTACACCCCAGAGTAAGAACCTCATACTTCTTCCTCATCATCATGTTAATCACCCCGTTATGGACTCTTACATCATGATCTATTACATTAAATGCACCTCTGCAATATAATTAACCGTCCATATAATCCAACATAAATTTCTCATCAGCAAGCTCACCCTCCATTCATCTACCTAGTATAGAAACCAACGCATGGGCCCCCCACCCTTCATCAATTATATCCCAAATACTTGCACCCCAAGCAGGCCCAACCATACTTCACTAGGGAACCCATTTATGTACGTGTACTTTCAACTGTATCATTCTTTATTCATTTGGTAATTGTATAAAGCACATTTCAAATTTCAGCAGGTATAATAGATTTTGGTCGCAATCGACCACGTTTTTTTCCTTGGCACACAACAACCCATGTCACCCTTAGTTGGGGAATTTTACTTCCCCCATTACCTCTTAAATATATTTGTACCTTGGCCAAAATTATGACCATTATAGACACCCATGTCCCACATCACTATATTTGGCCTTTTTACATCTCCTTGCAATCTCACCCATTTAGCATAGTTTTACCCAATATATGGTCATCCCCTTGACAGCAAATCATGTTTTGCGGTTTCTTCCATCCATCAACACCCCCCTACGAAGGAATTCTTGAATCCCCTGTATTACAGACATTGTTCATGATTATCAACCCATTTCACCTTCACCAATACACTTTCTGACACCATTTTGGTCAATCGATGTCAGGAAGCTCTTTTCTTCTTTTCATCATGCATATTTCTCTGTCGACATCAAAACAAGGTTCTAGGAAGGTGGGAATATATTGTCTCCCATCCCACCATTTATTATTAGTCTTAGACGACACAAAAAGATTCCTTATTTCTTTATGATGTCGTTGATCCCCGTAACATTCAACTCCAACAAAGTTTCATGCTACGGTGGGTCTTACTATGAGACCATTGCAGTTTTCAGTAGTAGCCGAAAACCTATGAATTTGATAGGCCATAAATGTCTCTCAGTCATTCACCACTTCATTCCACAGAACGATCTAGTTCATTCCACAGAACGATCATTTGTCATTATTGACAGCCCCGAGGGTGATGCATATATCCATTTCATCAAAAAATTTCAGTTACACTCATATTGTTTTGGTTTCATGAAATGAGCATGGGGCATGCCTGCCTCATTTGTAAAAATATACAAATTTGCATTTCAGTTTTTAGATAATGTTTTACACAACTATGACTCCCCTCTTCCTCTGACAGGATGTTCCTACCATCCCTCTTCAACAACCACTACCACTCTCTTATTGTTACAACAATTTCAGCAAAAACAAGCATTTATGTATTTCGGCTATATGTATGCTCCTAACCTCACACATCAAGGGGCATCTGTTATCACCAAAAAATTGCTTAGACAAATACAGACAATGGATGAAAAACCTAACACAACATACTACCAATAATTATGGAAGGATCACATTCAAATTGGAAAGATACCCACAAAAATATGCAAACAAAATCCTTAATTTATATGTACATTCAACAAAAGCAGTGCATGCACATCTATACGGGATAATACGAAGTACGACTCATACTGTGTGTGGTCTGTGTGACTAAAAATCAGGAAACCCGCATGGATGCGGAACCAACACATTGATGACTTTGGTTGGGCCTCAACCACTTCTGGGATGAAGTATATCTCAAACATACCCCAAAATCTCCCTAAAATTCTACCTTGGGATCATTGAAAGGGATAGGAGGTACCTCCAAAGGCCTCTCATTCACACTTGTAACTTGTTGAAAAATATATTTCCATCCTCCTATAAATAAAGGATCATTGTATGCCAAAAAGGAGAAGAATTCATATCATTCTTATGTTGTTCAAAATTCTCTTGGAGAAATTCATATTTCCCTTGAGCCATTAGTTTTGAGCTAGTGTAGCATTGAGCAAGCTTCAAACCTCTTGTGAAGATAAGCTTTAGGTATTTTTCACCATTGTAGACTCATCATTGGAGAGTGATATCTCTAGGTTCTTGAGGGATCAAAGGACCCTCCCTTAGGAGGAATAGGGGATTCATTGTCCCATATTTCTCCTCTTGGTGCACTCAATTTGAACACTCGGTCCTATTTGGTAACCATTTCATGTGTTTAATTTCATGCATCACTTGTTTCTATTAGTTTAGTTTGTTTCTTATTTTTAGTTTCTTTTTCTTGCTTTATATCTCGTTTTCTAACTTGTAAGTCCACTAACTTGCTAACAATATTTTTGTTATTCCTTGTTAGCTTACCAGGGTAGTTAAGGGACTCTCGTTTTCTCAACCTTACGATCAAAATCCATACACAAGAAGTAAGAAGACTTCTATTGCACTCAGTTCAGTAGAGGAAGAGTATATGGCAGCGAGTATGGTTAGTTGTGAAGCCATTTGGCTTCGCAAATTGCTTATAGGTTTATTTGTTTACGAGTTGGAGACTATGATGATATACTATGATAATCATAGTTTTATAAAACTCTCTAAGAATCCAATATTCCATGATAGGTCCAAGCATATTGAGATCAAATATCACTTGATTTGGGAAAGGAGTAGTGAAGATTCAATATATTTCCATATATGAGCAGGTTGCAAATATTTTGACCAAGCCCTTGGAGAAAGGGAAGTTTGTATTCTTCAAAGACATAATTGTATTGGTGAATAATACCTTCCTCACTGAGAGAGAGTGTTGATGTTAGTGGTAACATTGTACATGTATTTATGCACAACTCTATGTGTCTAAATGTGTGAAAATTGACCAAAGCCTTCTACTCTTGAATTTACTTTAATTAAAGGAATTATTAAATCAAATTTCTTTTATTTATTAATTATGTAATTAGTTAATTGTGTTATTTAAGAAACATGTTAAAAGTACTTATCATGCATCGTGTAATCTAAATCTCAAGTGAGTGTAAGAAGTAATCTCAATTGTAGATCACTTTTTAGATTAGAAATAGATTATAACTCACGATTATAAAAGAAAGAGTAGGGTGAAGGAGAAAGACACTTGATGTAATATACTAGATATAAAAAGTATGCAGAACATAAATAAAATGCTAGAAATGGAAGAATAATAGTAATATAACCAACATAATCTCCACAATAACACAGAAATGATATAAGAAGAACAACATAAATAGCACTTTGATTCAGAAAGCAATGTTCACGGGCCTCTTCGAGGGGGAAACCTCCAGTCGAGCAGCGCGTTGTTACAATAATCTCCAAGCTAGTGTTTTCATACCCTCGACCCTTATTTATACTAAATATGTCTATCAAGAGAAGCATCTAGAGGAAGATCCTTCTAGAAGCGTAAGCTTCTATTAGGTCTTCTTACATCCGCCTTATTCTATTTTATTGAAAGGCCTTATTAATATTGACCTTTATTACATTTGAATATATTGATCTACCTATGTGCAGGTTAGAACCCTAACATGCCCACCCCCTTAAAAACAACCTTGTCCTCAAGGCTTGAGATGTGGAAACTATTGCAGAATGGTAGCTGGTTCCCAAGTGGCATATGATGGAGTTGTATCTTTCCACTGGATTATAACTTCCTTGATGGTTCTCTGACGCAGGCGATGCTCACGCTGGTCCAAAAATGCTTTTGGTTGTAGCCAAATGGATCCTTCTTCAGCTAACTCGGGAAGGTTGGTTTGAATTTGGAACTTAGTTCCAATGACTTTCTTTAAGCATGAAACATGAAAAACAGGATGTAGCTTCGACTGACTGGGCAGAGCTAAGTGATAGGTGACTTGTCCCACACACTTGAGAACTGTATAAGGACCATAAAATTTGGGTGCTAGCTTCTGACAATGCTCGGCCTTGAGCGAAGTTTTCTTGTATGGTTGCAGTCGCAGAAACACCTAATCCCCTTCTGCAAATTGACGTTCAGAGTGACCTTGATCTTCTTGTTACTTCATGCGATTTTGTGCCATGACCAAGTTCTCTTTAAGGGTACGAAGAATATCCTCTTTAACTGTAAGTGTTTTGTCAACTGCCTGGACCTTCGAGGTACCCGTTAATTATGAGAGAACTGAAGGTGGCTTCTATCCATATACCACTTCAAAAGGAGTCATGCGTGTAGTTGTATGGTAGGAAGTGTTGTACCACCATTCAGCTAGGGGTAACCATTGAGCCCACTAATTTTTCTTTTCAGAGGAAAAACACCTCAGATATGTTTCCAAACACTTGTTGACAACTTCC
>ML794883.1:560099-613664 GCA_009831015.1 Picea engelmannii | reverse complement strand
TACTTCTGAGGCACCAAAAGCACATTTAGACTGTTTCAGGAAAAGTTGGTGCTGAGAGAGTAGATGGAGAACTCGATCCACATGAGTAAGATGGTCTATCTAGGTTTTTCTATAGATGAGGATATCATCAAAGAAAACTAAGACAAAATGACAGAGAAAGGGATGGAAGACATGATTCGTGAGGCTTTGGAAGGTGGAGGGGGCATTACAGAAGCCAAAGGGCATGACCAAAAACTCATAGTGGCCCTCATGAGTTCAAAAGGATGTCTTGGGAATGTCTTCTTCTTTCATACATATTTGGTGATAGCCCGAGTGAAGATCAAGTTTAGTAAAGAATTGGGCGCCACTCAATTCATCCAGGAGGTCATCAATGACAAGAATGGGAAATTTGTCTTTAATGGTCAGTTTGTTGAGGGCACGGAAGTCAGGACACATTCTCGAAGAACCTTCTTTCTTTAGGACCATGACTACAGGAGAAGAGTAAGGGCTCGTACTAGGGCAGATAAAGCCTGCATTAAGGAGTTCCTAGACCATTTTTTCAATTTCATTTTTTTGTGAAAAGGGGTGGCGATACAGACAGATATTGGGAGGAAAGCCTCCAGGTACAAGGGGAATGGAATGATCATGAACACCACGGTAAGGAAGGAGTCCTAGGGGAGTGGAAAATACCATTTGATGTTTACAAAGGAGTTCTTGGAGGTCTTGCGGCACCGGGGGTGTCTCTGTTGCTTGTATGGCATGGAGTTGGGCAATGACACTAGAATGACCTTTTTTGAGCAGCGTTTCCATGCGATGGGAACTAATGACCTTAGGTGAACCAACAATGATGCCTTGGAATTTATATTGGTGGCCTTCCTGGTCGAATTGCATGGTTAATGCCTTAAAATCCATGAGAATGGGACCCAAAGTTCTTAGCCAGTCTGCACCCAACACAATGTCACAACCACCCATGTTGATAACAAACATATGGGATTTTAGGTGGTAGTCACCGATTTGGAGACACACATTTTCACAAGGCCCTCCACATTTCATGGAACCACCATTGGGAATCATGATTTGGAAATTGTTGACGACATGGATGTAGCAATGAGTTTCTTGGGCAATGTGGCGATGGATAAAATTATGGGTGCTTCCACTATCAACTAGAATGACAACCTTCCTATGCTTGATGTAACCGATTAACTTGAGTGTTTGGGGAGCAGAGAAGCCAATGAGAGCATTGAGGGAAATGACCGGTTCTACTTCGGGAGGGTCTGAGGGAGAGGTTATGTCAGTGATTTCAGGTGACTCATACACAAGGGGAGTTTCAACATCCTCTTCCGAAATATCCTCAGAAATGGCCATAAAAAGATTTTGTTCCTTACACTTGTGGCCCCGGAAATATTTTTCATCACAATTATAACAAAGGCCTTTGAGTTGGCGTTCAGCCATTTCAGCCCTGGTCAATTTTTGGATCTTTAGTGGGGTGGAGGGAGTAGTGGGATTTATGGGTTTAGGGCGAGGGATAAAGGAGGGTTTTTGTTTTTACCTGTTGTTATTCTTTAGCTATTTTAGTAGCCTCCACCCAACTCGAGGGTCGATCCATGAGGACATGGGCCCGAATCTCATCCTTAAGGCCACTGATAAAACACTGTCGAAAGAAAGCATCAGTCACGGCCTCTGTTCGAAAAGCCAGGTGCTCAAAGGAAGCTATGAAGTCTTATATTGTTCTTGATTGTTTCAACTTTTTCAAGCGGCCCAAATGGTTGGTGTCTGTGTCAAAGCGCTCATAAATCTCATCACAAATTGGGTCCAAGCAATATACCCTTGACGAGATGTTTTTCTCCATTGCCACCATTTCCAACATTCTTGATCTAGATGGAGAACACCATACCAGAGTTTGGCCAAGTCATCTGTAATGTCGTATAAAGAGAAATAATGTTCCATTTGGGCTACCCAACTAGTGGGGTATGAGCCATCAAATTTGGTCACATCCACCAGCAGAAGGCGTAGGTTATGTTGGAAGTGATGGGGCTGAAAGGTATGGGAATGGGAGGAATGTTGACCTTCAATCTTTGGAGGTGCGTCAGAGAAAGGGTCATCTGTAGGGATCTTCAATTTGGTGCAGAGTGATGCAAATATAGATTCAAGATGGGTGGTCAGTTCTTGTTTGACTTCCTCCATTGAGGACTGCATGGTTGTATTTATGGTTGTATTGATGGATGTATCGATGGAGGCAATAGTAGCACTGATTTGTTTCACTTCTTTTTGGGTCTCGAGGAAACCAGATTGCAAGGTGTTGAAGCGAGCTTCCAGGTCTTGGCTACGGGTATGGGCCATGAGGACGGGTGAACTGAAAAGGGGCCGGTGGGGTTAATTTTTTTTCTGAAAAATGATATGGATGAATTTGATAAGGGAGAAGAGATGAATCCAATGGAATAGGTCTCAAATAATGGTGAACAAATTTCCAGACTTTTTTTTTTTTTTTTACACCTGCGGAGTTATACTCTGGTCTGAAGAATATTGCAGCGATGAAATCCCCAAATTATTAACCAGAAATAAATGTTTCTTTACTTGGCAACCCGAACACAGTTGCATGACAATAGATCTTGTCTATTTTAATTTGTTTATGTTTCTATCCCCCAAGGGTTAGGTATTCAAGGGTTCTCCAGACAAGGGTTTTCCATGTGCTATAGCTCTCTGATATACGTGCGGGGTCCAATAGTAGTACTCAGCCCAATATCTCAGGGAACTAATTAAGGAGGATAAACTGTACCCGTAGTCGTACTACCAGACTACCCAGGTACTAGAGAGTATCTTCTCGAGTGTTGTTCTCAGTGGCACTATAGAAGTCAGGCGGCCGATCGATTTATCTAAAGAGGGATTAAGGAAATCTAGGCCAATCCGTACACAGGTGTTGTCTGATGCACTACCACTTGAAGGGGTACCAACAGGGGTTACAAGGGTGGCCAACAGATGTGCGCTTAAGAACCACTTGTATTTCCTGCATGTATGAATCCATCAACCACGAGTTTATGCACGTAACGACAGATATCTATGGCTTAAAGATGTTGGAATACGTCTCTACCCTGAAAAAAAATTCCCATAATTTCTGCCAAGGAAAGTGCTCTAATACCACTTGTAATATACCAGATATAAAAAGTATGTAGAACAGAAATAAAATGCTAGAAATGGCAGAATAATAGTAATATAACCAGCATAATCTCCACAATAACACATAAATGATATAAGAAGAACAATATAAATAGCACTTTGATTCAGAAAGCAATGTTCACGGGCCTGATCAAGTGGGCAACCTCCAGTCGAGCAACGCTCTGTTACAATAATCTCCAAGCTAGGGTTTTCATACCCTCGACCCTTATTTATACTAAATATTTCTATCAAGAAAAGCATCTAGAGGAAGATCCTTCTAGAAGCAGAAGCTTCTATTAGGTCTTCTTACATCTGCCTTATTCTATTTTATTGAAAGGCCTTATTAATATTGACCTTTATTACATCCAAATATATTGATCTACCTATGTGCAGGTTAGGACCCTAACACTTGACACTTGATAGATTCAAGGAGATCTTGGATAGGGAAGGAGAAGGAATTACATATAGATATTAGATCAAAGAGAAGAGAGAACAAAGGCTTACACAAGTGGGTTTTAGTCTAAGGAAGCCATAGGAGAGTGTCAAATCGTACACAACTTTCCATACAAGTTTTACGTATGGATAGACAGTTCACAGTAAAGAGAATCATGTATATACGTGATTCACAAGAAGGTGAATCGTGTATGCCTAAAAAATCATGCTAGAACTAGTAGTACAACATGTTCTACTTTGTCTGGTTTGTCTACAATTGTATTTCTCTCAATGGGCCATTATCCCTATTACATGAGTCCTAATTTTAGCATAATAAAATCATTATGAGGATTGGTTTTCCCTCTAGTGTTTTTCCAGGGGTTTATACCCGAACACTTTGGTGTTTTTATGTACTTGATTTGGTTTCCTTATTTATGCTTCTAATGCATTCTTATTTGATTGCTCAGTTGTGATTTTAGTAGATAAAGTGATTTGTTTTTGAGGTAACTTTCGAGTGTTGAGTAGGAGAAATTTCAATAGTTGGTTACTATAGATGGTTCATTGAAAATTTCACAAATTTTGCATCTCCATTATTCAAACTTCTTACTAAAGATAATGTGTTAGGGACCTAACCCCTCACGTAGGTAGAATAATATATTCCAATGTAATAAAGGTGAATATTAATAAGGCCTAGCAATAAGGAAGAATACGTCCAATGTAAGAAGACCTAATAGAAGCTTCCATTTCTAGAAGGATCTTCCTCTAGATGGTTATTTTGATAAACATATTTAGTATAAATAGGAGTCGAGGGTATGAGAACTTTTGTCTTGGATATTATTGTAATAGAGCTCTACTCTACTAGAGGTTTCCCCCTCAAAGAGGCAAGTGAACATTGCTCTTAGTAATCAAAGTTCTCTTCCTCGTGTTATTATGGTCTCATTTTGGTATTATTGTGGTGTTGTTCTAGTTATATTGTTGTTCATCTTCCATTTCTATCATTTTATTTATGTTCTGCATATTTTTATATCTTTAATATTACAAGTGGTAGCAGAGCATTTTCCTGCGCAAAAAATTGTGGGTTTATTTTTTTCA
This sequence comes from Picea engelmannii, assembly GCA_009831015.1. Lineage (NCBI taxonomy): Eukaryota > Viridiplantae > Streptophyta > Pinopsida > Pinales > Pinaceae > Picea > Picea engelmannii. The sequence goes on along the minus strand of ML794883.1, from coordinate 609,008 downwards.
GGGTAGAGATGTATTCCGACGTCTTTAAGCTACAGAGATTTGTAATTACATGCATAAACCCATAGTCGGGGATTCATACATGTAGGAAATAGAATTGGTACTTAAGCACACATCTTTTGGCCACCCTTGTAACCCATGTTGGTACCCCTTCAAGTGGTAGCGCATCAGAAAAAACATGTATACGTATCAGCCTAGATTTCCTAAATTCCTCTTTAGATAAACTGATTATCCGCCTTATTGCTATAGGTCCACCAAGAACAACACTCGGGAAGATACTCTCTAGTACCTGGGTAGTCAGGTAGTATGGCTAAGGGTACGGTCTATCCTCCTTAGTTAGTGCCCTGAGATATTGGTCTGAGTACTACTGTTGGAACCCGCATGTATATCAGAGAGATATAACACATAGAAAACCCTTGTATGTAGAACCCTTGAATACCTAAACTTTGGGGACAGAAATAAAAAACAAAACAGACAATATCTATTGTCATGCAACAGTCTCTCCTGCATTCGATTTTCCAAATCAATATACATTTCTTCCTGATTAAGAATTTGGGAATTTCATCACTGCATTATTCTTCAGACCAGAGGATAATTCCGTAGGTGTAAAAAAAAAAAAAAAAGACTTTGGATTTTGTTGCACCATTATTTGAGACCTATTCCATTGGATTTCTCTCTTCTCCCTTATCACATTCATACCTATCATTTTTCAGAAAATATTTTGACCCCACCCGCCCCTTTTTGGTTCCCTCGTCATCATGGCTCATACCCATAGCCAATACTTGGAGGCTCGCTTCAATACATTTCAATCTAATTTCACAGAGACCCAACAAGAAGTGAGACAACTCAGTTCCAATATTTCCACCATCAATAAAAACATCCATTCCTCCATCGTCATTGTTAGGTGATTTATATGTACTAAAAAATACACTAAACTACCCTCAATTAAATTGTCAACCCGGGGTAAGTAAACTTAGAGTTGGAGAAAAAAATATGCCAAGGGTAAAAGGCTGGCAGGAGTATAATCTAATTAATGAAAGAAACTATCTAAGACTAATCTATTCAAGAAAAAATATCTAATGAGAAAACCCTACTAAGCAACTTGAAACTAGGTAACCTAAGTACTTTTGTGCCAAGGACTGATGGATAGTTCCTAAGAAATCAAGTAAAAACCCTATTCAAAGAAAACTAGTTCATGAAAATAAGCAAAAGTAAACTACTAAGCATACTAAGCAAATGATGAAAGCAAACTACTTTTAACTTGCCAACCTACATTCAATGAGAAACTACCCTATGAAAGAAATTAAATAAGAAAGTAAACAAAAGTACCTATCTAACCTATTAAAGAAAATAGACAAGTAAGCAAAGACACCTAACTATCCTACTAAAGCAAAGGGACAAGTAAGCAAAGACTTCTCATTGAACAACTAGCTAGCCTAAGAGGCAAGTGGACTAAATGCTTGATGCAAAACTATTTCTAATGCATGAGATGAAATCCATTTTATTGAAAGTAATGAGGACTACCAACTAAATGCCTAATTTACAATAAACAAAACTTCCCTTAAATCTATGGAAGCAAAAGACTAACTACCCTATAACAACAATAAAACTATATTCTAACCTATGAAAGCAAGAAGCTATCTTTTCTGATCTACAAAATCAAGAAACTATCTTTAATTTATGAAACACTCAAATGTAATGCTGGTGGTTGTGTGAATGCCTTTGGTGGTGACAGATGATATCTCGATGACACTTGACAACAATGGACAATTCCAACGGTATAAACTCAACATTAATCTCAATGGAAAAATGAAAGGTATGTATTAAACAATCCAACGAAAATTTATCCATGAAAAAAGTAATGTTAAATACCCTGCATATTCATGTATAAACCATTAACATCATAATGAGATCATCATTATCTAACTAAGGAATTTAATTTCATTTTAATCTATGAAAGGAAATTGTGTAAAGGAAAACTATGCTATGTCTATTCTAATCATTCAAGCTATGATGAATTAAAAAGATAAATTAAACTATGATATCAAGAAGTAAATTGACAACTACATTAACCAATAATGAAGCAAATGAAATCTATCTAAAACTAAAGTAAGCAAACTATAACTAAGAATGGAAATTAAATCTATCCATCCATCAACATCCATGTCGAAGAAACCCAAGTTAAAACTCTGTTCTATCTAATTAAAAATACAATCACCAGACTATTGGTGGCCCCCCCAACAAGTCGTGGCTACCTTCTACAAGCACACCACGAACTTCAACAGGCTGAATTCACCATGAAAACATGAAAATGCAGTTATGGCACAATTATGGCAATGTGAAATGTCAAAATAGAGTAAAAATGAGTTTCTGGCAATTCTAATGCTTATGCTACTTGGTTAACAATCTAATGACCATCCTATCAGTATTTATAAGCTTACAACCAAGGTGGTTGACCACAGGAGTGTCTAACCACCTCTAAATTCCAAAAATACAATAAATGCGTCCATAACTAACAAAACGGAGGAAGCCAATAATTGCCCTCTTTGGACAACTGAAATCGAGTTGTATTGAGCTTAGTAGCTGGAGGGGGTGATGATAAAGAAAACCCATGTGCCCGATTTGTCTATCACTGGCCTCCAATACCATAACCGCCAACTCGCCTTGCGTTTTTGTGCAATACTGGGTACTGGAACGAGTGTCGGATCGGGTACCGGAATGAGTGTTGGAACGAGTGCCAGATCAAGTGTCGGAACTGGAAACATGGTGCGTTTTTCTCTGTAACAACAGAAAAACATGAATTAACTCTTGGAAACCATAAAACATGATGAATTAAACTTGATTTAATCATAAAACATGAATTACATGTACCTCATGTTGATTATACCATTTTATCATAAAATTCTTCAAAAAGCTCCTTCAAAACATGCAAAACATATATGTACATGCGACAAAAATGTATAATAATCGTCATAAAAATGATCATATCTCGGGCCCAATAGTCGCCTCAATTGAGGAACTCAAAGAATACCTTAAATAAGACATTACTACCCAACTTGAATTTGTTGCTTCGATGATCTGCACGAAGCTGCATATCCCTGTAGATCCCCCTTTATCTGACCCACCTTTGCATTCCAAAGCTAAAACTTCCTATAATTCCCATAATTTTCAGCCCCGTCACTTTGAGTGTGACCTACGCTGTCTGCGTATGGATGTGACCAAATTTGATGGCTCGGATCCCACTGGTTTAGTAAATCAAATGGAAGATTATTTCTCTTTGTACGACATTACAGATGACTTGGCCAAAATCCGGTATGGTGTTCTCCATTGAGATCAAGAACGTTGGCAATGGTGGCAATGGAGAAAAACTGCCCGTCAAGGGTATGTTTCTTAGACATACTTTGTGGCAGATATTTATGAGCTCTTTGACACTGACACCAACCATTTGGGCCATTTGACAAAATTGAAACAATATGGCATAGTGGAAGACTTTATAGCTACTTTTGAGTGACTGGATTTTCGTACAAAGGCCATGTCTGATGCTTTTTTCTGAGAATGTTTTATCAGTGGCCTCAAGTATGAGATTTGTGCCCATGTCCTCATGGATTGGACTCAGTGTTGGGTGGAGGTTACTAAAACATATAAGGAAGCACAACAGGTTTTCTCTTCTCAAAACCAAAACCCCCCCTTTATTCCTCGCACTAAACTAGTAAATCTCACTCCTCCTTCTACTCCACTAAATATCCAAAAATTGACCAGGGCCGAATGGTTGAATGCCATCTCAAAGGCCTTTGTTATAATTGTGATGAAAAATATTTTCCCAGGACACAAGTGTAAGGAACAAAATATTTTTATGGCCATCTCAGAGGATGTTTCAGACGAGGATGTTGAAGCTCCTTTTGTGTCCATGTCACCTGAACCCACTGACATAACCCTTCCCTTAGACCCTCCTGAAGTAAAACCAATCATTTCCCTAAATGATCTCATTGATTTCTCTTCTCCCCAAACCCTCAAGCTAATTGGCTACATCAAGCATATGAAGGTCATCATTCTCGTTGATATTGGAAGCACCCATAATTTTATTCATCGTCGCATTGCCCAAGAAACTCATTGCTATATCCATGCAGTCAATAATTTCCAAATCATGATCGCCAATGGTGGGTCCATGAAATGTGGAGGGCATTGTGAAAATGTGTGTCTCCAAATTGGTGACTACCACCTAAAATCTCATATGTTTTCTATCAACATGGGCGGTTGTGAAATTGTGCTAGTTGCAGACTAGCTAAGTACTTTGGGTCCCATTCTCATGGATTTTAAGGAATTAACCATGAAATTAGACCAGGAGGGCCAACAATATAAGTTCCAAGGCATCACCGTCAGTTCCCTTGATATCATTAGTTCCCATCGCTTGGAAAATATTCTCAAAAAAGGTCATTCTTGCGTTATTTCCCAACTCCATGCCATACAAGCAACTGAGACACCCTCTATGCCATAGGACCTCCAATCCATCCTTTCTAAACATAAAGTGGGTTTTTCCACTCCCCATGGACTCCCTCCTTGACATGGTGTTCATGATAATTCCATTGCCCCTTTCCCAGGAAGCCTTCCTCTCAATATCCATCCCTATCATCACCCCTTTTCCAAAAAAAATGAAATTGAGAAAATATAATGTTCCCAACACAATTTTTTTCTCTTGGGAACACTAACTAACCACCGAATTAATTGTTTGATTGTTTGTATGTGTAGGTTAGTCCCTCAATATTTCATTCTTATATTCAGTTATTCAACACAAATCATGAATATATACTCAATTTAATGCAAGATCTAATCAACACACAAGATATGGAACTCCAAACAAAGATCTAACCTTTTTATTATGAAAAACAAGAACCTGATACAATATAGAAGCAGATATGGAATAACATCAAATGGATACAATATAGAAGATATGAGATTCTACAAAATGATCCCAACAATACAAAATAATCCTCCAAAGGCTTAATATGAAATGAATATCCAAATACAAAATATGTTAGGGTTACGTCCAACCCCCTAGCTGTTGGGATGTCTTGCTGGATGGATGAGAAGGCCAAAGTTTCATCCCAGTTGAAGGAGAACCCCAAACGATGCAAAAATTCACTAAGAAATCGATTAGGACAAGGGGAATCCATCCCTGAAGTATGAATCCCAAATACCAAGTCTTTCCCGTCCAAATGCTGAAAACCTAATCAAGACTGCGCCCTCCTTAAGGCCCTGAAATGCCCAATAATTCGACCCTGATGAAGGAAGCCTCCAAAACTCCTAAAACTCCCTAGGATGATAGATCAGGTTGCCACAAGTCACTGGGAGAAGTCTCACAATCATATCTAAGGTATAACCCCCTAGATTTGACAATATCTAAATCACCAATACACTCTCCTTCTCTCAAAGTCGTCCCAAATCTGTAGCTAACAATCTCGCTGGAGTAACTCCTCCAAAATGCCTCAAAAATGATGAACAAGGTATTGCAAGCAAAAACAAAGTGCTAGAATGTCTCTAGGCCCTATCACAATACTGGATTGAACTTCCTCTCAAGCAATAGTTTGCCCCTATTGGAAAACCCTAGCTGGTATGACCCTGTTGCCCTCCTGAATCGATGATGGAACCTGTGAGGAGTGTAGAATGGTGTGGATGGAGTATTTCATCCCCGATACTAATAGGTGAGTGGAATATTTCACCACTGAGTTGTGCTCTAGGGTTTGTAATCTCAAAACCCTCAAATCTGTGTGCTCAAGAGCTCAACAAGAAAATACCAAATATCCAAGATGAATGAAAGGTGTTCCCTAGCCTTTCCTTTATACTTCCATTCTATTTCCCTGTTGATTTAGTTTAACCCCTAGGTTCAACTCCTAACTCAACCTCTATCGTTCTAATTCTTCATTGAGTTACTTTTTTCCCTTTTCCCCTTTTTCTAAGTCAACTTCAAAATATAACATTGAGTTTGATGACTTGTCCCCATGTTGCATGAGACTATGGTCTAGTGGGGATGGATAGAACACAAAGTCTTCCCAAATATCTTCATCAAGAGGTGGGGGAAATTACAGTCTCCCTTGCTAGAAATTGCTTGTCCATAAGAAATTCTAATCTTATCTCCCATACCACCTATTCATTCTCCCATGTGGCATCCTCAATGGGAAAATCCTTCCATTTGATCAAGTATTTTTTTATTCTTATCCTCTGGATTTTCTTTTCCTGAACCTCCAATATCTCCTTTGGTACCAGAACCACCTTCCCCTCTTCATCAAGAAGTGGTAGCACCTCCAGTGGGGTGATGTGTTGGTCGATGGCCCTCTTTAGGCAGGACACGTGGAAAACATTGTGTATCCTGCTACCCTGTGGGAGCTCTAGCTCATAAGCTACAACCCCTACCTTCCTGTTGATCCTATAGGGCCCAAAGAAATGAGGTTGGAGCTTTTCTTCTCTACTTATTTTTATAGAAGCCTATTTGTATGGTTGGAGCCTTAAGTAGACTAAGTCACCAACCTAAAAGGTATGCTCTACCCTTTGTTTGTCTCCTTGGACCTTCTGTTGATTGTGTGCCCTTTGTAAATGATCCTTCAACTCCCCAAGGATGTCCTAACTCTACTGTACCCAATCTTGTACCATTAGGGATCTGCTATCACCAAAATAAATCTCTACAAAAGTGATTGGGTCATAACTGTACAACACCCTAAATGGGGTCATGCCTATGGACATCTGATGGGTGGTGTTGTAAAAGTATCCCCCCAAGTGTAGCCACCTAACCCATGACTTCTGCTTCCCTGATACATAGTTCCTAAGATAGCCTTCCACCCATTTATTGACTATTTCAGTCTGCCCGTCCATCTATGGATGATAGCTAGTGCTAGGGGTCAAAGACATACCAAACATCCTGAGTAACTCTTGCCAAAACATACTCATAAATCGGCTGTCCCTGTCACTGACAATGGTTTTGGGTATCCCATGTAGCCTAAAGACCTCTCTGAAAAAAATTCAGCCACCAGTGTTGCACTGAAGTCTGTAGCAATGCAGAAAAAGTGGGCAAATTTTGTCAACATGTCCACTACTATGAAAATGCAATCCTTACCCTGCACCCTTGGAAACTCTGTGATGAAGTCCATGGAGATTCTTTCCCATTTTTTCTCTGGAATTGGTAAGGGTTGCAATAGTCCTATTGGGTGAGTGCGCTCATCCTTATTCTCCTGACCAGTAGTACACTCCTTGACATGATTCAACACATCCTCTTTGAGGCCCTTCCATGAGAACTTCTCCCTTACTTGCTTGTATGTATTTCTAATCCCTTGGTGTCCTTCCACCGGTGAGTCATGACATGCCTATAATACCTTGGACTTGAAATCCATTTCAGAAACCAAAAATATTCAGCCCTTGTAATAGATGATGTCATTGATGACCCTGAAGTTATCATCTTGTATTTTCCCATCTACCACCTGACAAGCGCACTTATTTTTAGAGTATTCCATCACAAGGAGGTCATTCCAATCAAATGATACATCTTTCATGGGATAGATTGAGGGGCTCCTAGATAAGGCATTTGCCACCACATTGTTTTTCCCTTTGACAAATTCAATGTCAAAGTCATAGGCTTCTATTCTGCTGACCCATTTCTGTTTCCTTTCATTTAATTCCTTCTTCTCCAAGAAGTACTTAAGGTTGTTGTGATCTGATTTCACCACAAACCTTGCACCTACCAAGTATTTCCTGAATTTTTCCAAAGCGTGCATGATGGCTAGCATCTCTTTGTCGTAGATGGTGTAAAGAAGATCTCTTGCATTTTCGAATCTCATAGGAAATAGGGTACCTATTCTGCATTAGTACAGCCCCAGTGCCTTCTCTGGAAGCATCACACTCCAAAGTGAAAGGTTGGCAAAAATCTAGTAAGGCTAAAACTGGGCATGTGCTCATCACATTTTTCATCTTGTCAAATGTAAATTGGGATTCCTCGCTCCATTTGAAAGCTCCACTTTTGGTCAAATCAATCAAAGGTGAAAAAAGTTGTGAGAACCCTTTGACGAACTTTCTCTAATAAGTTTAAATGCCTAGAAACCCCCTCAACTCTGTAAGGGTATTAGGTGTAGGCCACTCCATTATGGACAAAATCTTCTCCTGATGTACCTGTACTCCTTCAACTCTGATAATGTGTCCCAAGTAGAGGACATATGTCATTCCAAATTCACATTTGGACTCCTTGGCATAAAATGATTGCTCATCCATGATAGTCAATATCTGGTCCACATGTTGTAGGTGTTCCTCCCACGTCTTGCTATAGATTAGCAAGTCAACGAAGAATACCAGGAGGTTATTCCTCAACTTCTTGTTGAAGACATGATTCACACATGATTGGAATTTGGTTGGGGCATTGGTTAGACCAAACGACATCACTAAGAACTCATAGTGGTCGTAGTGACACCTGAAAGTAGTTTTTGGGATGTCTTCCTTCCTCATTTTGATCTGATGGTAACTAGAGTGAAGGTCAATATTAGTGAAATAAACAACCCCATGGAGCTCATCCAATAGCTCATCAATCCTTGGAATGGGATACCTATTTTTTATTGTCTTCTTGTTTAGTGCCCTGAAGTCTGTTAGCACTTGGTAAATTTCCCAGAGGTGACAAAAGAAGAAATCTACAAAGGTAACTTTATCCAACCACTTTTGAAGCTGGGATCTAGCCCTTCCAACTTCACAGAGGGATCTCTCTATATGATTTAGATTTGTTTTCATTTTTCGATATTAGGCTAGGTAAATAAATAGGTCTGTTTGTTGTCAAAGTGTTTTTGATTTGGTTGAGACAGTCTACACATCCATTGGGCTATGGGGTCTGTGTTTAATAAAAATGAAATACAACCAGAAACATGAAGGAAAACTTATACAGGGCGAGATAATATACTCATTGGATCTTTTGATAGCTTAGATGATGGACAAAAGAAAATATAAGGAAGATAAATTCAACTAAGAAGTAGTTAAGAATTCCTTAATTGAAAACACCAGAAGATAAACACTAAAACCTTTCAAGTCAGAAATAGGGTATCTAAGATAAATCCTGCAACATTCGTTACTCTTAAAGATTAGTTTCAGAAAAAAAATATGGTCACAAAGCAAGAATAACATTCAAATTTAGAGAATAACATGACCAGTGAATACACGCAAGAATCCTGTAAAAGTGCCTCCTCTTTATTAATGGAAGATCTCTTCAAAAATGTTACAGTCTGATAGCGTCAGGGTGTGAAGATCAACAACCCTCAATACTTCGAAAGGTGAAGTATTTATAACTCAATTACAAACATTCCTGTCATAAATGACCAGGACATGCTAAACCTATTTTTAGCCTAACAAATTTAACAAATCTCAAAAATCTAGGAACTACTCGATGACTTGGTGTAACTGCACGTTGATTTCTGGGTAGGCCGTTGGTGAGGTGTTTGCACAACCTCTTCTTACTGGAAAAATGACTTGACTAGGAAAACTCATCTGTTAATCTAGCAGATCGCATAGTTCCTCCCATCTGAGATGACTAGGCACGTTGACCTTGAGCAGTCTTCGATACACTGCGTCCATTTCTGTAAACTTGGCGAATGTAGGCTTGGTGAGGAATATGTATCGAATCTCGTGTTGGATGCTAATGTCCCACTGAAGGGCATCCAAAAATGCCTTGCCGGTGATGCTCCCTTGAATGCCTGCAAACTTTGAACTGTCCTTGGACACGTCAGCCAGTCTCTTCTTTTAATCTGGGAGAGTCATCAGTTTATCATTAATAACCTTCAGACCAGGTAGACCTTTCTTTTGGAGAGTTTCAATCTTGTTGAAGAACCTTTGTACCCCTTGGTCCATGACCTGAACTTTTTCTTCCAGCTGAAGCATTAGACCTCTCTTGGTCAGAAATCTTTTGACCTCAAGGATGGTCTCTGTTTTGTCTTCGATCTTCAGCTCTTCCAGCTCTTCCCTGGTCTTAGAATTGAGGAACTTGATGATCTCATTTGCCTGTGTTGGCATGTCTCCCAATTCTACTTTGATCTTCTCAATGGCTTGTTTACTCCTCCGGAGCAATTTATTCTGCTCAAACATGATTTGGATCATGGGCCATATTTCATTAATGGACTTAGTGATGTCTGTCCATACACATTCTTTAAACTCGGCCAATGTCTTTCCTGCCATTGTTTGTTTCTGGAGCTACTGTAACTCCTGCTTGAGCTGCTCTGTTACCTGTTTTTCTTTGGAGAGGTTGGTCTGGAAGGAAGTTTTGAGTTCTTGGAGGTTCTCAACTTCCTTTTTAAGCCTGTTGATCTCTGTCTCCTGCAGGTTCATCTTTTCCATGGATTTGGCGAGGTCGGCTGTCCCCTCTTGTGATGTCAATGGAGTTGCGGATGGGATTGCTGTCACTATTGCTATGCTTGCTCCTGAAATCAGAATGGCACTTAATGGAATGACTTCCATTGGCTTCATCTGCTCCTTCTCCTTTAACAATCTCACCATTTCAACTTCCATTTCTTTGAGCTGTGTGTTTTGCTCCATGAGCAGCTTGAGAATTTCATCCTTCTCGCCTTCTTTCTCTGCTATCTCCTTCGCTTGCGAGTCCTCTATGGGCAGGAGCTTCAATTGTTTCCTCAAGGAGGTGATGTCTGCATTCTTCTTCTTTATCATCTCCTCTGCAACTTTGACGTTTGAAGGGTCATAGTCGATCTTCAGGACCAGCTCCTCCAAAGTCTTGATTCTATTGTCCTTCGCAAAGGATGATATCTTCTCCAGCTTGAGTTGTGTCTGAGCATTGTTCAATGATACCTGTAATTTTTCTGCAGAAGCAGAAGCATGTGCCAATGTATGGAATACCATCTCCCCTATCTGCTTGTGCAAATCCATCTGATCTGCTGGGTGCATGTCCTTCGTCTGGAATTCGAAGGTGGCCCTCTTGTAGTCTGTGATCACCTTGGGGTATGGTACCTGCGCCTGGAGGAAGGCCATGTGCATCCTTCCCTTTTCTATGTCGAATGCAGACAACAGCCTATGTTGCACAGTGGATGACTGATTCTGAAAAATGAGCATAAGTACTGATGGTGAGGGTCTGGTTTCTTTTTTTAATCAGCTCGTACTTCTCGAAAATGCTCAACTTGGGTCCAGTCTTGCCTGGCTGAGTGTCCAGTGGGGAGTCTGTGGATTTCTTCGGTACTGCTGTGGTGATTTCCTTATGAAGGCTTGAACCAAAAGTTGGAATAACAGTCTTAGTCACTGTGGTAGGTGGGACTTCTTTTTCTTCTGTCTAGCCGGAAATTGAAACTGTCTTGGGCCTCTTAGTGTGTAGCTGGAACTCTTCGGACGATACCTCCGTGACAGGCGGAGATAAATCTTGTCGAAGCCTTTTTTCCTTAGGGACCTGTGGTGTGGTCGTTGGTGGAACAGAGGTCGGGGGAACCTGTTGCTCCACTTCAACCAAGGTGTCAGGCACCCATACTGTCTGGTTGGCTAAATTTTCAATCTCAGGCTTAGACACATGAACATACGGGATGTTCTTGTTCTTCACCCGCATTTCTGAGATGATCCCGCAAGGATCATAATGCCATGGGAAGCTTAAGAAAAAATTCATCTCTCTCAACATCCTGTCAGCTTCTTCCCCGGCGCCCTGACTGTTGCAGATGAAGGAGCCAATATGCCCCTTGATTCGAAGTTGCTGCTTTTTCTTCAATGATACAAAATGGATGTCATCTGAATTCATGATTTGTCTTATGTACTCTAAAGAAAATATTCTTACCGGCACATATTTGGGCAGCTTGTAGGGTGCCAACTCGCACCTGAATATTCTGATCTCGGTGTGGTTTTGGTACAGGTACCAATCCCCGGTCTTTGTGTTGTCTGAGAGATGCAGGATCCTCTGGACTTTGTCATTGATTCGAGGCTCGAGCCTGCCGCTCAGCATGCTTACCACAGGGTGGTAGAATAGATCGATGAATGCCTTGAAGCTATACTCTGTGGAGTTATGCTTCAGCAAAGAGGTCCATGCCGTGACTGCCTGAGGCCTTCCATCTGCATCCATCTTTTGCATGGAAAAACTAAATTTGTCTGCTTGAAAGTAAACAAACATGTAGGCCAGTATAGATGAGTATCTGAACATGCCTTCCGTGCCAAAATTCACAAACTGTTCGTGAATATTGTCTGCCAAGAAGGTGCTGAAATCAAACTGGGTTGTGGCCTTTTCATCAGTGGAGAAAATGGATAGAAAACCCAGAATGGGCTGATCTACCCACTGGTCGGAATAGTACCCTAGCAAGGCACAAAGGGAAGAAATGACCTGGTTACCCTTAGTGGAGAACATGGACGAAGGGTAAGGGGGATTTGTGGAAGGGAATTGAGCGGAGGTGGGAAGGAAAAGCTCGAATATTTGAGCTCTCTGGGGAAATTTCATCTTCTAATACAACTCAGTGAGGATTTCCAGGTTGAAAGGAGACACAGAGTTGGCACTGGGAATTTGCATCATTTGGTCGATGTCTTCGGGCGTAATGAGGAACAGGGTGTCTCTAGACAAGGAGATGGCGGCTCTTTGTTCAGGAATATAGTGAGCTTGACATTTAAGCGCAAACTCGAGAAATTGGTGGATCTGGGGAAAGAGGTAAAGGGGAAAATTGGACTCCCAGAGTCCAATTTCATCGCTCTGGTCCAGGAAAACTTCCCTAAGCCATGACTGTAGGTCTAAAAAATTGAAATCGCATTTGGCATCTGCGATCAATCTGTTTTTGTCGACCAGTGGGATCTTGTCTAGGTCGACAGGAGGCGGGAGAAACGGATTCTCTTCTCCTTCTACTTGTCTGGGTTTTGGCGCCATTTCTGCAACAGTACCTGCAATAAACACAAAGTTAGTGGGGTCGACAGGACTGTGGATGAAGGCGATGGGATGAAACGGGGGAGAAAGCAATGAGTTTTTCTTGTGCGGCGAGTGAACAGTGAAAGTAGAGAAAACAATAGTTTTATTTAAAAAATGGGATCGGTTGGGCACGGGAGACAGGTCAGCTGGATAACGGATAGGTTATCCAGTAATAAATGGACAATGGGCCACTTGGGGGGTGAGATGGTAGGTGACGGTGGCTGAAAATATGAACGGGTGATGTGGCGACTAGGGATTGGAGGTAAAAGTCGCAACAAGGGGTTGATCATGAGTGAAAGGGGGTAGGGGACTGACAACAGTTATGGGATGGGACATAACTCGGGAACAAGTGGGACAAGTGAAATCAGTGGAAGATGACATCCATAAGTGACAGGGACTGTCAGATAGCAGATGGTGATGGGACTTCGGGACCAATAGTTTCATGCCACATAATACAAGGGACCCGCCAGAGGAATAACACCATTCCGGACCCCCCCCCCCTCAGTTAAAAGCAGATCATCCGAGGGGGTCCGAAATCCATTGTGGGCCATTGATCTGCCCNCCCCCCCCCCCCCTCCATTGAAGGTAGAACGGACAGGGGGGTCCGGAATCCAATCTGGGCCTTTGATTTAAGCGCTCGTCCCTGGGCCATCCAGATGAGCACAAGCCTTATTACCGATTCCGGATGCCCCCCCGGTTAAAAGAAAAACGGTCGGGGGGGTCTGGAATGCCCTGTGCGCCGTAGATCTGAGCACCATGATCAAGACCGTCGGTACATGCGGAGATTATAAATGGGGAGCGGAGAAACAATGCACTGGAAAAACTTAGGATAACTGCATTTTCATGGGTTTTTCCAAACTTCTTCAAGTAGAGACCACCATGGGACTTGACCAAACTATATTTTAAGAATTTGAAACATGGTACAAGACTTACATCGAGCTGGATTTATTAGAACGAAACAACAGTGCCACTAACATATGTTCTAACCTAGTTTCCTATGATAGTTAACCCAGATTAAACTGTTGGGTTAAGAAATTACTCTACCCTAGGGCTATCTGACCAGGATTAGACAGTCTGGACAGATTTATTCACTAATCTAACCTAGACACTTTGGCTAAGATTAATCTGTTTATCCAAATCATTCACTACCCTATCAACATCAAATTTAAAAAAAACTTGGCCATGCTTGAAAGGTATGGACCAAGTTACTATTATTGCATGGGAATTTTATTTCAATTCTTTTTTACCCTCTTTTTCTTTCCTTTTTCTTTTCTTTTCTTTTTCTTTCCTTTTTCTTTTCTTTTCTTTTTTCTTTTCTATTCTTTTCTTTTCAAATTATTTTCAGAATGAAAAATCATTTGTCAACAAAACCACTAGAGACAGATAATATCCCAGTCACCAGTTGATTCCTATAATTTATAGGGTGATAACAAAGTCAATGCACATGCACATGGTTCCATCCTTCTTCTTGACCAACACCACTGAGAAGGAAAAAGGGATGGAACTTGGTCTGATGTGCCCCATGTCCAAGACCTCTTTGATTTCCTTTTCTATTTCATCCTTATACTTCTTTGGGTGTCTATAAGGCGTGGTGATGACTAGTTTTTCTCCTTCCTCCAACTCAATGATATGCTCAAATCACCTGTCTGGTGGCACACCTGGTGGAATAGGTCCAAACAACTTATTATGTTTGTCAATGCTCTTGTGAATCTTTGGTGTGTAGTGAATATTCCCCTTCCTGTCCACACTTGCTGAAATATTGTACTCAACAACATACACGATTTCTTCCCTCCTGAAAATGGCCTCCATCCTCTTGGTTGTGACTACCTTGGTTGAGTTACCTATCATGCCTCTGAGGACTACCTTTCTTCCACTCTCCTCTATGAAATACATCTCCATGGTCTTGTAGTTGGTGGTGATAGGCCCCAATGTGCTGAGCCACTGTTGTCCGAGAATTATGTTGGTGTCTGGAAAGTCCATCACATAAACATCCTGTACCAAATCATGCCTGCCCAATGTAAGATTCATCCCTAGAATGTACTTATTACAAGGCATGGTGCTTCCACCTACTACCTCCACTTTGAATACTTCAAATTCGACTGTGGGTATGTGCCTCCTCTGTATCAATGCTGAGTCAATGAAGTTGTGAGAGGCTCCCCCATCAATCAAAACTGACACCTTTTTCCCCTGTAAGACTCCTCTCATTCTAAAGGTTTTGTACTTGGGCACCACACTGATGGATTTCAAAGTAGCTCTCTCCTCTGCCATACTTCCATGACCTATAGCCTCCTCCTCTATAGTTTCATTGGTGTCTTCCTCTATGTTTTGGATGTGGCCGAAATATTCATCCTCTTCATTGTCTGATGTCACCTCTATGTAATGAACTTGGCCACAGCCCATGCATTTTTGGGATGGGTTCCATGGCTCTTTGCATGTGTAGCATAGTTGCTTCCTCCTTAGTTCTCTTCTAGTATTCTCCTCCATCCTACCTCTCCCCCTATCAAACCCTCTTCACTCACACCCTCCTAGGTTTATTGGAGGTATCCAGTCTCTTCCTTTGGTTTTAAGAGGTGGTCTCTGGTCTCTTCCTCTAGATAGCATCTTGTAGGTTGGTAGGCCTAAAATCCTTCACCCAACCCTTCAAGGGTTCTATCAACCCTCAGTGAAGAGAATCATGAGTCTGGTCTGTGACACATCCTACACCACGAGTGCTAGCCTCTGAAATTCCTCAATGTACACTTCAAGCACTCCTGTCTATCTGATTTGTGTGATATATCGAAAAGGTAGCTTAGCATCCCCCTAGTCAAACCTGTTAATGAGTCTCTGAGTGAACTTTGTGTATGCTACTATCTGATTATGGGAAAGTGTGGTCAATCCATGATACCACCAATCATGAGGTTTTCCATCCAAGTACATGGTGGAGAAATTGATGGAATCCATCTCCCTCATAGGGTTGCACTGTAGATAAGTGTCTAGTTTTTGTACCCACAGTTGTGCATTCATCTTGGATGATCCATCAAAGTAAGGAATCTCCATCTTCCCAGCCCTGTGCTCAAACTCATAGTTTCTCTTGTGGTGTGGCCTGGGTTTGTTTATGAATTTGATCTGACAATATTGATCTAGGGTCATCTATCTCTGAACTATCAAAATCAATTGGTTGTACTCCCTACCACATTGCTCAAACTGATCAACAAAATAATTTGTGGGTTCCAACTGTGTGGTTTCATCTGTGAACATGGGCAAGTACGGTCTAGGAGTAGTCTTGCTACCTAAATATCCCAGTGGTGCTCCTCATACTTGGCTTCCCTCATAATAAATATAGGGTCCATGTTCCTCTTGCTTCATGTTTCCTCCATGAGACCCACTAGTCTCCTTATTGGCATAGGATTCTGGGCTTTTCCCTTTGTGAGTCATCTGCAACAACAGATCGACTATCCTTGTCTGGTTTTCATATACCATCCTCAAGGTCTCAGATATTTCAGCATGTTCCCTAATATTTGACTCCTGATTTTCTTGTAAGTGGTGGACCAATGTGCTCTCTGTCTAGACTAAGGACTTACGGAATTCCTGTGCTAAGATTGCCAAGCCCCGTGGCTCATTGTCATCACCTGAACCCTCCATTTCGGCTTCTATCTCACTTGTTTGTTTCTTCCTTTGGACCATATAAATACCACTGAATTTTAGCATGCACTAATCCTCATAGGATGGGAGGATACGAGCTCTGATACCATTGTAATGTTCCCAAGCCAATTTTTTTCGCTTGGGAACACTAACTAACCACTGAATTAATTGTTTGATTGTTTGTATGTATAGGTTGGTCCCTCAATATTTCGACCTTAGGGTTATATTCAGTTATTCAACACAAAACATTAAGATATACTCAATATAATGCAATATCTAATCAACACAAAATATATTGATCTCCAAACACAGATATGACCTTTTTATTATGAAAATAAAGAACGTGGTACAATATAGAAGTAGACCTGGAATAACATCATATGGCTACAAGATAGAAGATATGAGCTGCTACAAAATTCTCCCAACAATACAAAATAATCCTCCAAAGGCTGAATATGAGATGAAGATCCAAATACAAAATATGCTAGGGTTACGTCCACCCCCCTAGTTGCTGACACGTCCTATTGGATGGATGAGAAGGCCAAAGTTTCAGCCCAGCTGAAGGAGAACCCCAAACAATGCCAAACTTCACTAAGAGATATATCAGGACAAGTGGAATTTCTCCCTGAAGTATGAATCCCAAATACCAAGTCTTTCCCCTCTAACTGTTGAAACCCTAATCAAGACTGTGCCCTCCTGAAGGCCCTAAAATGACCAATAATTCGGCCCTTATGAAGGAAGCCTCCAAAACTCCTGAAACTCCCTAGGAGGATAGGTCGGTCTGCCAAACTTCACTGGGATAAGTCTTACAATCATATTTGAGGTATAACCCCCTAGATATGACAATATTTGAATCACTAATATGCCCTCCTTCTCTCAAAGTCGTCCCAAATATGTAGATAACAATTTGGTCGGAGTAACTCCTCCAAAATGCCTCCAAACTGATGAGTAAGGTCCTCCAAGCAAAACCCAAGTGCTAGAATGTCTCTAGGCCCTATCAAAATACTAGATTGAACTTCCTCTCAAGCAATGGTGCGCCCCTACTGGAAAAACCTAACTGGTACGACCCTGCTGCCCTTCTGAATCGATGATGGAACCTGTGATGAGTGTAGAATGGTGTGGGTGGTTTATTTCATCCCTGAGACAAATCTTGGAACAGGGTGAGTGGAATATTTCACCACTGAGTTGTTCTCTAGGGTTTGTAATCTCAAAACCCTCAAAATTGTGTGCTTAAGAGCTCAACAAGCAAATACCAAATATCGAAGATGAATGAAAGGTGCGCCCTAGCCTTTCCTTTATACTTCCATTCTATTTCCCTGCTGAGTTAGTTTAACCCCTGGGTTCAACTCCTAACTCAACCTCCATTGTTCTAATTCTTCATTGAGTTACTTTTTGCCCTTTTTCCCTTTTTCTAAGTCAACTTCAAAATATAACATTGAGTTGGTTGACTTGTCCCTATGCTACATGAGACTATGGTCTAGTGGGGATGGCTAGACCACTAAGTCTTCCCAAACCTCTTCATCAAGAGGTGGGGGACATTGTAGAAAATGGTTCAAAAACTGCTCAATGCAGGTGTTATCCACCCTAGTACGAGGCCCTGCTCTTCTTGGCACATGTGTCCTGACTTATGCACCATAAATAAACTCACCATTAAAGACAAATTTCCCATTCCTGTCATTGATGACCTCTTGGGTGAATTGAGTGGTGTTGAGTTCTTTACTAAAATTGATCTTCGTTCTGGCTGCCACCAGATCTATATGAAAGAGGAAGACATTCCTAAGACTACCTTTAGAACTCATGAGGACCACTATGAGTTTTTGGTCATGCCCTTTGGTTTGTGTAATGCTCCCTCCACTTTCCAAAGCCTCATGAATCATGTCTTCCGTCCTTTTCTCCACCATTTTTTATTAGTTTTCTTTGATGATATCCTCATACATAGAAAAGCCTAGACATACCATCTTGCTGATGTGGATCGATTTCTCCATTTACTCGCTGAACACAACCTTTTCCTGAAACAATATAAATTTTCTTTTGGCACCTCAGAAGTCAAGTAATTGGGTCATCTTGTTGGCAAGGTCAGCGTCAGGTTGGATCCTAAAAATATTGAATCTATGCAAGACTAGCCTCACCCAAAGAATGTCAAAAGCTTGTGTGTATTTCTGGGCTTAACAGGTTATTATGGCAAGTTTGTTAAGAATTATGGAAATATTGCGACACCTCTCACTGCACTCCTTAAAAAGAATTTTTTCACTTGGAATCCAGTAGCTTCTCAGGATTTTTAAACCTTGAATATGGCCATGTGCACCACTCTAGTCCTGGCCTTTCCTGATTTCACAAAGACCTTTGTCCTAGAATGTGATGCTTCATGGAAAGGAATTTGCATTGTCCTTATGCAAGAGGGTCGGCCTTTGGCCTTTACCAACAAACAACTATCTGAGCAAAATTTGGGCAAATCAATCTATGAAAAGGAAATGTTGGCTATTCTACATGTTGTTGATCTTGGGCACCCTTATCCATTGGGGAAACGCTTCCAAATGAAGACATATCATCAAAGTCTCAAGTATTTTCTGGAACAATGCATTTCCTCCCTAGAGTAACAAAAATGGGTGACTAATCTCTTTGTATATGATTACGAGATCATTTACAAGAAAGGCAAAGACAATGTGGTTGCCGATGCACTTTCTCGAAAATATGAAGATGAAGGGTCCCTTTTTCCTCTCTCCTTCATTGTACCAGATTGGCTCCAAGCTGTTCGCCAGGAATGGCTACAAGATCCCAAAAGTTCGCATCTAATACAACAATTGCAGTCCAATTCTCCAGTTTCCCTGGGGTACTCTTGGCTCCATGATGAGATTTGATACAAAGTCCATTTGTATTTAAGTAAAAAGTCAAAACTTAAAACCACGGTACTTTCTGAGCTTCATGCTACACCCACATCTGGGCACTCCGGGTTTAACAAAACCTATGACAGGGTCAAACGTTACTTTATTTGGCATGGTATGAAACATGACGTTTGTAATTTTGTGGTTGAATATGATGTGTGTCAATGCAACAAGGGAGAAACAATCAAATCTCTTGGCACACTACAACCGCTTCTGATTCCACCTACTATTTGGAGGGATATCTCTAGGGATTTTATCGTAGGATTACCTAAAATAAGAAATAAATCATTCATCATGGTGGTAGTTGATTTTCTTTCCAGGTATGCTCATTTCTGTTCTCTTCAACACCCATTTACAACATCCACTGTTGCTCAACTTTTCATGGATCAAGTCTTCAAGCATCATGGCATGCCGCATTCTACTGTTTTTTATCACGACCCAACTTTCACCAACAATTTTTGGCAAGAACTGTTCAAGCTACAAGGAACCCAATTGCATCTCAACACAACTTATCATCCCTAGACTGATGGTCAAACTAAAGTTGTCAAAAAATGTATGGAAACATATTTGAGGTGTTTTTCCTTAGAAAAGAAAACTCAGTGGGCTCAAAGGTTACCACTAGCTGAATGGTGCTACAACACTTCATACCATACAACTACCTGCATGACTTCTTTTGAATCCATATATGGACAAAATCCAGCTTCAGTTCTCTCATATTTTTCAGGTGTACCGAAGGTCCAGGCGGTTGACCAAACACTTACAGTTTGATAGGCTATTCTCCGTACCCTCAAAAAGAATTTGTTCATGGTCCAGAATCGCATGAAGCAAAAAGCAGATCAAGGTCACTCTGAACGTCAATTTGCAGAAGGGGATCAAGTGTTTCTTCGACTGCAACCTTACAAGAAAAATTCCCTCAAGGCTGACCATTTTTAGAAACTAGTGCCCAAATTTTAGGGTCCTTATACCATTCTCAAGTGTGTGGAACTAGTGGCCTATTAGTTAGCTTTGCCCAATCATTCTAAGCTCCATCCTATTTTTCATGTTTCCTTCTTAAAGAAGGTGATTGGAACTAAGTGCCAAACTCAAACCAGCCTTCCCGAGTTGGACGAAGAAGGCTCCATTTGGCTACAACTAGAAGTCATTTTGGACTAGCGTGAGCGTCGTCTGCATCAACGAATCATAAATGAAGTGTTAGTCGAGTGGAAAGATACAACTCCAGCAGATGCCACTTGGGAACCAACTACCATTCTGCAACAATTTTGACATCTCAAGCCTTGAGGACAAGGTTGTTTTTAAGGGGGATGACATGTTAGGGACCTAACCCCTCACATATGTAGAATAATATATTTTGATGTAATAAAGGTCAATATTAATAAGTCGTAGCAATAAGGAAGAATAAGTCCAATGTAAGAAGACCTAAGAGAAGCTTTCGCTTCTAGAAGGATATTCCTCTAGATGGTTCTTTTGATAGAAATATTTAGTATAAATAGGAGTCAAGGGTATGAGAACCTTTTTCTTGGATATTATTGTAATAGAGCTCTTCTTGACCGGAGGTTTCCCCCTCTAAGAGGCAAGTGAACATTCCTCTCAGTAATCAAAGTGCTCTTCCTGGTGTTATTTTGGTCTCATTTTTGTATTATTGTGGTGTTGTTCTGGTTATATTGTTGTTCATCTACCATTTCTAGAATTTTATTTTTGTTCTGCATATTTTTATTTCTGGAATATTACATAATGAATTTTTCTTTAGCATCCCATATAAATTTCTTTTGAAACTTTGAAAGATAAGCTCTTTGTAGCACTTTTTTTAAGAGGAAAAAATTGGTCCCATCCATTCCATATATATACAGATACCTATGACACAACTTTAGGAGTATTATTAGGTCAAAAGGTAAATCAATTATCTTATGCCATCTATTTTATGAGTAAAAACATGACACCCTCTAATTGAACTATACACTTACCGAAAATGAGTTCCTTGTAGTAGTGCATGCCATAAACAAATTTAGACACTATATTATAGGGTATGAAATCTTCATCCACACTGACCATTCATCCATTAGATACTTAATGAACAAACCAATTACCAATGGAAGGATTACCAGGTGGCTTCTTATATTACAAGAATTTAATATCACTATACTAGATAGACCTGATAAGGAGAATGTCGTAGCATATTTTATTTCCAAGATTCATAATGAAGGTGAATTAATTCCTATTAACGATAATTTCCATGATGAGGATAATTTTTCAATATCTACTAAATCTCCTTGGTTTTCCGATATTGATAACTATCTGGATATAGGAAAATTACCTCAACATATTTCTATAAATGAGAAGTTGAATATCATTAAACGCGGTGCCACTTACTCATAGATTGGTGGAAAAGTCTTTCGTACTAGACTTGACCTTAACATTAGAAGGTGTGTTGATGTTTGTGCTAGCATCAGACATGTAATTCCACATTTTCTTGTGTCTATCATGTGGAATTCATCGAAATCCTAGTGTGATTTTACTTTAGTTAAAAGGAATTAATTAAGGTAAAAGTGCTTTTATTATTAATTAAGTTATTTAAGGAATATGATTAACATGCAACATGTAATATAAATGTTAAGTGAGTGTGAGAAGTAATATGAATTGTAGATCACTTTGAATATTAGAAATAGATTGTAACTCATGATTATGAAAGCAAGGATGGGGTAAAGGTGAAAACACTTTTGATAGGAGATCAAAGTTAGATATTTTTGAGAAGAGGTCGAGGTCTAAAGACTTGTGTTGAGGGAGTCGACATAGAAGAGACTTGTTCGAGATACACTTGTGAAATACTTTGGTGAGAGACCAAGGTTGAGGATAGAAAAGAAGGACTTTTTCTAGTGTGAGGAGTGTAGGAACAAAGAAGGACCTTTTCTTACTTTAAAGTGAGGATATATCACAGATTGGGTGAAGATATTTAATCCATGCGTTGATCATAGGATCATATCACAAATGAATGTGATTCAAAATCTTTGATAGGTGGAGAAGTACTTACATAAAGAGGTCATATAGGTTAAGGAGGATAGAAAGAAGTGGCAGTCACAAGTGGGTTTCAAGGGATAGAAGCCACAAGAAAGAATTAGATCATATGGAGCTTTTCGTACGGGTTTTTGATAGGGATATGCAGTTCATAGTGTAGACAGTCACATATATGCAGTTCACAGTGGGATGAATCACATATTCCTTGGGAAACATGTTGGTATAGGGTCATACAACAACACAAGAGTTGTCAGGTTTGTCTACAATGTATAATTCTCTCAGTGGGACATTTTCCCTATTACACGAGCTCTGATTTGACCTTAATAAAAGAATCATTGGACTTGTTTTCCCTACAGGGTTTTCCATGGGTTTATACCCAAAAATATTGGTGTTTATATATGCTCGATTAAGTTTCTTTGTTTATGTTTTTGTTGCATGTTTAGTTTATTAATAAACTATGATTTTAGTATATAAAGTGATTTTATTTTGAGCTAAATGTCGGGTATTGAGTAGAGTGGTAAGAGATCAACATAGTATTAGTGCATACCAAGGGTTGAATCTACTATAAAATTAACATGGTATTAGAGTCGAGGATTTGAAGGAAAGAGGGAGCCTAGTCTCTGAAGGGAGGAAACAAAGAGGATATATATTATCAAGTTGATAACTGGTAAGGGAAACCGAAGTATATATTTTAGGGAAACGACAATTTCAGTTGAGGGTTATCAGATCATATCTTTCATATGGTGAACATGTTGAATATTGAGGATATGTTAGAAGGGGAAACCAACTTTCGGGCTTGGAAGGAAATGTTTTTTATTCTCTTGGAGGACAATGACCTCAAAGAGTATGTTGAGACTGTGGTTGCAAGTACTATTGATATATAGGAATTGACATCTCACAAGAATAAGAAAGTGAAGGCCAAGCATGTGTTGATAGAATACGTAAAGGATCACTTGATTCGACACATTTCTAAGAAGAAATATGCCAACGAAATGTATGATGCTTTGGTAGGTCTATACTAAAACAAGAATACATGAAGGTTGTTACATTTGAAGCACCAAGTTCAAGTTGTCAATATGTCTAGTGAGGAAACAATTGTGAACTATCTTATGAAGATTACACATATCCAATATCAACTCACATCCATTGGTGAGACAGTACAAGATGTTGAGTTGGTGAATGTAGCATTGAGAGGTATTGAAAAGTCTTTGGAGCCTTTTGTGTGGGGGACTTATGCATGAGAGACATTTTTAGGTTTTGATAGACTATAGACTAATTGTATTTAGGAGGAGACTCAGTTAGATTCCAAGGATGGTTTGAAGAGTAGTCACGATGAATTTTTTTTATCTTTCTAGCGAGGAAAGGAAGGGAAAGTTCATGAATTTTACCAATGGAGAGTCTATCGCTCAAGATGGAAAGAAGAAGGTGGAAATGAGAAAAGTCAAGTTCTTTGAATGTCACCAATTTGGACATTATGCAGGGAAATGTCCTCACAGGAAGAAGGGGGGCAATGAAACACAACTATATGTAGTTTCATTGGAAAAGGATAGAATGGACGATTTTTCAAAAAAAAATGAATAGAAAGATTTCTTACTTATTTCCTAGACTTCATTGGGAACTATATCATATGGTGCATGGTTTATAGATAGTGGGGCCACATGTCATATGAAATGATCATGAGAGGTGTTTGAGAGCTTCATAGAGTCTAACTCAGAGATGGATGTGGAACTTGGTATGGGAACCAACCATGTAGTGAAGGGATATGGAACAATGCCATTACAAATGGATTCATGAGGTGTTTTGAGAGTGCATTATGTGATATTGGTGCGAGAACTCAACATGAGTGTGATATTAATCTCAGTGATTGAGAAGAATAGATATGATCTCTTATTCTGAGATGGAAAGGAAATCATCATGCTGAGAGGATATATCTCATACAAAGTAGTTGTATTTGGAGTTAGGGAGAGAAAATTCTATAGGCTAAAGGGACAAACTATACGAGAAGTGAAAAGTAGTAGAGTAGAGGAGAATGAGGATAAGGTAGCTCTGAAGGTTGAGAAACTCAGAGGGAGTCAGCCTTCAGGGTCAAGTGTAAATGAGCTGCCTTCCAAATCTGTCAAGAAGGGATCATGGTATGATGTGAACATGCAAGATACTCAGGAGAAGGAGACTTATAAGAGCATGTTCAGAGGATGTAAGTATTCAGGGACAGGTTATACCATCACAACAATGATAGATTTTGTGTCATAGGGAGAAACTAATTAGGTATATTGGAGAGCATGCATGGTAGCAGGTTTGGTATTAAATATTGAGCCAAATCCGAGTGGGAGAAGTACCTTCCTCTCTAAGAGGGAGTGTTGATTTTTGTGGTATCATTGGCCCTGTACTTCTGCATTGTCTTGTGTCTAGAATATGGAAGTCGTCAAAATCCCAGTGTGAGTTTACATAATTTATTAAAGTAAAAGTTTTCTTATTAGTAATTGAGTTATTTAAGGAACATGCTTAGCATGCATCATGTAATATAAATCTTAATTGAGTGTGAGAAGTAATCTCAACCATAGATCACTTTGAATATTATAAATAGATTGTAACTCATGATTATAAAAGAATGGCTGGGGTAAAGGATAAACCACTTTTGATAGGATATCAAAGTCAGATAATTTTGACAAGAGGTTGAGGTCAAGAGACTTGTGTTGAGGGATTCAACACAAATGGGACTTGTGTGAGATACCAAGATTGAGGATAGAAAATAAGAACTTTTTCTAGTGTGAAGAGTGAAGGAGAAAACAAGGAATTTTTCTTACACTAAAGTGAGGAGATCTCAAAATTTGTTTGGAGATATTTCATTCAAGTGTTGATCAGAGAGTTAGATCACAAAGGAAAATTATTCAAGGTATTGTATAGGTGGATAAGGAATTCCATATAGAGGTCATACATGTAAAGGAGGAGAGAGAGAAGAGGCAACTGTAGGTGGGTTTCAAAGGTCATTAGCCAAAGGGAAGAATCTGATCATATAGAGGTTTCCATATAGGTTTTTTGTATGGATACATGATTCGCAGTCTAGACAGTCACATATATACATAGTTTACATTGGGATGAATCACGTATGCCTTGGGAAACATGTCAGTATGGGGTCATACAAAGACACAGGAGTTGTCAAGTTTGTCTGTAGTGTAAAATTCTCTCAGTGGGCCATTTTCCCTATTATGAGAGCCCTGATTTGAAGTTAATAAAAGAATCATTGGATTGGTTTTCTCACCAGGGTTTTCCAGGGGTTTATACCCAAAAATATTGGTGTTTATTTATGCTTGATTTGGTTTCCTTGTTTATGTTTCCGCTCCATGTTTAGTTTATTACTCAATTATTCTTTTAGTAGATAAAGTGATTTTATTTTGAGCTATATAACAGGTGTTGAGTAGAGTAGTAAAATATCAACATGGTATTATTCCATACCTAGGGTTGAATCCATTAGAAAATCAACAAGGTGTGTACAATAGGATGAATTATTTGACATAGTGAAGGTATTCCATGACAAACCATGTGGAGGCCATTTTGTTGACAAACGAATTGCATATAAAGTCCTTCATCAATGGTATTATTGGCCAACTCTTTTCAGAGATGCCAAGAAATACATTAGATGCTATGATAGTTGCTAGCGGATGGGAAGACCGGTGCAAGAGGAAAAAATACCTCTACAACTTGAGGTATTAATAGAACCATTTGAAAAATGGGCCTTAGATTTTGTAGGACCTAGTTTTCCAATGTCTAGAAAGAAAAAGTATATTTTGGTATGTACTGATTATGTCACTAAATGGGTAGAAGCCAAACCTATTTTGGATGCCAATGAACAAGTTGTTGTATATTTTTATTTGAGGACATATTTACATGTTTTAGTGTCCCAATAGAAATTCTAACAAATTAGGGTACTCAATTCACATCAAAGCTTGTCTAGAATATCATAGAAAAACACAATATAAAGCATAGGAAGTCATCCCCCTACCATACACAAGCTAATGGGAAGGTGGAGTCCACAAAAAAATTCATTGAATCCATATTGACCAAAATTTTTTAGTTACACCACCGAGATTGGGAAAATAGGCTTCTTGAGGTTCTCTGGGTTACTTGACCACATGGATGAACACCACTAGGCGTACGCCATACAATATTGTGTACAGAAAATAATTTTTGTTTCCTATTGAGTTACAAATAAAAAAAATTAGAACATGAACCAATCTTGGTATGAATCTTTTAGAGGCACAACAACAAAGGTTGGAACAACCAAATGAATTGGAAGATATCCTACAAGATGCAGTTCAACATACTATCATCATCCATCAACAAAGATCAAGATGGATTGACAAATTCATGAGGAAAAATAATTTCAAACCATGTGACTAGGATCTCTTATTTGATTCTAGATTTAAAACTTTTAAAGGAAAGCTCAGTACCCATTGGTTATGTCCATATGAGATAGAGACAATATTTGATAATGGATCAGTCAAAATTAGAACCGTTGATGAAGAAGGCATTTATTTTCTAGTAAATGGGCACAGATTAAGGTTATATTAGAATCCTGGTAATAGAGAGGAATTTATTCATAACTTGCTTCAACAACCAAAGATGGATATAGTGAGTAAGGGAAGTTATTCCCCTACTCTTGTCTCAAGATGATTCTTTTCTCTTATTGTCCTAAAAGAAAAAAGAAAAAATAAACTAAAATAATATATATATATATATATAGTAAAGGAAAAATAAGGACATTTGTTAAAACCAGTTTAATAGCACATCTGTGAAAAAATTATGTTTGAAAAGTAGAGATGGTGAGCAAAACTCTAAAACATTGTGCAAATAAATAAATAGGACATCTTCAATTCCTGATAAACATTTATTTTCAACAACTAAATTTCAAGTAATAAGTTATTGGAAGTCTAGATAGATTCAGGTTTACAATATGAGTCAGATAGATTCCTTTTTCACTCCAGAATTCAAGAAGTTTTTTTTTAAATTTTCCTAGTTTTCAAAAAATAAGATTAGCAGTAGTGACCAAATTGTTATATATTTTCTCCTTAGTCCCAGAGTTTTATCAGTAAAAAAATCTAGATACTTTTACTAGGAATTATATTTCATGGTTTCAGAGTTATGGGTAAAAATGTTTTTCAGAAAAATTGGTTCCTATAATTACAGACTATTTCTGCAGCCACATGTACTTTTTGCAGCTACTGAAAGTTACCTATATTTTTTCTTCAAGAAATTAAACACATAATAATTCATATAGTAAACACTTGTTCTATTTTCAATACATGTGTGGAGAATACATAACATCTTCCCTTCTACAATCGGGAAGTACCCCAACAATAGTTATTGGACTTGAAAAAACCATGGCATTCACTTGGGAACAATGCTAAATCACTTCCCTTTTCTTGAAAATCCAACAACATCAATTTCTGACAAGTGACTGGGATATTGTCCAAATTACATCCCCTGTCATAGTTAGTTGTGTCGAGGCATGGAACGGAATGATGATAACCAACATGAATTCCCTACACAAGCATTGAAAATACACATTGTTAGTTGTGCTAGCGATATTCCTCTACCAATTGTCAATGTATGAAAGAAATAGCTTCACCTTGTGCGGCCATATGTTCATAGAAAAATCCTTCAAAAAACTTGAAAAATGTTTGTCTTTCTAAACTATACCCGCTTATACTATAATCAAACTCCCCCCAAAAAATTAAATAAATAATAATAATAGATGGAGCACACTGCAATGCACCAACCAAACAATCCCCAACACCATATGAAAATGCATTCAACCTAAAAACAACATTTCTCTGAAACACATACAAAATAATGCACTACTCTCTAACTTTATACCTGCACTATCTCCATAGCATCAAGAAACTACAAAATAAGAAGAAAAATACAAGTTTACAAAAACACACCTTGTTTTGTTTTGCTTGACTCTAATTCTTTTTGTCCTAGAACCCCAAAATTAGAATTCCTGCAACTTGTGGTTGGAAGCACTTGGAAATTTAGAACAACTCTGTCTTTTTGAACCATAACAGATGACATGGTAGACAAACACATAAAACAACGAAAAAATAAAGTGAATAGTACAACCTCAAAACATCATGTATTCTCTCCATATTCACCTTTGATTGTTTTCTTCCAACACAGTATCTATAATAGCCCATGGGAGGTTTGACTTGCTTTTGAAAAAATCCAACAACATGGTAGAAGTAATTTCACTGTGCATAAAGAAAACTCTATCAAACAAAAACCAAAGAAAGTAATTGCACTTGTCCTGCAAAATACATATACTAATATGGAAGAAAATTGGTTAAAAGCAAGATACTAGATGAAAAATACTTCTTACCCACTCTCATAGATTTGTAGAAGCCAAAAAACCAAATTTCTTGCAAGTCGTCAAGCGCAAAACCTATAAATTTTGGAAGAACCTCAGCTTCCTGGATTGTAGCACACTATATCGTGATAAAACCCAAATAATTCATCAATTAATTGGAACAAAAGAATTCACTTAAAACACATTGTAATCCATGAAATCTATCGCTGAGAATCATTTCATACTGTAAATGTGTTGAACCTGCACAAAATAGATCTAGCTAGAAAATACTACACACATTTGCAAAGATAAATTGAGAAAGAAGAAGAAAGATAGAAAGAATGGAAGAATTCTCATTAACCGTATTCCACACTCAGAGAGTGAATAATTTACAATAGATATAGGATACATGAGTAACTAATGAGCCATAGTAGTGGTCTATATTGATCTGGACACACACCAACAATTACAAGAGTAAACTGCCACCTAGTCTAGTCTCTCAGACAGTTACGAGAGTAAACTGCCACCTAATCTAGTCTCTCAGGCAGTTATGGGAGTGAACTGCCACCTAGCTGAGTTAACTAGTCAACTAGTCTTCAGTTAACTAACTGAACATAGAGTAGTGAGTTGGTGATGATCCCAACCTTGCATGGTGACAAAACCAATGCAACATCTAAACTCATCTCAACTAGTCAAACTGAAGTGTCAATTGAAAGAGAATATTCTTTAGGTGGAATATTCTCCCCTAAAATATAGGAGATTGGATAATAACTAATTATGACTAATAAACAAGGAATAACCTTAGTAAAAATAAATCCTAGGTGTGTGTGAAGTAACTCCAACACCCCCCCTAAACATCACTATGGTGAAAATAAAGAATGGGTCCCAGCTACAAGGCCATGTTAGGTACCCAAATACAAAAGATACACTGAACTAAATGAGGAAAGAGGGAAAAAATCATGGGAACAAACCCTCCCCTCAAATTACAATGCATAAAATAAAAAATGAGAGGGACCAAAAGGCAATCGCTAAGCAACCATGTCCTTCACTCCAAGAAGACCTCGCAACTGTGCAAGTTTGTGCTATTTGAAAATTTTGTTGAAGATGTAGATGTATGCACGGATCTGATGAAGTATATGCATCATTGATATTTCCACACATATCCACTTTATCTTCTTGTAAAGAATAATATCCAAATAAATTTTGGATGAAATTTTGAAAACCGTACGGCCGTTTTCAGAAAAATGCTAAAATTTTGTTGATTTTGAAATGATCATAACTTCAGTTCCCGGACTCTGTTTTAGACGATTTTTTTTTTTGAAATTGGATATTTTCCAGAGAGAAATTCAAATATCCAATTTGTTTCTACAAATTTTTCTCAAAAACTATCAGAATGACATCTGATGTGAGCGGCTCTCTTTTTGACTCCTGAGATGTATGCATGGTGCATGCAAAAGTGTATGCATGTGACCCCTGATATGCATGCCATATATCGTCCACATGAATTTTAGAAAACAAATCTGAAATGGAGTAGACATCATCTTCAATTAATGGAATACAAATTTCTATAGACACTTGTGTAGAAGACTTTTTAGAATAAGAGGCTTGATCTTCTGACAGTTTCTCTTCTGGCTCTATCTATTCGACCTCCTGCATGAAATCTTAAAAATATTATTTATTCCCAAATAGAACCTCCAATCTGGTCCATAATTCATTTGGAGTTAATCCTTGTGATTCTTCATATACATGATGGAAAAGTTCAGGAGAAACAGACATGTCGATACTTCCTATGGCCATATCTTGTCTATTGAGAAAGTCATTTTTCTCATCGATAGAATCAGGTTCTACTTCCATTGCCATGATTATTTGGTATAAGCCTATACTTTTCAGAAGAAGTAGAATCTTTGGCTTCCATTCCAAATAGTTATGAGGCGTGAGAAGTATTTTCGGCAAATAATCCATCTTTTTGCTCTCTTCAATCTTTTGTACCTGCAGAAATAAGTTGGTGTAGATTTTGCTTAGCAGTCCGTCGGCTCTGATACCATGTAAATGTGTTGAACCTGCATAGAATAGATTTAGCTAGAAAATACTACACACATTTGTAGAGATAAATTTAGAAAGAAGAAGCAAGATAGAAAGAATGGAAGAATTCTCATTAACCGTATTCCACACTCAAAGAGTGAATAATTTACAATAGATATAGGATACATGAGTAAATAATGAGCCATAGTGGTGGTCTATATTGATATGGACACACACCAATAGTTACGAGAGTAAATTTCCACCTGGTCTAGTCTCTCAGGTAGTTACGAGAGTAAACTGCCACCTAGTCTAGTCTCTCAGACAATTATGGGAGTGAACTACCACCTAGGTGAGTTAACTGACTGAACAAAGACTAGTGAGTTGGTGATAATCCCAATGTTTCATGGTGACAAAACTAATGCAACATCTAAACTCAACTCAACTAGTCAAACTGAAGTGTCAATTGAAAGAGAATATTCTTCAAGAGGAATATTCTCCCCTAAAATATAGGAGATTGGATAATGACTAATTATGACTAATAAACAAGGAATAACCTTAGGAAAAATAAATCCTAGGTGTGTGTGAAGTAACTCCAACACATACAGTACACAAAAATCCCTTAAGATTTATGAATCATACTAAATTTAATGAAAAATCAAAAGAAAATAATTTATATGTATTTATTAAAATAATTCCATAGATTGTATAGAAAATATATATTCATATTGTCTCACCCACGGCTTTAAATTCCACCAATTTACCACTAACACTATAGCAAGCGTCAGAAACGATGATGGTCTCAGAACTTTGTGATTCATACTTGTTCCAACCATGCACTAAATGTGCATAATTAAATTTCCTATCCTACTACTACAATTTGTTTTTTAATTCTTCATTGATGACTGTATACTTGTATTTCTATAGTTAAGAATTTATATTATAATTAACTAGATCATATACAAGAAATTTTTATCTTATATAATTTTGTAACAACTTTCTCACTTGTAGCACCTCTCACTGCTCTCATAAA
Organism: Picea engelmannii; assembly: GCA_009831015.1. Taxonomy (NCBI): domain Eukaryota; kingdom Viridiplantae; phylum Streptophyta; class Pinopsida; order Pinales; family Pinaceae; genus Picea; species Picea engelmannii. The sequence goes on along the minus strand of ML794883.1, from coordinate 577,221 downwards.
AAAGAACTCTTTAACTTGGACTCCAGTCGCTGCTCAAGCTTTTCAAACCTTGAATATGGCCATATTCACCACTCTAGTCCTAGCCCTTCCTGATTTCACAAAGACCTTTGTCTTGGAATGTGATGCCTCAAAGAAACGAATTGGTGTTGTCCTTATGCAAGAGGGTTAGCCTTTGGCCTTTACCAACAAGCAACTATCTGAAAGAAATCTAGGCAAATCAATCTATGAAAAGGAACTGTTGGCTATTATGCATGTCGTTGATCTGTGGCGCCCTTATCTATTAGGGAAATGTTCCAAATTAAGACAGACCATCAAAGACTCAAGTATTTTCTAGAACAACGCATTTCCTCCCTGGAGCAACAAAAATGGGTGACTAAGCTCTTTGGATATGATGATGAGATCATTTATAAGAAAGGAAAAGACAATGTGGTTGCGGATGCTCTTTCCCGAAAATATGAAGGTGAAGGTTCCCTTTTTTCTCTTTCCTTCACTGTACCACATTGGCTCGAAGCCATTCACCAGGAATGGCTACAAAATACCAAAAGTTTGCATCTGATCTAATAATTGCAGTCCAACGATCCAACTTCCCCAGGGTACTCTTGGCTCCGTGATGAGCTTTGATAAAAAGGTTGTTTGTATTTAATTAAACAATCAAAGATTAAATCCTTGGTACTTTCCGAGCTTCATGATACACCCACAGTGGGTCACTCCGGGTTCACCAAAACCTATGACAGGGTCAAACATTTTTTTTTTCTGGGATGGTATGAAATAGGAAATTTGTAATTTTGTCATTGAATGTGATGTGTGTCAATGCAAAAAGGGAGAAACAGTAAAATCTCCGGGCACACTAAAACCGCTTCCGATTCCACCTACTATTTGGAAGGATCTCTCTATGGATTTTATTACTGTCTTACCCAAATCAAGAAATAAATCAGTCATCATGGTGGTTGTTGATCGTCTTTCCAAGTATGCCCATTTATGATCTCTTCAACACCCATTTACAACATCCATGGTGGCTCAAAGTTTCATGGATCAGGTCTTCAAGCTTCATGGCATGCTACACTCTATTGTTTCTAATTGGGACCCAAATTTCACAAGAAATTTTTGGCAAGAACTGTTCAATCTACAAGGCACCCAATTGCATCTCAGCAGAGCTTATTATCACCAGACTGATGGTCAAACAGAAGTTGTCAACAAGTGTTTGGAAATGTATTTGAGGTATTTTTCCTCGGAAAAGAAAAATCAATGGGCTCAATTATTACCCCTAGCTGAATTATGGTACAACACTTCATACCATACAGCTACACGCATGACTCCTTTTGAAGCGGTATATGGAAAAAATCCACCTTCAGTTCTCTCATACTTACCTAGTGTCTCGAAGGTCCAGGAACTTGACCAAACACTTATAGTTTGAGAGTCTATTCTCCTTACCCTTAAAGAGAATTTGGTCATGGCACAGAATCACATGAGGCAACAAGAAGATCAAGGTTGCTCTCAATGTTAATTTGCAGAAGGGGATCAGGTGTTTCTTCGACTGCAACCTTACAAGCAAACTTCGCTCAAGGCCGAGCATTGTCAAAAGATAGAGCCCAAATTTTATGGTCCTTATACCATTCTCAAGCGTGTGGGACAAGTATCCTATCAGTTAGATTTGCCTAGTCATTCAAAGCTACATCTTCTTTTTCATGTTTCATGCTTAAAGAAGGTGATTGGAACTAAGTGCCAAATTAAAACCAACCTTTTCAAGTTAGTTGAAGAAGGATCCATTTGGCTACAACCACAAGAAATTTTGGACCAGTGTGAGCGTCTCCTGTGTCAGAGAACCATCAAGGAAGTGTTATTCCAATGGAAGGATACAACTCCAATAGATGCCACTTGGGAACCAACTACCATTCTGCAATAATTTTCACATCTCAAGCGTTGAGGACAAGGTTGTTTTTAAGGGGGAGTACATGTTAAGGTCCTAACCCGCACATAGGTAGAACAATATATTCGGATGTAATAAAGGTCAATATTAATAAGGCCTTATAATAAAATATAATAGGTCGAATGTAAGAAGACCTAATAGAAGCTTCCACTTCTAGAAGGATCTTCCTCTAGATGCTTCTTTTGATAGACATATTTAGTATAAATATGAGTCGAGGGTATGAGAACCCTAGCTTGGATATTATTGTAATAGAGCTCTGCTCAACTAGAGGTTTCCCCCTCGAAGAGGCCCATGGACATTTCTTTTAGAATCAAAGTGTTATTTCTGTTGTTATTCTTATATCATTTCAATGCTATTGTGGTGATTGTTCTGGTTATATTGTTGTTATTCTGCCATTTATAGCATTTTATTTTTGTTTTGCATACTTTTTATATCTAATATATTACAGAATTCATTAAGTTTGTTGAGAACAATGCCCATTTTTCACTCTTGTTAGGAAAGACTTGGGTTGATAAAGATCAGATCGGAAGGAAAGCAGAGGAAAAAACTACATAACATAAAAAGAAAGAATTAAGGGACTTCATGGCTAGAAAAATAAAGCGACTAATAGAAGAACAAGAGAATAAGTTGAAGCAATAGAGGACCATAGAATTAGATGTCGAAGTGGAAATAACACAAGTTGGCTTAAAGAACTTATACACACAGGAGAGAAGAACATCCACCCTAGAAATAGTAAGAGAAGAAGTGTTACCTTCGAACACTTTGAAAGACCCTCGGTAGCGCGAAGTTACTACGCTAAGAGAAGATAAGAGTAAGAATTGAAAGAGGAATCTAGAGACTCAGATCATAGGAAAGAAGGCCAAAAAGCTTAGTAAGAAGAAAGAAAAGCTAGAAAAACAATAGGAAGATCCAGAGAAGACTTCACAGAAAGAAGGTTTGTTGAACTTGAACCTCGCTGGAATAGTAGAACAACGCAGAATGGAACTTCACCACGACGAAGCTATATGATCGTTGGAGGTGTCCTGACCGTTAGAATGATTCTCTAGAATGGATAGAAATGCAGTTATTTCCGGAAATATGGCCATTGGACCATTGAGAACACACCATAACAGATGGAATCGTATTGATTGAGGCACTCTGACCCGTTGGAGGAATCTGTTACGACATTGCTTATTTAACCCGTCGAATGCTGCATCAGGACCACGTTTTTCAAACTGAGATATTCGAGCTAACAGAGAAGTAATTTCATATCGCGTTGTGCTATCTAGACCTCGCTATTGATTCAATTACATTGAGTATCTGTTCGACTACCCGAGTTATTTTATTACAAGTGTGAATGTCGGGCGAGCGTAGTGCAATAGAGAAGTCCATGGAAGATATACTCTTCAACCTCATGACTGATAAAGTCATGTCTGTAAGAATATAGGCATCGTCGACAGGCGGATTGCAAGCATCCCCCTCGACTGCACATTGGTCTATCCAAACTGCGACCGAGAAAAGAAGCAAGCACTGCAATGATCTCGTGAACATGAAGCAGATCTCGTCGGTCTTGCTCGACTACATCCCGCCTTTGGCTGGCGTGGTTAGTCGTGAAAGTGTCCCACATGACTTTGATTACACTCTTATCACCACATGCCTCCCGAAGGGGATATGCACAGTGGGACCATAGTTGGGACTGATCCCAGCTCACAATATCAGTTATTTTAACCTTAGAGATTGGAAGAACTATGTTATACTCGCACCACATAGGTACCTGAAGAAGATGACTGGGACTAAGCCCAAGATAGTTCCCCAGGCATGGATTAAGGAGATCACAAGATCAAAAATCTTGAATGTCATGAAGATCCCCCACTTCGGCGGACATCAGGAGGTTAACGTGTGCATTAAGCTCATCCTGTCATGCTACCACAGAGGTTATCTTTGGTTAGATATGCGTATCACCGTGATTCTGACGCTGATCCACCTGATCAATGGACTAAGCATGCAGGGACCAGACCCTCATTAGTTCTACCCAGGGAAGGTTGCAAATTACTCCCTGGCACAAAGGATCAATGAGGCATATGGAAATGTAGAGAAGGGGAAGCGAGGATACAAGGTAGCCTCCATCCAGGATGGGGAAATGCACCTTTCTTGTCAGCTGATAGCTACCAAGATCATCTAAAAGAACTGTCTAAAACTAGTCATAGGGTTCATAGTCGACCTTGCAGGGAAGTGTGTCGAAGGGATGGAGATGAACTGGGTGAGTTACCTCATCAATGAGTTGGTGAAGGAATGTCGCGAAGCACAGGACCAAGGCTATGAATTTCACTTCAGGTGGTTGTTGATTCTCATTGAATTTATCGCTTGGGATATGTCAGAGGGAGCAACATTCCCTGAAGTTGAGGCATCAGAGCCATTGGTCATGAGGTTCACCACTTTGTGGTCTACGAGCGATATGACGAAGCAGTGGAAATCAAATGCGGTGTTCCATACTTACTATCTATAGCTGAAGCAAACCAATGAAGAATTTCCACAGATGACCCTGAACACTTTGCACACATACAAGTCGGTAGCGAAGTTCTGTGCAGACCGACACTTCATCTACATAACTTTGTATAGGGATGAAAGTAAGGAGGATTTGAAGTCTTATTATAAACTGACTGATGAGGATATGCAGGAGATAACCAAGGAATGGCCAGTCAAATTCCTTGTACCGGTCGAAGATGTAAAACTCTCCAACCCCGACATCATCGGAAGCCCTTTAGTCACCCGGATCGAGTATGATGGACAGAGCAGCGCAAAGAAAAAGAATAAAAATGAGGAAGTGCAGGACATAGACAATGAGGAGAAGGACAAGGCATCGGAGGAAACCGCACCTGACACACCTACAGGAGGAGGAGGAGATGAAGTAAACCAAGAGGAGGGAGGGGAAGAAGACAAGTAAGAAAAAGGTGAATTAACACCGCCAAAGGATCCCCTCACAAAGGCCGAGACATCCAAGAAAAGGAAGGTTTCTCCGTAGAAACCCTCAACACGAAAGAAATCTTGAGCCTATAAGCCTCATTCACAGAATGTGCTCACAGTGGATGATATTGAGCTCATCATCACAGCTGTAGAATATTCTTCAGAAGATATCTTGCAAAGACATGAAGAAAAGCAAGAAACTATGTATGACTGAATAGAGAAGGAGCTCAAAGGCATCCAACAAGCTATCCAATCAGGCCAAGTAGTGTATATGTCACTGTCTTCAATAGAGAATGTAGAATTGGGGGATGAGCCCACCCAATTGAAAAGGTTAGTAGATGCGACAGAGGCTCGCCTTCATCATGCCCAAGAAGAAAAGGAGCAGGACACAAAGGCCTTAAATAAATAAAAGGAGGAGGTCCTAGAGCAACTTCGAGTTGCACAGTAGGAGAAAAGTAAAATTCAGGTGAAGTTTGAGAAGAACAATGTAAAGATACAGGAAGAAAACGACCAGCTGCTTGCAGAGAAGACTGTGGTCAAGGAGGCAGTGACTAGATAACTTCGCTCTATGTCGGGCCTAGCATAGGAGGAACCAGAGTAAAATTCAATGCAAGTGAGGAAGCTCGTCGAATCCATTCAACAACTTCAAGCACAGATCATAGAGTTAGAAATCCAAGCAGTACCTAGCACTCCAAAAGAAGCATGGGATCAGAGGGAAGAAAATTCTAGGAGCGTTGTAGAAAGAATGAGGGTGTTGGCTTTAGAATCTAAGAAACTAAGTAATCGAAGTGCACAGAACTATGAGCACCTTGCAAAAGACCTGGAGCTGAGGACATTAGAAGCACAGCTCTAGGAGGTGAAGTAACAGGTGTCTACAATGAAAGCATAGATGAAGCTACTTACTGCAGTTAAGAAGATGAAGAGGTCGTAGGAGAAGCATGTAATCTAGTAGCAGGTCATTTCCATCTAGAGTAGAGTTTTGGAGGTGACACAGAGAATTTAGCCGGTGTAGGATGAATCCTGCACACCTTTTGAAGAGATTGAGGAACAAGTCTCACAGTTGGAATAGGTGGTCGCAACAGTGGAACAACACTTGGAAGGGCCTACTACCGAGCAAGTAATTCAGGAGTTCATCGAGCAGGAGGCTCTAGCGAAGTAGCAAGTCAAGGCAGCTTGATCTAAGCTCGAGGCCTTCAAAGCCATATTACCCAGATCAGAGTGACTCGAGACAAGTCATAGGTAAGTGTTGGGGTCCTTCTGGCCCTCGACCAAGTTTCGAGGAAATGTTGGTCGTGCTTGACCATTTTGGAGGCATTGATGGGCCAGTCAAAGACGAAGCACCCAGGCGAAGCGGAGATCGCGGGATATCACCCATTTTGAGGGATTTTTGGGCTTTTATGGTTTATGTAATGAGTATGGGATGTCGACCCATGGTTTTACCCATGCTTAGGCCTTTTTGTAATGTATAAATAAGTAGTTAAGCGATGAAAGTAGGTGGCTAAGTGCTAGTGTTAGCTATGTGCAAGAATTGTAATTGGCTTAGTGCAAGAGAATGTGTTAAGACTTGCAGAGATAAGTGAAAATGTTTTGTAAGTGCTTTGTATAGACAGACAGTGTAAGTCTTTGTGCCTTGACCTAATTTGGGGAAGGAGGATCTAGCGAGGTGCGCGAAGATCTCCTATCCTTTGGGGAGTCGGCTCTATGTCTTTGTGAACAGAAGAAGAAGAATGTAATAAGCTTGAAGACTAATAAAGAAGAATAAGAAGAGTTGGTGGACGTAACCCCACACTGGGGTGAACCACGTATATCCTATGTCGATGTACTTTGTGCAATGTTGTTCATGTTATTTATGTATCTATTTTCTTAGTGCACTATTCTTGATGTATAGATCTATGAATACTTATTGCTTTATGATGTGAATGAATGTTAGATTCGAGCTTAAGCTATGTGATAAGAGGTTTTAAGGGCTATATATTGTGCTAATCTGTAATAAGGGTTTAACCTGTGTTGTGAATAAGGCTTGAGAACTAATGCATGTTGTTGGATAAGTTATGTGTTAAGTTTTGTGATCATAGATCTGTGTCCCAGCTAGGTTGTAGATGCTTGAGTCCTGCAACCCCCCCTGTCTCTACCTTAAGTGAGACTTCATCTTCTTCGTGGGTGTCGCCAAAAGCGCCGGTAGTTATGGTTTTGTTGGTGCATTGTTGAAGAGTTGAACCCTGGGTATGTTCCTGTGCCGACAAAATCTCATTGGAAGATATCTTAGTACCTTTTGAACAATTAGAGATTCTTCAATTTCTTCTCCCAAAACTATGATTTCATTTAATGTTTCATCAATTCGTAAGAAGTAAGCTGCAATATTCTCATCTTCCTACATCTTTAGCTGTTCGAATTGACCTCTATAAGTTTGAAGCTTTGCTTCTTTGAATTTTGAGTCTCCTTCATAAATATTTTGAAGTTTGTCCCAAATATATTTAGTGGAGCTACAATGTATAACTTTGGTATATACTCAATCAAAAATACCATTCATAAGTGCATTTGTGGCATTTGAATTATTTAGACTAAGTTTCTTTCCGTTGTCATTTGTTGGTGGAACTATTGGTTCTTTGTATTCATCTACAACTAATTTCCAAACTTCAAATCCCTGTGATTGTACATGTGTTTTTATCCTTCTTCTCCAGAATGCATACTTCTATCCTTCAGAATGTAGTATTTGATTTTTATACATATTGTTTCTCTCCATGATCTACCTTTCAGTGGTTAAATTGATTTATGAAGGAACATACTCTGATACCAATTTATGAATCCATTGTGATATCCCCAAAAATAAAACAATTTTGAAATTTAAATTTGCTGGAAATTTATTTTCGTTTTTGGTAAATTTGAATTTGGAAAATTTTTGCCATTTATGGAAATTTTGAATTTCGAGTTTGATATTTGTAATTAATTATTATGACTGTTGGGCAGAGTTCTGATTGGACTCAACTAACTATTTGACTATGACACTTGTATAAAAAAAACATAATATTTATATTAATTGCAGGAGGACAAATGGAACAACCATGTTAAAATCAGTTGACCATGACTCCATGAGTGGGGAACAAGTTGGAACTACCTCTGGGATGATTATTACAAGCGGAAAATCAGATATTTGGCCATTGGCAGCCCCTGAAAATTAGGGATTTAGAAAGCTGCAAAAATCCCCCCGCAAGGGAGGCAAAAATACCTGGGAAAAAATGATAAATAGCATATGGGAGGAGGCAGGATGCTACCAAGTATGTTGGGGAAAACATTTTTGAGATCTCTTGTTGTTATGAACACTACGGATTGAGTGTGAGGCAAGAGGAGTCGGCTGGAATGGATTTTCCTTGTTGTTATGAGCACTGCTGAGAAGTGTGAGGCAAGAGGATAACTGTTGGAATTGAAGGACATTGCTGAGGAGGAGTTCTGAGTTAACCCTCATGGACTCATGGTTAGGCTAGGGGGTGAGCTGGGCAAGTGATTTGGATACCCTGTTCTACGGTCGGGAGGAACGTGGTTGTTCCCTTTGTCTTCTCGTGATCTGGTTCAGATATGTTGCTCTACTCCTTTTTTGTTTGAATGATTTTATATCTGATGCAATGTATTTGCTAAATCGGAACTGAAATGATTTCCATTTTCTGTTCGAATGATCTGATATATGATGTCATGTATTTATTAAATCTGAACGAATGATAGAATTGGCCTTTTATTTGTTATGATAGTTGAAAGGATTTATGCATGGTTAAATTCTAGAAGAAATCTCCTCTAAATTAGATTCACTGTTATTTTTCTTTCTTTATTCGTTGTCGGAGTGAAATCAATGCTGAGATTGGCATATTGGGAGTGAAGGTTATGCTATAATTTAATTAATCTAACTGTATGAGTAATGTCGGGAACAACATTCTGAGTGTTGTAAACTATGCCACTTTTTCCTTTCCATTAAACAGACTGTGTAGAGACAGATCTGTAGCTGAGGTAGGAAGACCGACTATTATGCCAGTTTCCCTTATAGTTCATTAACCTAACCCGTATAAAGGTATCTCGAACAAGAGAATACAAAAACAAAAAATCATACTATAATTTGCAATGACAGATCTATTATATGAACTACTTTAACAACAAAGGAACCGGATGCAGCCTTGCTTATTATGGAAATTTTCTTTGCCCAAGGTTGTACCAATTTGGCTATTCATATTTAGACTTTCTTGTTTTAATAACGATGCACAAACAAAAACAAAAAAAATAAAAATAAGAAGTGTCGAATCGCGAATCGAAAGGACTGTGGGCCCAACATTTCGGGATTTCAAGGTTCAGGATTTCGGGGTTTTCGAACACCTGAGGCATAAAGGAAAATGAAACAAGAAGTGCTGAATCATGAAATGCGAAAAGGTTGTGGGCCCGACATTTCAAGATTTCGGGGTTCGGGATTTTCAGGTTTAGTAAAGCAAAGGAACTCCATGCATATGTAATAAGAAAATCCTGAATGCCGAAATATCAACTTTGTATTTTATCTTCTTTTAAAATATGCTCAATCTTTGTTTGAATGATTCGTGTATCTGATTTTATGCGTCTAATTGTGCTGAGTTGAAATAATTTCCATGGATGACATCTGCTCATTGTAAGAAGTTTATGTTCAAAGACTAAATTCTGGAAATGGTTCCTCCCGAAATAAAACGCTAGACAAAACTATCTACGTATGAACTTGAAAGAACAAATCCACCTACAGGAGCATATTTAACTCTGAGATCAAAATTCTAGGTAGAAGTGTCTATGTATAGATGATCTTGAAAGGTACCGATATTTTTATAGGCATATGTGTACTTCTGTAATTGAAGTTCTAGCAGATCTAGCTTTGAATAATTGAATTGGAGGGAGCCTGTACATATGGTATTTTCGGGTTCAGGGTTTTGCAACTCCGACGGAAAGGATACTACACCCTTCGAACTCCAGGGTCTTGAAATGCTGAAAAGGGATTAATAGGTTTTGGCTCCTCCTTTATCCCCCATCCTTATGATCACGCTCGATGACCTGGGGCTAACTCCACAGAGAACATTGGGGTTTCATGTACCGAGATTTCATGACTTGCGAAAATGAGGGCTCTTGCCTTTGGGTTTTTTGGGTGTCGAAATGATGAAACCTATTCACACTAAACTGATTTGGGGTTTTGTGTATCAAGATTTCATGACCTGCAAAAACGAGGAGTCTTGACCTTTAGTTTCCCGAGTGTCGAAATGCCAATCGACAGCCACGTGTTCCTCCGATGGATGGCTGGGACCTTTAGCCATGATCAACAATTTTGATCTTTTCAGGATGATCAACGATCATGATCAAATCTCGGCTTTCTCCTTTTCAGAATTTAGGAGAGTCTTCACTCCCCTGCATGCACCAGGTTCAAACCTTGTGCATCTTTTCTGGATCCGACGAATCTCGTAGTTTTTGGCACTTCTCCCAGAAGTGTCTCCACCATTCATTTCATTTGTTCTCCTGCGCGTCCTCCCGAAGGTTAAACTCTGTGCGCCCAGATCCTTTCTCCAACTGATCTAACGACAGTTGTGCTCCCACCTGAGCTTTACCTCTCTGAGCTCTCAAAAGTTCCTTCCACCTAAGCTTAGATACTGCCTAAATACATATAAGCATGTTAGAGTAGTATGAGAGTTAATGGAAGTGATGGAATTATGGAAGAATTTATCCATATAAGATTTTTTGTTCGAAGTAAACTTGAATGGCGTAATAATGTCATTATGGATAGAAATGAATCTTACCTTCTCTTAAATTCTAAGCTTAAACAAAATTGAATTATGTCATAGATTTTTTTTTTTTTATGGTGAATTTGAGGTTCATTACATATGGTATCAGAGAAAAAGTTACAACACTGGGCTTGAATAGGGCCACATTAATTGCTTACTATATATTCTGATTTATTAAAAAAAAACTAATAAATCTTGTGGTTACAAACATAAAGCCTTTTTGTTTTGTGTTGATTATGGAAGCCCACGAAGGTGCAGAAATCAGGATGGAAGGGAATCTGCAGCAAGGACCTCCTAGATATCCAAGATAGAACAGTGATGGAAGCTCACCCACGGAGGTGTTGGAAACAATGAGGAATCTTATTGTTGAACTATAGGTTTTCAAGGCCAACAATGAAAAATTGAAGAAAACACAGTAGGAACAACAAGAGATAAATGAAGACCTGCTGCGTAGTATAGTAACGAAGAAAAGCCCAAAAGATGATAAACATGATGAGGAGGTCAGCAAAAGGGCTTCCAATAATTCTGGCACAGAAACAGAAAAAGAAGATAGTTCATCTGAAGGGACACCTTCCACTGAAGGCAAAACCATACCAGACAGAAAAAGAAAATAAACAAACCACCTTGAAGGAGAATTTAAAAGGATTAAACTAGCTACCTTTGATGGAGAATCCAGGACAGGAGAAGAATATGAAGCATGGTTGTTGGACATCAAAAAATACTTCCATATCTACAACTATTCCAACAACATGAAGGTCAGAATGGCCATCTACAATCTGAAGGGGAAGGCCAGCATTTGGTGGCAGGACCTGAAATTGGCCAAGGGCCTAAAGGAGAAATAGTTGGAATGGTCTGACTTTAAGAAGTATTTCAAGAAGCAATACCTTTCTGAAAGCTATTATGAACGGAAGACGAAAGAATTTTACGAGTTACGACTCAGACAGATGACAATGGAGGACCTTATAAATAAATTTCTGGAACTAATAAGGTTCATACCATACATTTGGGAGGATAAGGTAAAAATCCAACGATTCTTAAGCTCTTTGCCATAGGCCTACCAGGACAGAATTGATTTTGACAGCCCCAAATCCTTGAGTGAGGTATTCAGGAAAGAACTAATGTGCTATGACCAATATAAACAACGAGAAGAGTTTCCCAAGACCTGGAAGGATAAGAAGCAAGATCGAATGAACTAGAAAAAGAAGGGATACCAGCCAGCTCCTTATCGGGTTGCAGTAAAAAGTTTCCCAAGGAAGGATTTTCACTACAATCATCTGAATACGCAAGGTACCAGTAAACCGATAAACCTGGGAATGAAGACGTTTGGGGAAAACTCCCGCGAGCCATTAAAGTGTTGGGAGTGTGGAGAACCTCATCTAAGGAGCAACTATCCACATTTAATTGCAGCCAACATAACTGCTGTTCACAATTTGCAGGAAGCCTTGACAGTGGGAGATGTGGGCAGAAGTCTGTATCGGATAAATGCAGCCATAGATGGTCGATAAGCTGACCACCAGTCCTCGGTGGTAGAAATTGAAGGTAAAATCAACGACACTCGAATTTCTATTTTAATTGACCCTGGAGCTATGCTAAGTTATATTAATCCCAATGTAGTAGAGTCGAATAAACTTAAGAAACTGAAACATGCAAAGTCATGGCTTGTACAACTAGCAACAGGTACTAAAAGAAAAGTAGTTGACTTTATTTCTGATCTTGAGTTCAGCTTAGATGGTCAAAAGATAAGGACCAATCTGAACATCCTACCACTAGGATCTTATGATATGATTATCGGGATGGATTGGTTGGAACAACACAAAGTAGTACTAGACTGTTATACAAAGATACTTAGCTATAAAGACAATTTTGGCACAGTTAGAACAACCCAAGGCATACCAAAACCTGTATCAGTTAGCCAAGTTTCAACGATGCAACTCAAGAAATGTATTAGAAAGGGATGTCAAGTTTATGCCATCCAAGTAACGAATCTATTAGAAAAAGAAGATAAGCCCAAGTTAGAAGACTTTGCTATCCTACATGAATTCAGAGACATGTTTGTGGATGAGATACCAGAATTACCTCCTAGAAGGGAAATAGATTTTTCCATAGACTTACTACCCGAATCAACCCCTATCTCAAAAGAGCCCTACCGAATGAGTCTACCAGAACTGACAGAATTAAAAATACAATTACAGGAATTGTTGGACAAAGAGTATATCAGACCGAGTGTCTTTCCATGGGGAGAACCAGTCCTCTTTGTGAAAAAGAAAGATGGTACTCTAAGACTATGTATCGATTATAGACAACTGAACAAAATGACCATTAAGAACAAATACCCCTTACCAATGATAAATGATCTGTTTGATCAATTTGGTGGGGCCAAGATCTTTTCAAAATTGGATTTATGATCCGGTTATCATCAAGTTAGGATAAAGGATGAGGACATACAAAAAATAGCTTTTCGAACAAGATATGGACACTATGAGTTTGTAGTCATACCTTTCAGACACACTAACACACCAGCCACATTTATGTGCTTAATGAACAACATTTTCAGTTAGTACTTAGAGAAGTTTGTAGTAGTATTTATCGACGATATTCTGGTCCATTCAAAGACGAAAAAAGAACATGATGAACACTTAAGAATAGTTCTGCAAACATTGAGGAAACACAAACTGTACACCAAATTTGATAAGTGTGACTTTTATCAAAAAGAGATACAATATTTAAGACATGTCATTTCCTCGGAAGGTATTGTCATAGACCCGGAAAAGATAAAAGCCATTATGGAGTGGCCAGTACCTAAGGATGTGGCAGATATCTGGTCATTCATGGGAATCACCAGATATTACCGTAGATTTATAGAAGGTTTTTCCAAGATAGCCTACCATATCACGTCATTACAAAAGAAAGGGACCAATTTTAACTGGTCGCAAAAGTGTCAAGACTGTTTTAACAAGATTAAGGAATTATTGACATCGACACCCATTTTGAAGGTAGCAGACCCAGATAAAGACTTCACAGCATGCGTTGATATAAGTAAAGAGGGACTAGGTGGTGTTCTAAGTCAGGAAGGGCATGTGATTTGTTACGAGTCCCAAAAATTAAAAGAACACGAGTGAAATTATGTCACTCATGACTTAGAATTGGCAACAGTAATACATGCCTTAAAAATGTGGTGACACTACATAATGGGAAGGAAATTTCTACTATTGACAGATAATAACATTGTGAAAAATCTGTTTAACCAACCAGAGCTTAATGCAAGACAAGCAAGGTGGCGAATTTGACTTCAAGGTCAAACATATCAATGGCAAAGAAAATAAAGTAGCAGGCAATTTAAGCAGAAGATTCCATGGGTTATTTGAGGTAAATATTAGCAGGGAAGAAAGTGATCAGGAACAAAAGGTAAGAACGGCCAATATTAGCAGCAAAAATTACACTAAGATGATGGCAGAATTACGAAACAGTAACGCAGACTTAGATAAACCAGTTCTAAGTATTGACAAGAAGGGACTATTATGATTTAAAAAAAAAAATTACATAACAAATTCAACAGAGTTAAAATTAACAGTTTTGGACGAAGTGCATAAGAAACCATATGCTGGTCATCCAGGTTACCAAAAAATGATATGAGCACTTAGAAAACTGTTTTACTGGCCTAATATGAAAGGCAAAACAACAAAATACTTGGCTAGGTGCTAGGATTGTCAGCAGGTTAAGGCCGAACACCAGCATCTAGCCGGCCTATTATAGCCATTACCAGTACCAGAATGGAAACGGGAGACCATATCGTTGGACTTTATAATAGGTTTGCCAAAAACCCAGAAACATAATGATTCTATCATGGTTGTAATCAATAAACTTAGTAAGTCTGCACACTTTATTCCTGTAAAGTCTACTTTTAAAGCTACAAACATTGCTGAAATATTCATGAAAGAAATTTTTAGACTGCATGGTATTCCTAAAATGGTGATTTCAGATAGAGACGTAAAATTCACATCTGCTTTTTGGAAGGAATTGTTTGTAGGGCTAAATACTAATTTGAATTTTAGTATGAGTTATCATCCACAAATGGATGGACAGATCGAAAGGACAAACCAAATCATAGAGGATATGCTCTGCATGTATGTAAGAACAAAGCCGAAGAAGTGGGAAGACTACCTACACTTGGTAGAATTTGCATATAACAATGGGTACCAAACTTCAACTAAGTTGAGCCCTTTCGAAATACTGTATGGAAGAAAGTGTACAACTCCAATTAGTTGGGATAACCCAGCTGACCGACTCATGGTTGGACTAGAGATTCTCCAAGAAATGGAGAACATGGTAAGGAAGGTACAACAGAACTTGAAAGAAGCACAGGACAGATAGAAGATCTATGCAGATCAGAAAAGAAGACACTTTGAATTTCAAGTAGGAGACCATGTTTATTTGAAGGTCAAAGCCCAAAAAATCTCGTTGAAGTTAGGGAACTATGCCAAGATAGCACCCAAGTTTTGTGGTCCCTTCAAGATACTAGATCGAATTGGACCCGTAGCATATCAACTTGCACTTCCGGCGAATCTAAGAATTCACAATGTATTTCATGTGTCTTTGTTGAAAAAGTATATCCATGACCCTACTCATATGATTGATTAGAAATTGGTGCAGGTGGAACTCTAAGGAGAGTTCTAGGTGGAACCCCTGCACATTCTAGACCAGAGAGAAATAGCTCTTCGGAACAGAGCTGCCGCTCAAGTAAAGGTGCAATGGAAGCACTTTAGTCCTGAGGAGGCCACTTGGGAGTTGGAGGGAGATTTGCGGAAATCTCATCCAATCATATTCCAGGAAAGGAACGAAAACTGAGGACAGTGTTTTAAAGAAGGGGGAAAGGATGTGATATCCCCAAAAATAAAATAATTTTGAAATTTAAATTTGCTGGAAATTTATTTCCTTTTTTAGTAAATTCGAATTTGAAATTTTTTTGCCATTTATGGCAATTCCAAATTTTGAGTTTGATATTTGTAATTAATTATTATGATTGTTGGGTAGAGTTTTGATTGGACTCAACTAACTATTTGACTATCACACTTGTATAAAAAAACTAGAATATTTATATTAATTGCAGGAGGACAAATGGAACAGCCATGTTAAAATCAACTGACCATGACTCCATGAGTGTGGAACAAGCTGGAACTACCTCTAGGCTGGTTATTACAAGTGGAAAATCAGAGATTTGGACATTGGCAGCCCCTGAAAATCAGGGATTTAGAAAGCTACGAAAATCCCCCCCAAGGGAGGGAAAAAGACCTAGGGAAAATTGATAAATAGCATAAGTGAGGAGGCAGGACACTGCCAATTATGCCGGGGGAAACATTTTTGAGCTCTCTTGCTATTATGAACACTACAGATTGAGTGTGAGGCAAGAGGAGTTGGCTAAAACAGATTTTCCTTGCTGTTATGAGCACTGCTGAGAAGTGTGAGCCTTGAGGCAAGAGGATAACTGCTGGAATTGAAGGACATTGCTGAGGAGGAGTTCCAAGTTAACCCTCATGGACTCATGGTCAGGATAGGGGGTGAACTGGGCAAGTGATTTGGTTGCC
This sequence comes from Picea engelmannii, assembly GCA_009831015.1. NCBI lineage: Eukaryota > Viridiplantae > Streptophyta > Pinopsida > Pinales > Pinaceae > Picea > Picea engelmannii. Next base: position 561,001 of record ML794883.1, on the reverse strand, counting down.
CTATTCTACGGTTGGGAGGAACGTGGTTGTTCCCGTTGTCTTCTCGCGATCTGGTTCAGATATGTTGCTCTACTCCTTTTCTGTTTGAATGATTTTATATCTGATGTAATGTATTTGTTAAATCAGAACTGAAATGATTTCCATTTTCAGTTTAAATGATTTGATATCTGATGTCATGTATTTATTAAATCTAAACGAATGATAGAATTGGCCTTTTATTTGTTATGATAGTTGAAAGGATTTATGCATGGTTAAATTCTGGAAGAAATCTCCTCTAAATTAGATTCACTGTTATTTTTATTTCTTTATTCGTTGTCTGAGTGAAATCAATGCTAAGATTGGCATATTGGGAGTGAAGGTTATGTTGTAATTTCATTAATCTAACTATATGGGTAATGTCAGGAACAACATTCAGAGTGTTGTAAACTATGCCACTTTTTCCTTTCCATTAAATAGACTGTGTAGAGATAGATCTGTAGCTGAGGTAGGAAGACCGACTATTATGCCAGTTTCCCTTATAGTTCATTAACCTAACCCGTATAAAGGTATCTCAAACAAGAGAATACAGAAACAGAAAATCATACTATAATTTGCAATGACAGATCTATTATATGAACTACTTTAACAGTAAAGGAACCGGATGCACCCTTGCTTATTACAAAAATTTCCTTTGCCCAAGGTTGTACCAATTCGACTATTCATATTTAGACCAGGGATGATTTTAAGGATGAAAATTTATTTTAAAATGTAGAAACCTTTGCGAATCTTACTAATCCTTCATATGCCAACTATAAATTTTTGGCGATATTTTTGTAAAAATATTCAAATTTCTAAGGATTTTATATAGTTTTTATAAATTTTTGGCGATTTTTAAGGTAAAATAATTTTATCCTATAGAATTT
>ML794883.1:494914-523801 GCA_009831015.1 Picea engelmannii | reverse complement strand
ATACATGAGGTGTATAGTTGATGATGTTGGTACATATTGATGAGTCATTGTTGATGAGTAGTTGACACATGATTGGTATATACTTGGTACATGGTTGGATGCACTTGTTTATGGTACAGGTTGATTACGGGTTGTTTGGCACAGGTTGGTGCATGGTTGATGCTCTTGTTTATGGTATAGATTGATATCTGTTGAGGATTGTTGCATCATCTCAATTGGTGCTAAGAATGAAAGCTGAGTATTTCATATAGAGTTGGTTCTCTTGTAGAGTTTTACTCTATTCAGTTGTTGCTAATAAACCCCAAGGATTGTAGTCCGTAATAAAAAGAAAATTGTACATACATCTTGTGTTCTTTGTGTTCATTGTGGTGATGACTTGTTGATGATATATTGCTGTTATATGTTGCTGATATGTGCTCACATCTAACTGGTTATAAATGAAAACAATGGGTAATGAATAAATGTTGAATGTTAATTGATGAGTTTTTGTGCAAGAGGGAAGTTTTGGGAAAAAGAGCCCCACACTCATTCACCCCCCCTCTAAGTGTGCTAAGTGTGTCCAACAGTAGGGTCATCTATCTCTGAACTATAAAAATCAATTGGTTGTACTCTCTACCGCATTTCTCAAATTGATCAACAAAATAATTTGTGGGTTCCAACTGTGTGGTTTCATCTGTGAACGTGGGCAAGTACGGTCTAAGAGTAGTCCTGCTACCTAAATATCCCAGTGGTGCTCCTCATCCTTGGCTTCCCTCATAATAAAGATAGGGTCCATGTTCCTCTTTCTTCCTGTTTCCTCCATGAGACCCACTAGTCTCCTTATTGGCATAGGATTCTGGGCTTTTCCCTTTGTGAGTCATCTACAACAACAGATCGACTATCCATGTCTAGTTTTCATATACCATCCTCAAGGTATCAGATATTTCAGCCTGTTCCCTAATATTTGACTCCTGATTTTCTTGTAAGTGGTGGACCAATGTGCTCTCTGTCTAGACTAAGGACTTACGAAATTCATGTGCTAAGATTGCCAAGCCCCGTGGCTCATTGTCATCACCTGAACCCTCCATTTCAGCTTCTGTCTCACTTGTTTGTTTCTTCCTTTGGCCCATATAAATACCACTGAATTTTAGCATGCACTAATCCTCATAGGATGGGAGGATACGAGCTCTGATACCACTATAATGTTTCCAAGCCAATTGTTTTCACTTGGGAACACTAACTAACCACTGAATTAATTGTTTGATTGTTTGTATGTATTGGTTGGTCCCTCAATATTTTGGCCTTAGGGTTATATTCAGTTATTCAGCACAAATCATTAAGATATACTCAATATAATGCAATATCTAATCAACACAAAATATATGGATCTCCAAACACAGATATGACCTTTTTATTATGAAAATAAAGAACGTGATACAATATAGAAGTAGACCTGTAATAGCATCATATGGCTACAAGATAGAAGATATGAGTTGCTACAAAATTGATGCAGGAGCATCCCTCACGACAAGCAAAACCAACGTGGAAGCAGAAGACAACTGGAAGACGTCCAGCGCAAGTTTTTGAATTTTTAAATTTTCCCTTGAAGTTGATGCCCTGAACATAAATGAGATCATTTAATTTGGCGCCTTGGTAAAAATGTAATCATACCTCGAGCCATACGCTCTCGTCTAAGATAGACAGAGGCATTTATAGTAGTAGTTGCAGGTAGATAGAATTGAATTCTTAGATTAGATAGTTTTAGAAGAAAGAGGGAAAATGGAACATAGACACCCTCATTTGTATCATTGTAACAATTAACAGGAGCAAGGAGAATCTAGAGAGCATAGGAGAATAGCAGAGGGTTGTGGAAGAACACCCATGTATAGATCTTGAATTAATAGAAGAAGTTGATTCAGATTCATGGTTGTTGTGTTATTCTCTGTGTATGTGTGTTAAATGCTCTGCTTAAGAATATTTCTTCCTGTTATGCATTGTTGTTATGCTGTGCAATGATTTCATGTGTTGAGATTGAAATCTGAGAGGAAGTGAGGTGAGTTACAATTGTTTTCTCTCTTGAGAAAGGATTCCTGCAAGGAGTGCAGTTGAAGTCATCCACAAAGGAGTGTGTTGACAGAAGGCTTAGAGAGATATCTTTTGTCATCATTCGTCGTGAAGTTACAGTTAGATGTAGAGCCGTGCAAGGAGTGTGCAGGCTAAGAGAGTATCAGTCGTGAAACTGAGCGAAGTATTGAAGGACTACAGCTGCCGGTGTGCGCAGAGTTAAGAGAAATTCAACACTTATATGTGATTGAATATTTTCCGCAAGGAGTGTGTGCAAAGGTTCTTCTTGAAGACTAAAGTTGTGGAGAAGCTCAGCAGGAATAGACCTTCAAATTTTCTGAAGGTTAAGTGTAGGGAAGCTTCTGTCAGAAGCCGGAGAGAAGCGTCGCAGGTTGGCGAAGCGGCGAAGGAATCTCGTGGAGAGATACTCTTTTTCATTTCATGGGTTACACAAGGAAGGACAGATGGTCGAAATCCTCTGAGGATATTTTGCGAAACTCCGAGGATCGTCAGACCTTACAGAGGTGAAAGGAGGTTACGGCAAGGAGATTCCAAAGAGTTTGAAGCTCGGGAGAAGATCAGAGCCGTCCATCTGAGGAGGACAGGTGGCAGAGATCGGTGATCTCGCGAACTCGGGAGTTCGTAGGTTGAGAACCCAAGTATTGGGTACTCAAAGTCACGAGGTCGCGAGAAGCGAGAAGGAAATAGCCGTGGATCCGACACGTAGGAGGACCATTGGATCTGCACGTGGGATCGTGTATCGGGACCTCGCGAGAAAATACCCGAGAAATTGGACGCAAGAGTCGCGAGATCGCGAGAAGTGATATCCCGACAGCTGGAGGATAGTGTGGGCCATAGCAGAGTCGGCGAGCGGAGTACAGGTGGCACCAAGTCAGCGGGATCTCACCGTGAGAAGTCCCGAAGTATTTTGCGCTAGGACCCGCGAGTCGTGAAGTGATGAGATTCGTGTGGACGCGAGTGACAAAGCATAAGGCAGGACCCGCGTGGTCGACAGGTGGACACATGTTTCCGGGAGATAGGAGTCAACATCCCGTTGAAATCTCGCATCTTGGGGGTTCGCGAAATAGGAGGGTGAAAGCTCGACGGTTCAACCGACGAGGTTGCGAGATTGCGAGATTGCGAGGTCGCGAGGTTGCAAGTAGTGAAGGCATGATAGAGTGAAAGTTCCGATAGGGGGAAAAGTCAGGGATTTGACTAACTATTGGGTCTCGGGGACCTAAGAGCCCAGCGGTCAATAACGAACTCATGAAGCTGCGAGTTCCGATCCTTCGAAAGTAAAGAAGGGAGGATTGTGCCGAAGAGAACTGTGGGTGAAAATTTCTCGATAGGGAAATAGAAGGACCTTAGAGTTCTTTGGGCCTAAGGAAGAGAAGGTCCCGTGGGAGCGGACGTGCCCTGGGAGGGTGCGCCTGCGTAAAAAATTCTCCCAACAATACAAAATAAGCCTCCAAAGGCTGAATATGAGATGAAGATCCAAATACAAAATATGCTAGGGTTAAGTCCAACCCCTTAGTTGCTAACACGTCCTACTGGATGAATGAGAAGGCCAAAGTTTCAGCCCAGCTGAAGTAGAACCCCAAACAATGCCAAACTTCACCAAGAGATATATCAAGACAAGTGGAATTTCTCCCTGAAGTATGAATCCCAAATACCAAGTCTTTCCCCTCTAACTATTGAAACCCTAATCAAGACTGTGCCCTCCTGAAGGCCCTGAAATGACCAATAATTTGGCCCTGATGAAGGAAGCCTCCAAAACTCCTGAAACTCCCTAGGATGATAGGTCGGTCTGCCAAACTTCACTGGGAGAAGTCTCACAATATGATCTGAGGTATAACCCACTATATATGACAATATTTGAATCACCAATATGCCCTCGTTCTCTCAAAGTCATCCCAAATCTGTAGATAACAATCTGGCCTGAGTAACTCCTCCAAAATGCCTCCAAATTGATGGGCAAGGTCCTTGAAGCAAAACCCAAGTGCTAGAATGTCTCTAGGCCCTATCAATATACTGGATTGAACTTCCTCTCAAGCAATGGTGCACCCCTACTGGAAAAACCTAACTGGTACAGCCCTGCTTCCCTCCTGAATCGATGATGGAACCTATGATGACTTGTAGAATGGTGTGGGTGGATTATTTCATCCTCGAGACAAATCTTGGAACAGGGTGAGTGGAATATTTCACCACTGAGTTGTTCTCTAGGGTTTGCAATCTCAAAACCCTCAAAATTGTGTGCTCAAGAGCTCAACAAGCAAATACCAAATATCCAAGATGAATGAAAGGTGCACCCTAGCCTTTTCTTTATAATTCCATTCTATTTCCCTGCTGAGTTAGTTTAACCCCTGGGTTCAACTCCTAACTCAACCTCCATCGTTCTAATTCTTCATTGAGTTACTTTTTGCCCTTTTTCCCTTTTTCTAAGTCAACTTCAAAATATAACATTGAGTTGGTTGATTTGTGCCCATGCTAGATGAGACTATGGTCTAGTGGGGATGGCTAGACCACTAAGTCTTCCCAAACCTCTTCATCAAGTGGTGGGGGACATTGTAGAAAATGGTTCAAAAATTGCTCAATGCAGGTGTTATCCACCCTAGTATGAGGCCCTACTCTTCTTGGCGCATGTGTCCTGACTTATGCACCCTAAAAAAACTCACCATTAAAGACAAATTTCCCATTCCTGTCATTGATGACCTCTTGGGTGAATTGAGTGGTGTCGAGTTCTTTACTAAAATTGATCTTCGTTATGGCTGCCACCAGATCCGTATGAAAGAGGACATTCCTAAGACTTCCTTTAGAACTCATGAGGACCACTATGAGTTTTTGGTCATGCCCTTTGGTTTGTGTAATGCTCCCTCCACTTTCCAAAGCCTCATGAATCATGTCTTCCGTCCTTTTCTCCACCATTTTTTATTAGTTTTCTTTGATGATATCCTCATACATAGAAAAGCCTAGACATACCATCTTGCTGATGTGGATCGATTTCTCCATTTACTCGCTGAACACAACCTTTTCCTGAAACAATATAAATTTTCTTTTGGCACCTCAGAAGTCAAGTAATTGGGTCATCTTGTTGGCAAGGTCAGCGTCAGGTTGGATCCTAAAAATATTGAATCTATGCAAGACTAGCCTCACCCAAAGAATGTCAAAAGCTTGTGTGTATTTCTGGGCTTAACAGGTTATTATGGCAAGTTTGTTAAGAATTATGGAAATATTGCGACACCTCTCACTGCACTCCTTAAAAAGAATTTTTTCACTTGGAATCCAGTAGCTTCTCAGGATTTTTAAACCTTGAATATGGCCATGTGCACCACTCTAGTCCTGGCCTTTCCTGATTTCACAAAGACCTTTGTCCTAGAATGTGATGCTTCATGGAAAGGAATTTGCATTGTCCTTATGCAAGAGGGTCGGCCTTTGGCCTTTACCAACAAACAACTATCTGAGCAAAATTTGGGCAAATCAATCTATGAAAAGGAAATGTTGGCTATTCTACATGTTGTTGATCTTGGGCACCCTTATCCATTGGGGAAACGCTTCCAAATGAAGACATATCATCAAAGTCTCAAGTATTTTCTGGAACAATGCATTTCCTCCCTAGAGTAACAAAAATGGGTGACTAATCTCTTTGTATATGATTACGAGATCATTTACAAGAAAGGCAAAGACAATGTGGTTGCCGATGCACTTTCTCGAAAATATGAAGATGAAGGGTCCCTTTTTCCTCTCTCCTTCATTGTACCAGATTGGCTCCAAGCTGTTCGCCAGGAATGGCTACAAGATCCCAAAAGTTCGCATCTAATACAACAATTGCAGTCCAATTCTCCAGTTTCCCTGGGGTACTCTTGGCTCCATGATGAGATTTGATACAAAGTCCATTTGTATTTAAGTAAAAAGTCAAAACTTAAAACCACGGTACTTTCTGAGCTTCATGCTACACCCACATCTGGGCACTCCGGGTTTAACAAAACCTATGACAGGGTCAAACGTTACTTTATTTGGCATGGTATGAAACATGACGTTTGTAATTTTGTGGTTGAATATGATGTGTGTCAATGCAACAAGGGAGAAACAATCAAATCTCTTGGCACACTACAACCGCTTCTGATTCCACCTACTATTTGGAGGGATATCTCTAGGGATTTTATCGTAGGATTACCTAAAATAAGAAATAAATCATTCATCATGGTGGTAGTTGATTTTCTTTCCAGGTATGCTCATTTCTGTTCTCTTCAACACCCATTTACAACATCCACTGTTGCTCAACTTTTCATGGATCAAGTCTTCAAGCATCATGGCATGCCGCATTCTACTGTTTTTTATCACGACCCAACTTTCACCAACAATTTTTGGCAAGAACTGTTCAAGCTACAAGGAACCCAATTGCATCTCAACACAACTTATCATCCCTAGACTGATGGTCAAACTAAAGTTGTCAAAAAATGTATGGAAACATATTTGAGGTGTTTTTCCTTAGAAAAGAAAACTCAGTGGGCTCAAAGGTTACCACTAGCTGAATGGTGCTACAACACTTCATACCATACAACTACCTGCATGACTTCTTTTGAATCCATATATGGACAAAATCCAGCTTCAGTTCTCTCATATTTTTCAGGTGTACCGAAGGTCCAGGCGGTTGACCAAACACTTACAGTTTGATAGGCTATTCTCCGTACCCTCAAAAAGAATTTGTTCATGGTCCAGAATCGCATGAAGCAAAAAGCAGATCAAGGTCACTCTGAACGTCAATTTGCAGAAGGGGATCAAGTGTTTCTTCGACTGCAACCTTACAAGAAAAATTCCCTCAAGGCTGACCATTTTTAGAAACTAGTGCCCAAATTTTAGGGTCCTTATACCATTCTCAAGTGTGTGGAACTAGTGGCCTATTAGTTAGCTTTGCCCAATCATTCTAAGCTCCATCCTATTTTTCATGTTTCCTTCTTAAAGAAGGTGATTGGAACTAAGTGCCAAACTCAAACCAGCCTTCCCGAGTTGGACGAAGAAGGCTCCATTTGGCTACAACTAGAAGTCATTTTGGACTAGCGTGAGCGTCGTCTGCATCAACGAATCATAAATGAAGTGTTAGTCGAGTGGAAAGATACAACTCCAGCAGATGCCACTTGGGAACCAACTACCATTCTGCAACAATTTTGACATCTCAAGCCTTGAGGACAAGGTTGTTTTTAAGGGGGATGACATGTTAGGGACCTAACCCCTCACATATGTAGAATAATATATTTTGATGTAATAAAGGTCAATATTAATAAGTCGTAGCAATAAGGAAGAATAAGTCCAATGTAAGAAGACCTAAGAGAAGCTTTCGCTTCTAGAAGGATATTCCTCTAGATGGTTCTTTTGATAGAAATATTTAGTATAAATAGGAGTCAAGGGTATGAGAACCTTTTTCTTGGATATTATTGTAATAGAGCTCTTCTTGACCGGAGGTTTCCCCCTCTAAGAGGCAAGTGAACATTCCTCTCAGTAATCAAAGTGCTCTTCCTGGTGTTATTTTGGTCTCATTTTTGTATTATTGTGGTGTTGTTCTGGTTATATTGTTGTTCATCTACCATTTCTAGAATTTTATTTTTGTTCTGCATATTTTTATTTCTGGAATATTACATAATGAATTTTTCTTTAGCATCCCATATAAATTTCTTTTGAAACTTTGAAAGATAAGCTCTTTGTAGCACTTTTTTTAAGAGGAAAAAATTGGTCCCATCCATTCCATATATATACAGATACCTATGACACAACTTTAGGAGTATTATTAGGTCAAAAGGTAAATCAATTATCTTATGCCATCTATTTTATGAGTAAAAACATGACACCCTCTAATTGAACTATACACTTACCGAAAATGAGTTCCTTGTAGTAGTGCATGCCATAAACAAATTTAGACACTATATTATAGGGTATGAAATCTTCATCCACACTGACCATTCATCCATTAGATACTTAATGAACAAACCAATTACCAATGGAAGGATTACCAGGTGGCTTCTTATATTACAAGAATTTAATATCACTATACTAGATAGACCTGATAAGGAGAATGTCGTAGCATATTTTATTTCCAAGATTCATAATGAAGGTGAATTAATTCCTATTAACGATAATTTCCATGATGAGGATAATTTTTCAATATCTACTAAATCTCCTTGGTTTTCCGATATTGATAACTATCTGGATATAGGAAAATTACCTCAACATATTTCTATAAATGAGAAGTTGAATATCATTAAACGCGGTGCCACTTACTCATAGATTGGTGGAAAAGTCTTTCGTACTAGACTTGACCTTAACATTAGAAGGTGTGTTGATGTTTGTGCTAGCATCAGACATGTAATTCCACATTTTCTTGTGTCTATCATGTGGAATTCATCGAAATCCTAGTGTGATTTTACTTTAGTTAAAAGGAATTAATTAAGGTAAAAGTGCTTTTATTATTAATTAAGTTATTTAAGGAATATGATTAACATGCAACATGTAATATAAATGTTAAGTGAGTGTGAGAAGTAATATGAATTGTAGATCACTTTGAATATTAGAAATAGATTGTAACTCATGATTATGAAAGCAAGGATGGGGTAAAGGTGAAAACACTTTTGATAGGAGATCAAAGTTAGATATTTTTGAGAAGAGGTCGAGGTCTAAAGACTTGTGTTGAGGGAGTCGACATAGAAGAGACTTGTTCGAGATACACTTGTGAAATACTTTGGTGAGAGACCAAGGTTGAGGATAGAAAAGAAGGACTTTTTCTAGTGTGAGGAGTGTAGGAACAAAGAAGGACCTTTTCTTACTTTAAAGTGAGGATATATCACAGATTGGGTGAAGATATTTAATCCATGCGTTGATCATAGGATCATATCACAAATGAATGTGATTCAAAATCTTTGATAGGTGGAGAAGTACTTACATAAAGAGGTCATATAGGTTAAGGAGGATAGAAAGAAGTGGCAGTCACAAGTGGGTTTCAAGGGATAGAAGCCACAAGAAAGAATTAGATCATATGGAGCTTTTCGTACGGGTTTTTGATAGGGATATGCAGTTCATAGTGTAGACAGTCACATATATGCAGTTCACAGTGGGATGAATCACATATTCCTTGGGAAACATGTTGGTATAGGGTCATACAACAACACAAGAGTTGTCAGGTTTGTCTACAATGTATAATTCTCTCAGTGGGACATTTTCCCTATTACACGAGCTCTGATTTGACCTTAATAAAAGAATCATTGGACTTGTTTTCCCTACAGGGTTTTCCATGGGTTTATACCCAAAAATATTGGTGTTTATATATGCTCGATTAAGTTTCTTTGTTTATGTTTTTGTTGCATGTTTAGTTTATTAATAAACTATGATTTTAGTATATAAAGTGATTTTATTTTGAGCTAAATGTCGGGTATTGAGTAGAGTGGTAAGAGATCAACATAGTATTAGTGCATACCAAGGGTTGAATCTACTATAAAATTAACATGGTATTAGAGTCGAGGATTTGAAGGAAAGAGGGAGCCTAGTCTCTGAAGGGAGGAAACAAAGAGGATATATATTATCAAGTTGATAACTGGTAAGGGAAACCGAAGTATATATTTTAGGGAAACGACAATTTCAGTTGAGGGTTATCAGATCATATCTTTCATATGGTGAACATGTTGAATATTGAGGATATGTTAGAAGGGGAAACCAACTTTCGGGCTTGGAAGGAAATGTTTTTTATTCTCTTGGAGGACAATGACCTCAAAGAGTATGTTGAGACTGTGGTTGCAAGTACTATTGATATATAGGAATTGACATCTCACAAGAATAAGAAAGTGAAGGCCAAGCATGTGTTGATAGAATACGTAAAGGATCACTTGATTCGACACATTTCTAAGAAGAAATATGCCAACGAAATGTATGATGCTTTGGTAGGTCTATACTAAAACAAGAATACATGAAGGTTGTTACATTTGAAGCACCAAGTTCAAGTTGTCAATATGTCTAGTGAGGAAACAATTGTGAACTATCTTATGAAGATTACACATATCCAATATCAACTCACATCCATTGGTGAGACAGTACAAGATGTTGAGTTGGTGAATGTAGCATTGAGAGGTATTGAAAAGTCTTTGGAGCCTTTTGTGTGGGGGACTTATGCATGAGAGACATTTTTAGGTTTTGATAGACTATAGACTAATTGTATTTAGGAGGAGACTCAGTTAGATTCCAAGGATGGTTTGAAGAGTAGTCACGATGAATTTTTTTTATCTTTCTAGCGAGGAAAGGAAGGGAAAGTTCATGAATTTTACCAATGGAGAGTCTATCGCTCAAGATGGAAAGAAGAAGGTGGAAATGAGAAAAGTCAAGTTCTTTGAATGTCACCAATTTGGACATTATGCAGGGAAATGTCCTCACAGGAAGAAGGGGGGCAATGAAACACAACTATATGTAGTTTCATTGGAAAAGGATAGAATGGACGATTTTTCAAAAAAAAATGAATAGAAAGATTTCTTACTTATTTCCTAGACTTCATTGGGAACTATATCATATGGTGCATGGTTTATAGATAGTGGGGCCACATGTCATATGAAATGATCATGAGAGGTGTTTGAGAGCTTCATAGAGTCTAACTCAGAGATGGATGTGGAACTTGGTATGGGAACCAACCATGTAGTGAAGGGATATGGAACAATGCCATTACAAATGGATTCATGAGGTGTTTTGAGAGTGCATTATGTGATATTGGTGCGAGAACTCAACATGAGTGTGATATTAATCTCAGTGATTGAGAAGAATAGATATGATCTCTTATTCTGAGATGGAAAGGAAATCATCATGCTGAGAGGATATATCTCATACAAAGTAGTTGTATTTGGAGTTAGGGAGAGAAAATTCTATAGGCTAAAGGGACAAACTATACGAGAAGTGAAAAGTAGTAGAGTAGAGGAGAATGAGGATAAGGTAGCTCTGAAGGTTGAGAAACTCAGAGGGAGTCAGCCTTCAGGGTCAAGTGTAAATGAGCTGCCTTCCAAATCTGTCAAGAAGGGATCATGGTATGATGTGAACATGCAAGATACTCAGGAGAAGGAGACTTATAAGAGCATGTTCAGAGGATGTAAGTATTCAGGGACAGGTTATACCATCACAACAATGATAGATTTTGTGTCATAGGGAGAAACTAATTAGGTATATTGGAGAGCATGCATGGTAGCAGGTTTGGTATTAAATATTGAGCCAAATCCGAGTGGGAGAAGTACCTTCCTCTCTAAGAGGGAGTGTTGATTTTTGTGGTATCATTGGCCCTGTACTTCTGCATTGTCTTGTGTCTAGAATATGGAAGTCGTCAAAATCCCAGTGTGAGTTTACATAATTTATTAAAGTAAAAGTTTTCTTATTAGTAATTGAGTTATTTAAGGAACATGCTTAGCATGCATCATGTAATATAAATCTTAATTGAGTGTGAGAAGTAATCTCAACCATAGATCACTTTGAATATTATAAATAGATTGTAACTCATGATTATAAAAGAATGGCTGGGGTAAAGGATAAACCACTTTTGATAGGATATCAAAGTCAGATAATTTTGACAAGAGGTTGAGGTCAAGAGACTTGTGTTGAGGGATTCAACACAAATGGGACTTGTGTGAGATACCAAGATTGAGGATAGAAAATAAGAACTTTTTCTAGTGTGAAGAGTGAAGGAGAAAACAAGGAATTTTTCTTACACTAAAGTGAGGAGATCTCAAAATTTGTTTGGAGATATTTCATTCAAGTGTTGATCAGAGAGTTAGATCACAAAGGAAAATTATTCAAGGTATTGTATAGGTGGATAAGGAATTCCATATAGAGGTCATACATGTAAAGGAGGAGAGAGAGAAGAGGCAACTGTAGGTGGGTTTCAAAGGTCATTAGCCAAAGGGAAGAATCTGATCATATAGAGGTTTCCATATAGGTTTTTTGTATGGATACATGATTCGCAGTCTAGACAGTCACATATATACATAGTTTACATTGGGATGAATCACGTATGCCTTGGGAAACATGTCAGTATGGGGTCATACAAAGACACAGGAGTTGTCAAGTTTGTCTGTAGTGTAAAATTCTCTCAGTGGGCCATTTTCCCTATTATGAGAGCCCTGATTTGAAGTTAATAAAAGAATCATTGGATTGGTTTTCTCACCAGGGTTTTCCAGGGGTTTATACCCAAAAATATTGGTGTTTATTTATGCTTGATTTGGTTTCCTTGTTTATGTTTCCGCTCCATGTTTAGTTTATTACTCAATTATTCTTTTAGTAGATAAAGTGATTTTATTTTGAGCTATATAACAGGTGTTGAGTAGAGTAGTAAAATATCAACATGGTATTATTCCATACCTAGGGTTGAATCCATTAGAAAATCAACAAGGTGTGTACAATAGGATGAATTATTTGACATATTGAAGGCATGCCATGACAAACCATGTGGAGGCCATTTTGTTGACAAACGAATTGCATATAAAGTCCTTCATCAAGTGTATTATTGGCCAACTCTTTTCAAAGATGCCAAGAAATACATTAGATGCTATGATAGTTGCTAGCGGATGGGAAGACCGGTGCAAGAGGAAAAAAATACATCTACAACTTGCGGTATTAATAGAACCATTTGAAAAACGGGCCTTAGATTTTGTAGGACCTCGTTTTCCAATGTCTAGAAAGAAAAAGTATATTTTGGTATGTATTGATTATGTCACTAAATGGGTAGAAGCCAAACCTATTTTTGATGCCAATGAACAAGTTGTTATATATTTTTATTTGAGGACATATTTACATGTTTTAGTGTCCCAATAGAAATTCTAACAAATTAGGGTACTCAGTTCACATCAAAGCTTGTCTAGAATATCATAGAAAAACAAAATATCAAGCATAGGAAGCCATCCCCCTACCATACACAAGCTAATGGGAAGGTGGAGTCCACAAAAAAATTCATTGAATCCATCTTGACAAAAATTGTTCAGTTACACCACCGAGATTGGGAAAATAGGCTTCTTGAGGTCCTCTGGGTTACTTGACCACATGGATGAACACCACTAGGCATACACCATACAATATTGTGTACAGAAAATAAGTTTTGTTTCCTATTGAGTTACAAATACAAATTTTTAGAACATGAGCCAATCTTGGTATGAATCTTTCAGAGGCACAACAACAAAGGTTGGAACAACCAAATGAATTGGAATATATCCTACAAGATGCAGTTCAACATACTATCATCATCCATCAACAAAGATCAAGATGGAATGACAAATTCACGAGGAAAAATAATTTCAAACCATGTGACTGCGATCTCTTATTTGATTCTAGATTTAAAACTTTTAAAGGAAAGCTCAGTACCCATCGGTTAGGTCCATATGAGATAGAGACAATATTTGATAATGGATCAGTCAAAATTATAACCGTTGATGAGGAAGGCATTTATTTTCTAGTAAATGGGCATAGATTAAGGTTATATTAGAATCCTGGTAATAGAGAGGAATTTATTCATAACTTGCTTCATCAACCAAAGATGGATATAGTGAGTAAGGGAAGTTATTCCCCTACTCTTGTCTTAGGATGATTATTTTCTCTTATTGTCCTAAAAGAAAAAAGAAAAAATAAACTAAAATAATATATATATATAGTAAAGGAAAAATAAGGACATTTGTTAAAACTAGTTTAATAGCACATCTGTGAAAAAATTATGTTTGAAAAGTAGAGATGGTGAGCAAAACTCTAAAACATTGTGCAAATAAATAAATAGGACATCTTCAATTCCTGATAAACATTTCTTTTCAACAACTAAATTTCAAGTAATAAGTTATTGGAAGTCTAGAGAGATTCAGGTTTACAATATGAGTCAGATAGATTCCTTTTTCACTCTAGAATTCAAGAAGTTTTTTTTTTAATTTTCCTAGTTTTCAAAAAATAAGATTAGCAGTAGTGACCAGATTGTTATATATTTTCTCCTTAGTCCCAGAGTTTTATCAGTAAAAAAATCTAGATACTTTTACTAGGAATTATATTTCATGGTTTCAGAGTTATGGGTAAAAATGTTTTTCATAAAAATTGGTTCCTATAATTACAGACTATTTCTGCAACCACATGCACTTTCTGCAGCCACATGCACTTTCTGCAGCTACCGAAAGTTACCTATAGTTTTTCTTCAAGAAATTAAACACATAATAATTCATATAGTAAACACTTGTTCTATTTTCAGCACATGTGTTGAGAATACATAACATCTTCCCTTCTACAATCGGGAAGTACCCCAACAATAGTTATTGGACTTGAAAAAACCATGGCATTCACTTGGGAACAATGCTAAATCACTTCCCTTTTCTTGAAAATCCAACAACATCAATTTCTGACAAGTGACTGGGATATCGTCCAAATTACATCCCCTGTCATAGCTAGTTGTGTCGAGGCATGGAACAGAACGATGATAACCAACATGAATTCCCTACACAAGAATTGAAAATACACATTGTTGGTTGTGCTAGCGATATTTCTCTACCAATTGTCGATGTATGAAAGAAATAGCTTCACCTTGTGCGGCCATATGTTCATAGAAAAATCCTTCGAAAAACTTGAAAAATGTTTGTCTTTCTAAACTATGCCCGCTTATACTATAATCAAACTCCCCCCCAAAAAATAAATAAATAATAATAATAGATGGAACACACTGCAATGCACCAACCAAACAATCCCCAACACCATATGAAAATGCATTCAACCTAAAAACAATATTTCTCTAAAACACATGCAAAATAATGCACTACTCTCTAACTTTATACCTGCACTATCTCCAAAGCATCAAGAAACTACAAAATAAGAAGAAAAATACAAGTTTACAAAAACACACCTTGTTTTGATTTGCTTGACTCTAATTCTTTTTGTCATAGAACCCCAAAATTAGAATTCCTACAACTTGTGGTTGGAAGCACTTGGAAATTCAGAACAACTCTATCTTTTTGAACCATAACAAATGACATGGTAGACAAACACATAAAGCAATGAAAAAATAAAGTGAATAGTACAACCTCAAAACATCATGTATTCTCTCCATATTCACCTTTGATTGTTTTCTTCCAACACAGTATCTATAATAGCCCATGGGAGGTTTGACTTTCTTTTGAAAAAATCCAACAACATGGTAGAAGTAATTTCACTATGCATAAAGAAAACTCTATCAAACAAAAACCAAACAAAGTAATTGCACTTGTCCTGCAAAATACATATACTAATATGGAAGAAAATTGGTTAAAAGCAAGATACTAGATGAAAAATACTTCTTACCCACTCTCACGGATTTGTACAAGCCAAAAAACCAAATTTCTTGCAAGTTGTCAAGCGCAACACCTATAAATTTTGGAAGAACCTCACCTTCCTGGATTGTAGCACACTATATCGTGATAAAACCCAAATAATTCATCAATTAATTGGAACAAAAGAATTCAATTAAAACACCTTGTAATCCGTGAAATCTATCGCTGAGAATCATGTCATACTGTAAATGTGTTGAACCTGCACAAAATAGATCTAGCTAGAAAATACTACACGCATTTGCAGAGAGAAATTGAGAAAGAAGAAGCAAGATAGAAAGAATGGAAGAATTTTCATTAACCGTATTCCACACTCAGAGAGTGAATAATTTACAATAGATATAGGATAAATGAGTAGCTAATGAGCCATAGTAGTGGTCTAGATTGATCTGGACACACACCAACAATTACAAGAGTAAATTTCCACCTAGTCTAGTCTCTCAGGCAGTTATGAGAGTAAACTGCCACCTAATCTAGTCTCTCAGGCAGTTATGGGAGTGAACTGCCACCTAGCTGAGTTAACTAGTCAACTAGTCTTCAGTTAACTGACTTTACAAAGAGTAGTGAGTTGGTGATGATCCCAACCTTGCATGGTGACAAAACCAATGCAACATCTAAACTCAACTCAACTAGTCAAACTGAAGTGTCAATTGAAAGAGAATATTCTCCAGGTGGAATATTATCCCCTAAAATATAGGAGATTGGATAATAACTAATTATGACTAATAAACAAGGAATAACCTTAGTAAAAATAAATCCTAGGTGTGTGTGAAGTAACTCCAACACCCCCCCCGAACATCAATATGGTGAAAATAAAGAATGGGTCCTAGCTATGAGGCCATGTTAGGTACCCAAATACAAAAGATACATTGAACTAAACGAGGAAAGAGGGAAAAAATCATGGGAACAAACCCTCCCCTCAAATTACAATGCATAAAATAAAAAATGAGAAGGACCAAAAGGCAATTTCTAAGCAACCATGTCCTTCACTCCAAGAAGACCTCGCAATTGTGCAAGTTTGTACTATTTGAAAATTTTGTTGAAGATGTAGATGTATGCATGGATATGATGAAGTATATGCATCATTTATATTTCCACACATATCCACTTTATCTTCTTGTAATGAATAATATCCAAATAAATTTTGGATGAAATTTTGAAAACCGTACAACCGTTTTCAGAAAAATGCTAAAATTTTGTTGATTTTGAAACGATCATAACTTCAGTTCTCGGACTCTGTTTTAGACGATTTTGTTTTTGAAATTGGATATTTTCCAGAGAGGTATTCAAATATCCAATTTGTTTCTACAAAGTTTTCTCAGAAAATATCAGAATGATGTCTGATGTGAGAGGCTCTCTTTTTGACTCCTAAGATGTATGCATGGTGCATGCAAAAGTGTATGCATGTGACCCCTGAGATGCATGCCATATATCTTCCATATGAATTTCAGAAAACAAATCTGAAATGGAGTAGACATCATCTTCAATTAATGGAATACAAATTTCTATAGACACTTGTGTAGAAGACTTTCAGAATAAGAGGCTTCATCTTCTGACGGTTTCTCTTCTGGCTCTATCTGTTCGACCTCCTACATGAAATCTTCACAATATTATTTATTCCCAAATAGAACCTCCAATCTGGTCCATAATTCATTTGGAGTTAATCCTTGTGATTCTTCATATACTTGACGGAAAAGTTCGGGAGAAACAGACATGTCGATACTTCCTATGGCCATATCTTGTCTATTGAGAAAGTCATTTTTCTCATCGACAGAATTGAGATCTACTTCCATTTCCATGGTTATTTGGTATAAGCCTATACTTTTGAGAAGAAGTAGAATCTTTGGCTTCCATTCCAAATAGTTAGGAGGCGTGAGAAGTATTTTCGGCAAATAATCCATCTTTTTGCTCTCTTCAATCTTTTGTACCTGCAGAAATAATTTGGTGTAGATTTTTCTTAGTAGTCCGTCGACTCTGATACCATGTAAATGTGTTGAACCTGCACAGAATAGATCTAGCTAGAAAATACTACACACATTTGTAGAGAGAAATTTAGAAAGAAGAAGCAAGATAGAAAGAATGAAAGAATTCTCATTAACCGTATTCCACACTCAAAGAGTGAATAATTTACAATAGATATAGGATACATGAGTAACTAATGAGCCATAGTGGTGGTCTAGATTGATCTGGACACACACCAATAGTTGCAAGAGTAAACTGCCACCTGGTCTAGTCTCTCAAGCAGTTACGAGAGTAAACTACCACCTAGTCTAGTCTCTCAGGCAGTTATGGGAGTGAACTGTCACCTAGGTGAGTTAACTGACTGAACAAAGAGTAGTGAGTTGGTGATAATCCCAATGTTTCATGGTGACAAAACTAATGCAACATCTAAACTCAACTCAACTAGTCAAACTGAAGTGTCAATTGAAAGAGAATATTCTTTAGGTGGAATATTCTCCCCTAAAATATAGGAGACTGGATAATGACTAATTATGACTAATAAACAAGGAATAACCTTAGGAAAAATAAATCCTAGGTGTGTGTGAAGTAACTCCAACACATACAGTACACAAAAATCCCTTAAGATTTATGAATCATACTAAATTTAATGAAAAATCAAAAGAAAATAATTTATATGTATTTATT
This sequence comes from Picea engelmannii, assembly GCA_009831015.1. NCBI lineage: Eukaryota > Viridiplantae > Streptophyta > Pinopsida > Pinales > Pinaceae > Picea > Picea engelmannii. The sequence continues at coordinate 505,781 of ML794883.1, read as the reverse complement.
AAAATAATTCCATAGATAGTATAGAAAATATATATTCATATTGTCTCACCCACACCTTTAAATTCCAACAATTTACCACTAACACTATAGCAAGCGTCAGAAACCATGATGGTCTCAGAACTTTGTGATTCATACTTGTTCCAACCATGCACTAAATGTGCATAATTAAATTTCCTATCCTACTACTACAATTTTTTTTTTTAATTCTTCATTGATGACTGTATACTTGTATTTCTATAGTTAAGAATTTATATTATACTTAACTAGATCATATACAAGAAATTTTTATCTTATATAATTTTGTAACAACTTTCTGGTTAAAAGCCCTACCTTTATCATCAGGGTTTGTTCCAGTTTATAATCATAGAATCTTTTCTTACTGTAATGTATTTATATACTTGAACAAATTATTCAAAAACAAAACTCATGCAAAATCTAGTTTCTTAGACAGTCTTTAGTCTGCCAGATAATTTATGTATAAAAATGAAGTTCTGGTATTTCTAATCAAGAAGTCTCATAGGGTTTCCCTTCAAGAAACTAAGGTATAAAAGAAAGTTAAGTATTATTTTCTTGTTTTCTACAAATATAATAGACTGCTTATACCTAAAATAACTTACAAATTCTTCTATATTGTCCTGTACTTTTCATGAAAATAACTGTAAAAAATCATAGTATTCATTTGAATATATATTTAGAAACTATGAATTTCTCAAATAAATTCTATTGTCTCAAACAATGAAGATTATACAATCATTTCCTACTACAATGTAATATACCATAGCTAGAATAGAGATAAATATTCTTAAGGAAAACATACATGAACCCGCTTCAATGACTGGAAAACAATTGAGTAGAGAACCATTTCCTCCCAACCATATGTTGGATTACTGAGAGGGGGGCGGGGGGGTGAATCAGTAATGAGAAACTATACAAATTATTAATCCTTTAAACCACAAAGTATATTATTTTACTTATTCAACCATGTTCATATGTTCATCATCAATATCTTATTGTATCATAAGCATTAACATTCATCAATGCATAATAAACAATAAAAAACACATCCACACATTTCACATTACACCAATATTTATATGGAAACTGAATGTGGGAGAAAACCACATAATGTTTTTCTTATATGTCAAGAATTAAATTTAAGGAAGCACCAACTTTCAATTCTCCAGCTACAACTAGAAGGAGACTCTGACCCCCTAGTTTCTCGAGCTACAGCCTGAGGGAAGCTCCAACTCCCCAATTCTCTGGCTACAACTAGAAGGAAGCTGATACAACCCCCTATGTTCTCCGACTACCACCACCTATCCTTCCCCCATACAACCGCCCTGAAATATAAGTGTCAAATGTAGAAACTGAATATGTCACTCTCACAACCTATTCTATCAAATATGACACTATATACTCATCAACCAATTTGATCTGATCACATATACCTCAAACACTATACCACAAGTATGTACCTCAAACCATGTGCTTGAACCTCACTATTATACAACCTCTATCTGTACCAATAACTTCAACAACATACCTCAACCAAAATCTCTCAAACATGAACAAATACTAAACTTCAGTAGATCTTCCTCATATCAAATCTACAACAGGCCCTAAACTTCCAAGAGGGAATCTAACAGATTTACAAGGAAACCCTCAACTAGATTCATAAATTCAACAATACACATATGAAAACCATATCTTTTTTATTCTTGTAGCGTTCTGCTGCGACGATTTTGTTGCCAAGATTCTGTTGCCATGATTTTTCTGCTACAGTTTTTCTACCGCGGTTTTTATGTCTTACTTTTTCTACCGCACTTTTCCTTCCATGATTTTTCTGCCACACTTTTCTCTATCAATAATACCTTCCCAAATAACCTTTCAAAAATAAATATTCAATGATATTCAATAAGTGCTAATGGGAGAGCCTTTCTCTATTACTTATACTTCCATGTAGCTTCCTCAAGGGATTACCTTCTAACCAAATTAACTCACTTTCCTTGTTTTAGGGATAACCCACTTCTAACCACTTGTCCACTTCTAACTCACTTTTCTACAAATAGTGAATTCTCCACTTCTAGTTGCAACTAAATTATTTTTAATTATTTTCTTATTGCAACAATTTAACCCATGAATAACTCCTAGTTTCACCCACTTGACTAGTCAACTTCTTCTAGGATCTTCTATAATTAATTTTACTTCTTTGACCTTCTAGATAAATCATGATGGTTTTCCACTTCACCATTCCATAACTCTCTAACCGTGAGGATTTATGTGACATTTTTCATATCACTGAAAATGGCATGACATGTACTATCCATCTAGAATAGTCTTACCTAAAAATATATTAAACTTCATACCATTATACATGAATAAAACTAAAGCACCTTAATCATATTGTTAGGGCTACCGAAATTTTCTACCGGTCTTGCTTCAATGGTTGACATCAATGAAAACCAACCCAATTAATCAACAATCTCCCCCTTTGGGCATTGATGGAAACACCTTGATGCAATACTAAATTCATACCTCTCATTCTCCCCATGTGATCATCGTTCCCCTTGGAACCATGCCTTTGTTCTCTCTCTCCAAGCATCTAACTCTCTATCCTACATCTAATAAATATCTTCCCCTTTGACATCAATGAAAAAGGTAACTTCTTGTCCAGGGTTTCTCCCCCTAACTGAACTATCCTTGGGGCTGCTCCCCATGTCTGAACTCTTCCCGAAACTGCTCCCCCAACCTGAATTTTCCTCTTTATGGTGCTTCCTCGTGTGAATATACGATATATAATATAAGCATTCAAAATCATTCATTTTGGATTATAAATTAATCCGAGTCTCTGGAGAAGATACTGAAAGGCTTCTCTTGGAAACGATTTTGTAAATATATCTGCCACTTGTTCTTTTGTTCCCACATATTCAAATCTGATGTTCTTCTCTAGAACTTGTTCCCATAGAAAGTGATACTTGATTTAAATGTGCTTCATCCTGAAGTTCATCATCGGGTTCTTTGAGATACTAATGGCGCTTGTATTATCACAATATATTGGAATGGGCTCATCATACTCAACCTGTATATCTATCAAAGTTTGTTTCATCCATAAAACATGTGTACAACATGTTATTACTGCTGCAATATACTCTGCTTTGGTTGTAGATAATGATATTGATGATTTCTTCTTTCTTAGCCAAGATACCAAACACTCACCCAAGTAGAACGTTTATCCATTGGTGCTTCGTAGGTCATCAATGCAACATTCCCAATCTACATTTGTGTAGGAAATAAGTGATAAATCATTTCCTTTCAGATACCATAATCAAAACTATTTTGTACCCTTCATATATATTAATATCCTCTTTACTGCTAGAACATGTGATTCCTTTGGTGCTGCTTGAAATCTTGCCACCTGTCCAATTGTCTGAATTACATTTGGTCTAGATGTTGTTACATAAAGTAAGTTTCCAATCATTGACCTGTACTTCCTCTGATCTGTATACTTTGAATCATCATCTTTACTTAACTTGCAACTAGTTTTTATAGGAGTACTAACTTGTTTTCAATCTTCCATTCCAAACCTGTTTAGCATTTCTCTAATATACTTGGTTTGAGAAATAAATATTCCTTGGTTTCTTTGACATATCTGAAGACCCAAAAATAAGGATAGTTCTCCAAGTAATGACATTTCAAATTCATTTTGCATATCCTTTGCAAATTTTTGGCTCAACCTGTCATCATCACTCCCAAAAATAATATCATCAACATAAACTTCAATTAATAAAATACTATCTTGAGTAACCTTGATGTAGAGGTTCTTGTCTACATTTCCTTTCCTAAACCCTTGTTCCTGTAAGTATCTATGTAGTCTGGAATACCATGCTTTGGGGGCATGTTTGAGACCACACAAGGCCTTCTTTAATCTGCAAACATAATCTTCATTTTTTGAGAATTGAAATCCTTTTGGTTGCTCAATGTAGACTACTACTTCCAGTTCTCCATTCAGAAAAGATGATTTCATGTCCATCTGATACACTTTAATATTATTTGAACATGCATAAGCTAGTAGAAATATGATTTCTTCCATTGTGGCAACTGGGGAAAATGTCTCTTCAAATTCGATACCTTCAACCTGTGTGTATCCTTTACATACCAATATAGCTTTGTTCCTGGTAACCTGTCCATCTTCATTCAATTTATTTCTAAAGACCCATTTTGTGTCAACCACATTCTTGTACCTTGGTCTTGGAACTAATTTGAAAGTATCATTCTTCTCTATCTGATCCAATTCTTCATCCATGGCCTTTATCCAAAATTCATCCTTGTTAGCTTCTTTAAAACCATTTGGTTCAATCGAAGATAAGAGTGCTAGGTGTAGTTATTCTGATGAACGAATTCTTCTTCTAGTCTCAAATCCTACATCTTTGTTCCTGATAATATGATCTGATGGATGATTATTCTGTATTCGTTTGTTAGGTGTCTTTGGAGGTACTTGTTGTTCTTTCCCTTCTACTTCTATTTTATCTTCTTCATCTTTTCTTTTATTTTTATTATGAGGACATTTGTTAGAAAAATCACCAATACCATCACAATTAAAACAAATCAATGGAATCTTACCTTTATATCTATTGTCGATTCCCTTTTTCAATATTCTAACAAATTTGGTCACTTCATCATCATCTTCTGATATGTCACTATTGTTGTTATATTATTTTTTTTTTTGTTCTCCCTTTTTCTTTGACCTTTTGGATGCTTTGAATGATGCTTATTTTATACTTGTATTTTCCTATTCAGTTCTCATTTCATAGGATGTGAAGATTCCATGTAGTTCATCCATGCTTACTGACTCTAGATCTTCTATTTCTTCTAGTGTTGAGATCTTATGATCAAATTTGTTGGCCCTCAACCAAGTTTTGAGGAAACATTGGTTGTGTTTGACCATTTTTGAGACTTCGACAGGTTGGTCGAAGATGGAGCACCCAGGCGAAGCAGAGATCGTAGGATTTCACCCATTTTGTAGAATTTTTGGGCTTTTAGGGTTTATGTAACAGGTATGGGATGTCGACCCATGGGTTTACCCATGCTTAGGCCTTTTTGTAATGTATAAATAAGTAGCTAGGCGATGAAAGTAGGTGGCTAAGTGCTATTGTTAGCTATGTGAAAGACTTGTAATTGGCTTAGTGAAAGAGAATGTGTTAATACTTGCAGAGCTAAGTGCAAGCAGTTTGTAAGTTATTTGTATAGATAGACTGTGTAAGGCTTTGTGCCTTGACCTAATTTGGGGAAGGAGGATCTGGCGAGGTGTGCGCAGATCTCCTGTCCTTTGCGGAGTTGGATATATGGCTTTGTGCAGAGGAGAAGAAGAATGTAAGAAGCTTGAAGACTAATAAAGAAGAAGAAGAAGAGTTGGTGGGCATAGCCCCACACTGGGGTGAACCACGATATTTTGTGTCAGTGTAATCTGTGCAATGTTGTTCATGTTATTTATGTATCTATTTTCTTAGTGCACTTTTCTTGATGTATAGATCTATGAATGCTTAGTGCTTTATGATGTGAATGAATGTTAGATTTGAGCTTATGCTATGTGCTAAGAGGTTTTAAGGGCTAGATCTTATGCTAATCTATAATAAGGGTTTAACCTACACTGTGAATAAGGCTTAAGAACTAATGCATGTTGTTGGATAAGTTCTTTGTTAAGCATTGTGATCACAAATCTGTGTCCCAACTAGGTTGTAGACACCTGACTCCTACAACCACCCCTACCTCTACCTTGGGTGAGACTTCATCTACTTCGCAGGTGTTGCCGAAAGGGTCGGTAGTTAGGGTTTTGTTGGTGCAATGTTGAAGCATTGAACCCTGGATCTACCCTTGTGCCAATAAATGGTTCCGTTGTTGGGACCTGAAACTGTGATTGTCAGGAACTGAAGAAAAGAGAAATCTTTGTGCATATATATGTTGTTGTAGTGCGTAGTATTCTACTTGACTTGCAAAGCTCCGTTCTAAGAAGGAAAGCCAATCTAAAGAAAAGAGGTAACATCTTAAAGCTTTGTGCTTTGGTAAAGGTAAGATAAGTGGAAAGTTTTTCTTCAAAAGTATGAATATAAGTATGTTTTATAGATTATGTCCTATTATGAAAACTAGGGAACAACTAGAAGAAAGAGTTGATTTGAATAAATTTGATAGAGATAGTGAAAGATATGTTACTCCTATGCATAGAAAGAATTTTTGGACTAACAAGTGGATGTAGGAACCTAGAAAGAATTTTTTCAGATTGCAGGTCCATCACTGTGATCTGAGTACATAGTACATGAAAGGTTGGGGATCATTTAAAATAAAGAGAGGATTGACACTATGTTATAATTGCAGAAGACTAGGACATCTTGCTAAGGAATGCCCTGGTATAGGTCCTATTTGTCTTTGTTGTAAATCTATTGGTCATGAGGTTGAGGATTTCCCTAGAAGGATTTACAAAGTTGGAAAGATGAACATGAGACAAGAAAACTATGAAGAAGTTCAAAGGACTAAGGATATTTTAGAAAACCAAAAAGAATCTGAGACTATGTTATTATAGATGAAAGAAACATTGAACGATCATAGAGACATTAGTTTACCAGAGATCTTGAAAAAGAGGTAGTTCATAGAAACAATAATAGGATAATTCGACATAGACTGTATATTGGATGAGGAAACACATGTGAACATATGACATAAAGCACTTGGGAAATCTTGGGAAAGCCTGCTATGATTCCTTCATTGGGAAGGATAGGATTGTTTAAAGGAAAGATGATAACCCTATGTGGAAGAGTTAGTCATGTACCTATGATTTCTCAGAGAACGTTGACCGAATAAGAAATTGAAGTTGTTAGGGTCCTAACATGCACATAGGTAGAAAAATATATTCAAATGTAACAAAGGTCAATATTAATAAGGCCTTGCAATAAAATAGAATAAGTCGAATGTAAGAATACCTAATAGAAGCTTCTGCTTCTATACAGATCTTCCTCTGGATGCTTCTTTTGATAGACATATTTAGTATAAATAGGAGTCGAGGGTATGAGAACCCTATCTTGGATATTATTGTAATAAATCTCTTCGTAGCTGGAGGTTTTCCCCTCGAAGAGGCCCATGAATATTTCTTTCAAAATCAAAGTGTTATTTTTGTTGTTATTCTCATATCATTTTATTGCTATTGTGGTGATTGTTCTGGTTATATTGTTGTTATTCTGCCATTTCTAGCATTTTATTTATGTTCTGCATACTCTTTATATATGGTATATTACAAGTGGTACCAAAGAACTTTCCTCGGTAGAAAGTGTGGATTAATTTTTTTTCCATGGTAGAGACGTATTCCGGTGTCTTTAAGCCATAGAGATATGTCGTTATGCGCATAAACCCACGGTTGAGGGATTCATACACACAGGAAATACAAGTGGTACTTACGCGTACATCTGTTGGCCACCCTTGTAACCCCTGTTGGTACACCTTAGAGTGGTAGCACATTAGATAACACCTATGTATGGATTGACCTAGATTACCTGAATCCCTCTTTAGATAAACTGATCGGCCGCCTGACTGCTATAGTGCCACCAAGAACAATACTCGGGAAGATACTCTCTAGTACCTGGGTAGTCGAGTAGTATGACTAAGGGTATGGTCTATCCTCCTTAGTTAGTGTCCTGAGATATTGGGCGGAGTACTATTTTTGGACCCTGCACGTATATTAGAGATCTATAGCACAGGGAAAACCCTTGTCTGTAGAACCCTTGAATACCTAACGCTTGGGGACAGAAACATAAACAAATTAAAACAAACAAGATCTATTGCCACACAACTGTGTTTAGGTTTCCAAATCACTACACATTTCTTCTTGGTTAAGAATCTGGGCATTTCATCCCTATAGTATTCTTCAGATCGAAGCATAACTCCACAAGTGTAAAAAAAAAAAAAAAAATTGGAATTTGTTTCACCGTTATTTGAGACCTATTCCATTGGATTCATCTCTTCTCCCTTATCACATTTCCCCACCCCTTTTTAGTTGCCTCATCCTCATGGCCCATACCCATAGCCAAGACTTGGAAGCTCGCTTCAATACCTTGCAATTTAGTCTCACCGCGACCCAACAAGAAGTGAAACAATTCAATGCCAATGTTGTCGCCATCAATACAACCATGTAGTCCTCAATGGAGGAAATCAAACAAAACCTGACCACCCATCTTGAATATGTATTTTCATCACTCAACACCAAGCTTCATATCCCTATAGATAACCCTTCCTCTGAATCATCTCCACATACTGAAGGTGAACATTCCTCTCATTCCCATAACTTTTAGCACCATCACTTTCAACGTGACCTACGCCTCCCACGGGTGGATGTGACCAAATTTGATGGCTCAGACCCCACTAGTTGTGTAACCCAAATGGAATAGTATTTCTCTTTATATGAAATTACAGATGAATTGGAAAAACTCTGGTATGGTGTTCTCCATCTAGATCAAGAAAGTTGGCAATGGTGGCAATGGAGAAAAACTTCCCATCAAGGGTATATTGCTTGGACACACTTTGTGGCAGAGCTTTATGAATGCTTTGACACTGACACCAACCATTTGGGCTGTTTGAGAAAGTTGAAATAATTAGGAACAGTGGAAGACTTTATAGCTGCCTTTGAGCACCTAAATTTTCAAACAAAGGGCATGTCTGATGCCTTCTTCCAAGAGTGTTTTATCAGTGGCCTCAAGGATACGATTCAGGCCCATGTCCTCATGGATTGGCCTCAGAGTTGGGTGGAGGCTACTAAAATAGATAAAGAAGCACAACAGGTTGTATCTTCCCAAAACTGAAAACCCTCCTTTAACCCTTGCCCAAAACCACTAAATCCCACTACTCCCTCCGCTCCACTAAAGATCCAAAAATTGACTAGGGATGAAATGGATGAAGGCCAACTCAAAGGCCTTTGTTATAATTGTGATGACAAATATTTCCTAGGCCACAAGTGTAAGGAACAAAATCGTTTTATGGCCATCTCCGAGTATATTTAGGAAGAGGATGTTGAAACTCCCCTTGTGTCTGAGTCACCTAAAATCACTGACATAACCCCTCCCTCAGACCCTCCCAAAGTAGAACCAATCATTTACCTCAATGATATCACTGGCTTCTCCACTCCCCAAACCCTCAAACTAATTAGTTACATCAAGCATCAGAAGGTCATCATTCTTGTTGATAGTGGAATCACCCATAATTTTATTCATCTCTGCATTTCCCAAGAAAATCATTGCTACATCCATGCCGTCAATAATTTCCAAATCATGATTTCCAATGGTGGCTCCATGAAATGTGGAGGGCATTGTGAAAATGTGTGTTTCCAAATTTGTAACTACCACCTGAAATATCATATGTTTTCTATCGACATGGGTGGTTGTGACATTGTGTTGGGTGCAGACTGGGTCAGGACTTTGGGTCCCATTCTCATGGATTTTAAGGAATCAACCATGAAATTCGACCAGGAGGGCCCCCAATATAAGTTCCAAGGAATCACTTCTAGTTCACCTGAGATCATTAGTTCCCATCGCATGAAAAGACTGCTCAAAAAGGTCATTCTGGTGTTATTTCCCAACTCCATGCCATACAAGCAACAGAGACACCCTCGGTGTCACAAGACCTCCAAGCCATCCTTTCTAAAAATCAAGTGGCATTTTCAACTCCCCAAGGACTCCCTTCTTCCCATGCTGTTCATGATCATTCCATTCCCCTTGTACCCAAAATCCTTCCTCCCAATATCTGTCTGTATCGTCACCCCTTTTCCCAAAAAAATGAAATTGAGAAAATGGTCCAGGAACTCCTTAATGCAAGCGTTAGCTGCCCTAGTACGAGCCCATATTCTTCTCCTATGGTCATGGTTCTAAAGAAACAAGTTTCTTGGCGAATGTGTCCTAACTTTCATTCCCTCAAAAAACTTACCATTAAAGACAAATTTCCCATTCCTGACATTGATGACCTCCTGGATGAATTGAGTGGCACCCAATTCTTTACTAAACTTGATATTCATTTGGGCTACCACCAGGTACGTATGAAAGAGGCAAACATTCCCAAGACTTCCTTTAGAACTCATGATGGCCACTATGTGTTTTTGGTCATTCCCTTTGGCTTGTGTAATTCTTCCTCCACCTTCCAAAGCCTCATGAATCATGTCTTTCATCCTTTTCTCCATCATTTTGTCTTAGTTTTCTTTCATGATATCCTCATCTATAGAAAAACCTGGAAAAACCATCTTTCTCATGTGGATTGATTTCTCCATCTACTCTCTCAGCACCAACGTTTCCTGAAACAGTCTAAATGTGATTTTGGCGCCTTAGAAGTAGAATACGTGGGTCATCTGGTTGGAAATGATGGCATCAGGGTGGATCATAAAATGATTGAAGCTATTCAATACTGGCCTCACCCAAAGACTCTCAAAAGCTTTCGTGGATTTCTGGGCTTAACAGGATATTATCGCAAGTTTGTTAAGAATTATGGAAATATTGCAACACCTCTCACTGCTCTCCTAAAAAAGAACTCTTTCACTTGGACTCCAGTCGCTGCTCAAGATTTTCAAACCTTGAATATGGCCATGTTCACCACTCTAGTCCTAGCCCTTCCTAATTTCACAAAGACTGTCTTGGAATGTGATGCCTCAAGGAAAGGAATTGGTGTTGTCCTTATGCAAGAGGGTTAGCCTTTAGCTTTTACCAGCAAGCAACTATCTGAAAGAAATCTAGGCAAATCAATCTATGAAAAGGAACTGTTGGCTATTATGCATGTCACTGATCTGTGGCACCCTTATCTATTAGGGAAATGTTTCCAAATTAAGACAGACCATCAAAGCCTCAAG